>KL647293.1:1754525-2193001 GCA_000727475.1 Sarcocystis neurona
ATTAACTAATATATATATATATATATATATATATATATATATATGTGGGTCAATTTGCACACTCGTACATATGCCCGCATTACCGTGCGTATACACATATGCATATATATAGGTAGACGGACTAGCTGAAAGTGTTTCTTCGTGGTTGAAGTGTATTTCCACCACTACGCTCATGTGAAGGCCACGCACGTATAGAACAGTGTGCAGAGGCGCTTTCCCAAGTCGGTTCGTGTACACTTGTGTACACTTGTGTATTTGCTGTATCCGCGCCGCTTTCTGTGTAGTGCAGGCGACGTAGCAAAATGCAAGTAGACGCGATGCGATCCCAGTATATGAACCTGTACACGTTTTCTTTCGCGTCTGCGTAGAGGGCGAGGAACACACATACGCGTCCGCGCCGTGCAAACACGTCTGTGTAAATGGCATCTTTCGACGCACACCGGTACACGACGGAAGTGTTAGGCTGGCGTGGGCGCATGTCTCGTAGCTAGCCCTGAGCCACAGCTGGAGCAGCACAGCTGTATACACGTACCTGCTGTCCACGTCTTTTACGCAACGCATACGTGCGCGCCTCTCTTTGCACGTCAGTTTGAGTTGAAATTTGCAAACCCGTGTGCACGCTGGTATGCTTTGCTACCTGCTGGGCGGATGGTAGACAACGGAAGATGGCACTGGGTGCTACGCGGTGAAAGTGGCTACGCTATGATTCAGAGCAAAGTATCTGCAGGCACCCGTAGCAGACGTATGCGTGTTCAGGTCTTCCGCAGGTGCAGCTGCGTTAGCACTTGGTAGACACAGGACGCTACCTGTGTAGGCTGCCAGCCATCACTGCCGCCACACACATGTATTCGCGTGCGTGTGCGTAGCCGGAGAAAGGCGTATTTTTCAGCTATTTACGTCGGACGTTCGCTACATGTAGACAGGTCCAGGTCACATGTTTGGCGAAGAGATAGTCGTGACGTGTGAATATCTCTCCGTCTACCCTGCAGCACGTCTCTTCGTGCAGATGTAAACGTACGCACAGGGGGCAGAGATGCACGGAAAAGGCACTTGAAAGAAATGGAAGAGCAAGAGGTGCAGCAGGAATTCACACATAGGTATGGGTGAAACCTGTCCGGTCCTACACGCATAAGTTAATTGCTGAACGTGCGGAGGTCCACGCGTCAGCAGGGACGCAAAATCCCCCGGAAGTTGTCACTCCGCTAGTCATAATTGCTCTCGTGTACATACATGTACCTGCGTGTGTGTGTGTGCATATATATATATATATATATACGTACGTATACTTCTATAAACGGATACCTGCTGGCCCGTGTACGCAGGTGCAGACACGTTACCGGTCAAACGTTGCGTAGAGTATGCTTTGCAGAGCGTCTGATTCTCTACGTAGGTTAACACGTCCGGCGAGGACAGCAAAAGTGGTTTACGACTGGGTCCGAAGGAAACAACAGGAGGGGCAGAGAGAGACGGCGCTTCTCCGTCGCGTGGGCAACAGCAGCACGAGAAGCAGCACGACGCGCTACACCAGAAGCAGCAGGAGGAGCAACGGCAATCTCAGCAGACACAGCGACAGGAGCAGCAGCTTGGAGAGCTACAAGCTCTGGTGCAGTGCATAGTGAAGGAGTGCTCGCACCTACGCTTTGCTGGTCTGATGACTATCGGGTGAGTCTAATGCCGCGCAGTTTACCGCCGTATGAGTACAAGAAGAACCAGCGTGTTCTTAATATTTACGCGTTTCAGACGACGCGTTTTCCGGCGTACCACACGTCAAAGCGGTATGTGCATGCATCTTCGATCCCAGTGAACTAGTAGTTCTGTCAAATCCACCTAGATGCAGAATGTATACGTGGACAAGTAGATTTCAGAATATGCGAACGTACACACGCAGTGTGTGTGCACAGGAGAAGCAGACCTAGGACGCGTGGATGCTGGCTGCGCGTGCGAGTTACCGACTGACAGGTACCACCCCAGGAAAGCTCCGACAGCTTCCGCAGCCCTACGCAGCGCACGCGGACAACGGCAGCAACAACGGTGCTGGTTGAATTTTTCATCCTGTAGACCGCATAATCGTATGTATCCCCGAACGCATGCGTGGACGCCGGTACTGCAGAAAGGGAGCCGGGGACGACGGTGGGGTGCATGCGCAATTGTATGTCTTTTTGCTGAAACAGCTCCGTTGCTGTTTTCATCCGGAAGCGGATGACTGTCCGCTTAGCAGCAATGTGCATGTGTGAACGCGTGGGTTCAGCACTGCCGCCTACCTGACCTGTGTCTGTCTAGCAGTGCGTAATGTGCGTCTCTCGGCGTGCAAGTGTGTACTGACAGGAAGGCTGATTTGCTTACTAGCAACTTATGTGACGTCTGCATGCAGCTTCTGGTTTAGTTCTTCTGCCCTACCAAACGACGTGAATCAGAGGTTCGAACCTAGTCGTACGACGTCCTCAGTGCTGCTTTTTTGAACTGTTCTCCTAACAGACCTCCGGATATACCGGGAGCTCGCCAGGCATTTGCGGAACTTGCCAGAATTAAGGAGCAGCTACTCAGCTCTCTTCCTGCTGTACGGGCGCTGTTTAAGTTCCCTCTTGGGCCAAGCGGTACGAACGCCTTGTATCGTCCCGTGCAACGCTTTGCAGCCTAGATAAATATTTACCACCACACTGAAACTTACACTACATCGTTGTAGTGACGCGAGAGTAGTCCTGCACCTTGGAAACTAAAGTGAGTGTTTGCACACAAACTCGCCGCTGACGTATGATAGCTTGTAGCGTCGTATCCAACCGCATACGTGCATCAGAGAAGATGGCTGTCTGAGCAGTGCAGCTCATTGTTCTTCTGAAATCGCTTACACAGGGGCTTCCTTCTGACTTCAACTCCTGTCACCCTTGTGTTTCCTGGTGTCGGTGCTGCTGTTGTCGTCGCCTTTCGTGTGAATGGTGCTGCTGATAAAAGCAGTGCTGGTGTCAACTTCGTAACCACCGCTGCCGCTACTGCACTACCGCCGCTGATGCAGTTTTCGCTACTCTCCTCCCGCTGCTGGTCGTGGTGCCGCTGTTGTTGCTGCTGCTGCTTCTCTTACGATTGCTGCCCGTGCTCTGTTACCTGTGGCGCCACGCCTTGTAGGATAGCTGCTGCTATCACGCCCGCTGCAGGTACCGCTGCCAGCTGTCGTTGCTGCTGTCGGGGTCTTTTCCAGACTGTAACTCCGCCGGCGTGGAAGGGGTTGCCGCTATAGTCTCCGCCCTGGGTGCTAATACTATTCGCGCTGTCTCTACGGTTTTTTACCCTGCAGCGTGGGCACAAGCTTTAGCATGGGAGTGGCAGAGCACTAGTGTCCTTGCGATCAGGCATATTTTGTGAGGACCGTAGTTCGACTTCGCCACAAGCTGCTGCGGGATACTGTGCTGGGCAAGGCAGCAGTGAGAGTCGCAATACTGGTGACCGTGGACCAGTCTACAGTTCCCACACATATGTATAAGTACAAATACCTCCCGCTTCCACTGCTGGTGGTCGAATTCTGTGGGTAGCTGCAATACTCTGTATCTAGCCGCTGAACTGAGGACATTTTTCGTACCTTGTAGGAAGCGCACAGCTGTTTTAGAGACTTTGGTGTGGCGTTCTGGGAAGGGGCGGCTGCGAGGTGCAACATTGCAGCCGATGGCCACTGTGAGTAGAACAACAGATCGACAGACCGTTTTCCACTCTGTGTGGGTGTGCTCCCTTTAGGAGGGTCGCTGTCACCGCTGCGAGACGAGGAGATGAGAGAAGCGAGCGCGCGTCGCCCGTTGGACGACTACTTCCTTGATGAGAAAGAAGGGATGTTTGAACTTAGCATGGGCATGACCTCTGATTTTGAAGAAGCCATACAAGCAGGAAGTACCGAAGTTCGAGTGGGAACGGCTATCTTTGGGCAACGGTGTTGAGCCAGTGTTCGGGTCTTTTGCGCCTGCTGTGAAGTTCTGCAGTTCTGAGGAGTCACTGACGGGTTGCGTCTTTGTTTCTTTGTGCCTCTCTCTTCTTCCACGTTCGTAGGGCGACCGAGGGCACGACCACAACTGCTTCACCCGCGTATGCATCTATGTAACTAAGCGTCAATGTACGTGCACACGTGCGTGTCCATATGTGCATATGTGGATCTCTTTGTGCAAGCATCCACATTGTGACTAGCTGTACAGGTCCTTTGTGAATGCAGACTTGTAGGGATCGGACGGAATGATCATTCCAAGTCAGTCTTGCCGTACCGTTCTTCAGTTTTCCTCTTCGTTCACTCCCTCGTTCTTGTGCTCGCCTCTTACCTCCTCTTTCATCTATTTCCGATTTGTTTCTTTTCACTCACTCTACTTGGAGACCACCGCCCAGAGTGTCAGCAATAATGTAACGTCACCCCAGCGACAGATTACCATATTTTCTAATCTTGCCTTCGTAGATCAAAGCAAAATGTTTTTGCATAGGTGCAGGAGTCTCACACTTCTGAAAACGTCGAAAGGTACGGTACGCGTATTTTTCCAAGCAGTTGTTGTGGCACGTTTTATCTCCCTGTTCGCCTAGCAGTCATCGAAGGTTGACAGCTTATGCACAGGTCAAACACTGCAGACTCACACGAGTGCAGCTACAGCAAAACGTCTACACTCCGTAGAATCTGGACAATATTTTCCAACACGTGTACATGTGCAGAGTTGCACAAGAAAAGCCGTCTTCTAGAGTAGGCACTGCCCCCTGAAAGCTACCTTCCCGGAGCTACAGAGGGCGATTACTACTGGCTTTATTGTGATGTGCCTCTCGCACCGGAAAGGCCGTGTGGCCCTTACGCCAGCTCGTGGCACTGCGGGCGCTTAAATACGTTATCATTGTACGTCGTGCGCAGCATTCATACAGTATCTCACAGATGGTGAACTTAACACTGTCGTTCGAATGTTACACCTGCGATGCAGGTGGCATACACGCCCCAGAGCAGGTGAAACAAAACGTGGTAGCTGGATTTCGTGCACGGTTGTCTTCTGCGCTGCATCGCCGAGAAATTTCATCAATCGTTGAACCGATATGGGATGCTGACTTATATGTGTATGATCTTACCACACGCGGCAGTGTCACCTTGACACTACAGCTGTAGGTGCATAAAAGTTGACGCGATTACAGCTCGTGACCAGCCTCTGGTGTGTGAAGAGGAGTTGTGAATACAGCTTCCGTCCAAAAGTGATGCTCTGCGTGCTATTCCAAATGAAGCTTTCACGGAGCGACCTGCGGAACCACACTGCCGGATCACCTGTTACACATAAGGCTGCTACCTCATTGTGCGCGTGTATCTCGCTTCTTGACAAAGTGCGAAATAGGCCGCCCTTGCCTGAGCGTGTGCGACACGTAAATTCGTTGGTTACAGCAGAGGTGGGAGCTGCAGAGAGTTTTTCGTTGCCGAGGAGGACGGTGGAGAATTGCATTTCGTTAGTAAGTAGGACGCACCTGGCGTGTAGGTGGCGGTCTGCAAGTGTTGTACAGCATACTATGACGCTCCTCCCACATGTACATACTTGAGACTCTTTCTCTGAAAAGCACTTCTTGCTTCACGGTTACGTAAAAATTGAAATTTCGCATCCGGCCTATCAGCCTTAGGCCAGCAGGTGTCAACATTCCCGTTTGCGTAGAATTCTGGTGTCCATATTCAGACGTGATTCAGTGATATTTACTAGTCAAACGACGCTCTTCCCCGTACATGTTTAATCAGTATGCGTACTGTCAAGCACGTACATGACCCAGACAACTATATGCACGCACACAACTTAATATGTAAGTGTGTGTGTGCCCTTAATTCACGTAAGGACACATATATACATGTGTGTAACTTTTCAAGCCCACGCGCGTGAGGAACGAATCCAAGCAGGGCTGAGCAAATCTTTTGTTGTGTGTGTGCACGGAGGACTAAGTCGTCGACTGACGAGAATGCAGGTTTCTCAGTGAAGCGCCTCTCCAGGAACAACGTTATCTTGTATGCACACGCATGCAGACCGATTTTAGAGAACGGCCGAACAAGACACAATGTAGTTGAGGATGTCGCTAGTCGCACAGTCTCTCTGCAGAGCAACCCTGTACACAGTGTGGACTCAAATACGATGTCCACAATCGATGGCATAGGAAACTGGTATGACTGCCTGATGCCACTGTTAATCTTTTGAACGCGCAGAACTATCCAAAGAACTGTTTCACATTTAGGAATGTGCACGTACCTTCTTCAGTATATGCACGTGTGCCCGTATAATGATCCCCACTTGCCGATGTGTAAGAAGCGTAGTTCGTGCGCCGTGGATGATCTGAAGCTCGCTTCCTCGTCCGTGTCTCCCTTTGCCTCAATATCGTCTGCTGACGACGTAAACATTTTAGCATGGTGCTGACCACGCACGTACCGCTCTTTACGAGCACACGTTATCCTTCAGATCAAAGGATCCACAGCCCACTAACAGTGGTCCATCTCCTCGAGCTGCGTCCGTGGTATATGGCCTGAAGAACCCTCACTGTCGCTTCTTCTGCACCTACAGCACGTTAGCGGATCTACAGGTTCGCAACTGAAGGCAGCCTCCACGTCTCCGCGCATCAAACGAAAAGGAAAACAAAGAAGAAATACAGTAAACCCGAGAATGGCGTGTCCTACGCAAGTGCAACATAGCACCACGGTAGCAATGAAGGCAAAGACCACGACGACAATAATGGTAACCAGCATGGCGATGTGCAGGTAATGTGTGAAGTCTTGACAGCAATGCAAGCTCGAACGTACGAAGAAAGGAGAGGCCGCCTCGGGAAGCTGCCAACTGGGAAAATTCAGGCTCAATGTGAAGTAGGGTCACGCATTCATCAGACAGCAGAACCGGCCAGCGACGCCGTAAGACGGACGTCATCATCAATGAGCAGGATTGAACGAACTGTCGACAAAAGGGGAGCCACTTAGTTCCTCCCATGGAATATATATCCTATTCGTGCACGCTTACAAGCAACGCGTAATAGGGGTGGATACACATATTGTCCAGATTTGCACGGCAGAAATGAGTACAGCGCGCAACAGGATGCGTCTGGCGGAGTCGTCCAAGCACAGGAAACTAGTCCTCTGTTTGTCAAAAAGGCCAGTCCAGCCCATCGTGTGGCCCGCTCTCTGATTTCCAGTCCACAAATGCGTAGATAGTGATGAATTGTAAAACAAGGTGATACATCAGTTGGCCCAGGTGCCGTCAGCATAATCTGCTTGGTGCGTCGTCCTGCTTCGGCACCACCGCACGAGTTTCCTCCAATATGCTATCAAGCGTCTCGGGGACGCAAAATTTTTTGTACTTCCTCCTATTCACCATGACGTGCATACATACTTAAGGCCTTCTCACCCTATCGCGCATAGGCTGCCGGGGCGAACAATGCACAAACAAAGCACCGCGCGAAGGTTGACAGAAATATCGTTGATGATTCCACACTGGATCCCAAATAGGGTGGGCAGCGCATGATGGAAACGTGGGCAACATTCAGGTATTCATGTCGCCGCGGTCGGTTTAGCGGTAAGCTACGCAACAATTTGTCCGTTCAAACTGAAGCTTGGTGACGTCTACGGGTTCCGTGGTGGGCTGCGACTTACACCCCAGCAAAGCAACATAATTGAAGGCAATGTGAGTTTCTCCAGCAAGGATTACTAGTATCTGCAGACTGAATCCTGAGTCCAGAGGGCAGACGCGAAGACTTAACAACTAGTCTTATGTCTTCAGTATGTCTGTTTTACGTGAAATGTGGACGTGCGTGTATGGCACATCCGCCTCTTTATATCCAGTACAGGTACACGAAGTTCATGACCGAATTGAACTCTGCTTCTGCTTGCCAGTGTCTCCGTGTATCTCTGCACACGGGCATCCGCATGTCAACTTACCTGTATGATTCGTATGATAGCGGCTGGTATCGTTCTGTTCGGCTTCTACAGACAAGAACCACCGGCCATAAAGCCTGATTGGGAAACTGGAGCGATGGCGTACGATAGGCGGACGCACCCCGCAGGCGACTCACCATCTGCATAGTATGTTTTGTGATGTGGAGCCTAAGCCTCCAGCGAAAAGAACACGGATCCACACAAGGAAGTTCGAGGCATTTGTTAAGAACGCAGAAGAAATGCCCGAGGAAGAAAAAGGGACTGATCACATGCGCAGACATAATGCGAGAGCTCCAGTCACGGAGAGGACCTTACTGCGTCCCGTGAAGGCATTCTAATGTGTAGGTGCCCGGCCAGAATACCTCCCGTCGTGTTCTGCGAAATTACCGCCCAAACTGAGGAGCGAACCGACAGAAAATATTCACACTTAAGTGACGCATTCAAAAGTTCAGTACGCGTCTCATGCAGTGAACGGAGGAGACGGGTAGTCACCGCAGGATATGTGTACTGCGAGCGAGGTCAGGTAGGAACCACGACAACACGCTTGAATTTTGCTGGCATAGCTCATTACAACGGTGTAGGCGGTTCATACGCTCGAGTCGCCGCATGCCCATGCCTGAGCAAGCCCACGTCTGACCGCAGCGGTTATTAATGTTCTCCATTTGACACGTCCAACACAAAATATTTGCGACGCGCGCGACGTAAAAGCTGAACGGCGTCCCCCGGGCACTACGACAGTAATTAAGAGCAGGCTCTTGCAGCAAGTGATTCACCCTCTTCAAGGAGGCCACCGTTCAACAGTTTGTAAGTAGCCTTGCGACGGATTACACTACGTCTTAGTTTGACGCGTCCAGCCATCAACGATCTGTATTGATTAGAGTAAGTACCTTTATCAGACAGATATTCTCATGGATGTACAACAACAACGGTATGAAACGGTAGTCTCGTATTATTTCTATCGGACGAGATCGCGTTATGCCGCACACTCACCCACTAAAAAGGTACTTGTCCAAGCCCCACAACTTCTACAAACAAGGTATTCTTCTACCGTTACAGATAAAATGTAACCTTCTGTCTCCCTGAAAAGGAAATTTTAAAGAACCTCATGCCTTCGCGGAAGCTGTTCCGCCTTTTGCGACGGGGCCTACAGTGAGGAGACACTGTAACCGTCTCCTTGAGAGGCTAGCTAGCTAGCTCTGTGCAGCGTGCTATTCCACGACGCCACGCTCTCCACCGGCGCGAGGACTGATATATCGGTTCCAACGCGCTACACTCGCCTCAATTGGCCCGCACTCTACGTTTTGCCTCAGCACCGTCGTACCCGTAGAATACACACACAATTTGCAACCCGCACCTACCTGGAGAAGACATGAAAAGCAACTGGTGGACAAAGCTTCCTGCTGCTGTCTCAATGTGGACAGCCGGCGCCTTCCGCTCACCTACACATCTGGCGGGGGTTGACTCCTCTTCTCCTGCAACTCTTTACCTAAAGATTTGCCACGTTCAAGCTGCAGCATGACGGAAAGGAACTAGGTGTCCCTCACTGTAAGAGGGAGAGAGCATCAAAAACACTTAAGAGGAGCAGAAGTTGCCGACGCGACTCTTACAGGTAGCGCCCGGTACGCCGGCCACGCATTGCCCGTAGATTATCAAAAGCTCATGGGTTGCAGCATCTGAAATCATCCCACAACATTCTGTCGTATGTCGTCTTGCTCAGAGAACTCCTTTCCGCTGCTGTACACGCTGTTTCATGTGTCAAGAGGGGATTTGGATTTCTTCCCCTTTCCAAGCCAGGGTTCGAAGCCTCCGAGTGTCAATCTTGTTTTCGAGTCGCTACCTGAATATCCTTCATCAGCTGCCATGTGTGAGTCCTCCGGCTTCCATCTCATGGCAGGTGTCGCGTGCGCGTAGGTCCTGTTGCTGCCGGGCAGCAACTGGAGATGAAGAGGCAAAAAACCACTGCACACCGCGGAGACGTTCGCACACTTGCCTCTTTTTCCCCAGTTAGATTGCCGAATCACAATAGCTGGACACAATTGACTCTCTTTCCCATGTAAGATTACTGTCCCTCAAAGTTATAACTGTGTTCGCTCGTTAGCCGTTCGCACGGTGCGCGTGCACATTTTTGCGTGGGATGGTGCGTCGCTGTAGCGGGGGCGTAGCGTCTCTACACACTGCCCGTGCAGATCCTCTGCCTACGGTAGGTCTCCTCGCTGATGCCTCAGCGCCAAATTTCGCGTTTGTCTACTCGCTGGTTCTCCACGTGTGAAATTTCACGTTATTGCACTCGCGGAGACAGGTCGAGAAACCTGTACACGAAGTTATGTGCACGTATCCATGAATCGAGATACGTATGCATGCACGGTTGAAACTGAAACAAAGCCTTGATATGTACAAGTGGAAAGCATGCACTTCAATTGAGACGTTTATCTTTTTTAGGCTGCGAGGATGCAGCGTGAGGGACGGGAAAATAGCTAAAGCTTCCATGTCCATTGCACGCTCCGTAAGAATGCGTGACGTGAAGATAATGGTTTGCAGGGGATGCTCGTGCAGAAAGCTTACATTACCTTTTGCGCCAGCGAGCAGGTGTATTTTTTGTGCGAAGGGCACCCTATGTGACTGCATGCATGTGTGTAACGAGGTTTGATCGACTAGTAATTTGCGAATCGAGCCTTCTCCCTGAGTGACTGCAAGACACGGAAAAGCCGGGTACGTGCACACACGTGTATAAAGGCAGAGCGATATATATAAAAATATGTATATGTATACATATATCACTCTAGTGGAGGCATCAGCGCAGTGAGCCAACGAATTAACGATCTTCTCTGATAGTGTTGCCGTAGATCTGAACCTTTTCGCATGCAGCTTCTGATTGTCAAGCCGATCAGGTATTTATACCAGTGTTGCACTCCCTTTGCCCTCACAAGCATGATCGCGCGCACGTTTTTTGACTCGACAAAGGAAGCCTCATCTGCTAATCTTCACCGTCCAGACCGGTTGCCCTCAGTTATCCTTTTGAACAGTGATTCCTCCTGTGTGTTGGCTGCATTCTTGTGAGCTGGCTTTTCCTTTCCTTTTCCACTAGAGTGCTCTACGTTAGCAGACCCCGTGTCACCTCCGAAGGCTGTCGACATTCCTCTGCAAGCTCACGTGTCGGCCGCACAGGTGTGTGAAGGGATATACGCGAGCGAGAGAGGATTCCCCGTCAGGATTTTCCTGTTGCTAGTTCCCAGCGATTCACTCTTAGCTTCTGGCTCATCAGCGTGTCTTCCGTTTGACTTCCGGATGGCAGAGGCCACTTTTACCCTCTCTTCCGCTGATTCCAGACTTCTCAAGTATCGTGCACTCACCTCGATGCACAGGTAGCTGCTAAAGATTGTGATCCCGTGTGTTTCCTGCCGCTTCGTCGCCTGCGTAGACGGCGGAGCTGTCAGACTTCAAAGAATTTATTGTTCAGCAGTCGGCTCTACAAGAAATGCAAGGACCGTATGAACTACGCGTGCGCGCTGCTGTTTACATCTGCATATAAGGGTGTACTGCAGTGCACGGCGATGCACTGAGACTGACGCCACCAGTCAGGAAACATCACTTCTACCGTCGGTGCCGCATGTCACGGTCCACTGCGAACAATCCTGATCGAGGGGGTGCTGCGAGAGTCACGTGAAACCGGCACCTCGTATCCATCCGGTGACAGCTGCGTATCTGGGCAGTGTTTTGTGCGTCCTATATATTCTGTATTGATGGTCTCTAGCAAGTGGCGTAGCTCAGCATCCGAAACATATGATGTGTTTCGTGTTTTGAGATATCAACTCGCCCACGCCCACACCAGTAGACAACTAGACTGTAGCTGCGTCGTTTTCGGAGGCTCTGTACTGCGGCGATACCTCTCCGTGAGCTTTCACCATTTCCAGCGATGCATATTATCCTCGGACTTCTGCTTCACCAGTGTCCAAATCAGAAAGTTAAAAATACAAGTGCTTGTGATGTCTGCCGTCTGACGCGCGCTCTTGCCAGCGCTCCGACAGTACGTGGTGGGCGGAGAGGTGCAGAGGACATGCAGCAAAGACGGGGAGCTGCAGGTCACAGTGGATACACAAATTTATACATGTATCAACGAAGGGCGCGCCTGTCTACTATGAGTGTCGTGGCAGTGGGGAGGTGCAGTTGATGTTGATCGCCCCCTGTTTCAAAGTTTCTGCAACACTGGCAGCCGCAGCACCGCCGGGACACTGCAACAGCCTCACAACAGTAGCAGCGTCTACAGTGGCGCCAGCAGCAGATCAGCAACACCGCCGCAGCGCCGTACGTACATCAGCGGCGTGGACACACTGCGGATAGCTCGCGTTCTCATCAAGAATACTTTCGTGGGCCCAGCCGCGCGTGTCAGTGCTCCTCCGCTTCAGCTGTATGTCCCTCAGTTCATACAGAACCAGTGCTTGTGAGGCTTACGTTTAAACAGAGATTGGCGTGTATGTATATATATACATATATATATATATGTACACACATGCAGTGCACGTAGACTCAGTTGCGCGCATTGCTTTCACGCCTTCCTCACCACTTGGGCGCTTTGAGCCTTCCTGCAGCGTCGTGATTTCCTCGCGTCAACGGACACCTTACACCGCCGTTTTATACTGTCGCTGAATTTCCGTTGGCACTACCGATCTGCCTCCCTCGGGCGTATTTTCTTCCAGAAGCTTATCTCCTTGTCAGTCTCTGCTCTTCGAGACGTAATACCTGGCGCGGGGATAAGCAGTTTTCGTCAAAAATCAATTTATTCACTTGTACGTGTTGGTCACCTAATCGTCGGCCTAACGGTATGCACCTGTAAAGCACTGAACATTTCGTGCTTCTGACGCCACACACTTGTGCGAACGTTCACGTCTGCTTGATCTTGCGAACCCTGTCCTCAAGGAATCTTTTGCGCCTACGTTTCTTCCGTTGTCAGGTGCGCCTGCCTTCTCCGTGGATCCCTTAGTTTTCGTAGTGCTTTTCTTATGGTTTAAAGAGCGATACTGAGTGCGGATCCCCTGCTGCTGCCCTTGCCTCTAGTGCAACACTTTTTGCAGCCCTTCGACAGTTTCCTGGGCTGGCCTCGTCCACGTCCCGCTGCTGCGGCTGCCCCTACGGCAGCTACTGTCATTCGCGCTTCGACGACCCCGGCGTCCTGCTGCCGCAACTACCTTCGCTGGCGCTGCTGGGGCGGACCCTCTCGTGCTGCTACCGCTTCCGCAGCTGCTGCTTCGTCAGCGTCTTCGTGCTGTTGCCACTTCCGCTACTGCTGCTGCTTCGGTTCGTGTGCTGTTTCGCTCTCACCTGTGACTTTAGTCTTGCCCTTCCGGCCACTGCTACGAGTGCCACTCCTGCTGCTGTTGTTCCAGTTGCTGCCGCGACCTCTGCTCCTGCTGCGGTTACCGCTCCTGGTGTTGCCACGGTTGGTGCTGCTGCTGCGGTAGCTTATCTCTCTCGGTGTTGCTCCGCCTCCGCCGCCCTCCTCTTGTGAAATCCCCAACTTTCAAGCAGCGGTCCACGATGCGCAATCCCGAACCGTCTTGTGGTGAGCGCTCCCCGTATTCACGCTATGCCTTTGCACTGTGGGTTGCCATTCGGACAGTTTTGATACTTGCTGGCGTGTGCTGGCTGGCACTGAATGCAGCGGTATTCACTGCTTACATGCGAACTGCAGATCCTGTTTCTGTTTTCACTTTCGAGCAGCGCACCGGCAGCAACAGCCAGCACAGCGGAGGGGACAGCAGCAGCAGCGTCCCGATTAGCAGCAACACCTACAGCCACAATAGTGGCAGCATTCCCTACAACAGCAGCAGCGGGGTGAAACCACAGGAAGACCAACAAGATAAGTCGTCTTCCGACGCCGCTAGAGGACGTGCTCGTGGAGAAACCCCCAAGACGGCAGCGGAACACCGTCTCGAGTATGTGGCAGTAGGCAAGATCAAACCAAATGAAAATGGAGAGTACGCTGGTGCAAGGCCTGACCGCATGCACGGAAACCTCGGGATTTACCCTGATGGAACTCCTGCCTACGTCCCTGCCCCGTATCCTCCGGTATATTCAGTTCGTTACTCGTGGTGTTGAGAGAGCTTTGGCTTCCGCTTGTCGTGTTCGGGGGGCAAGGATATTATTTTCTTCACCTTAGCGACACGCAGAGAAGCCTGGTGCTTGTGCTGTTAATCTTACGACCAACACTGTCACAGTTTTGGGACCCACCTGGAGAGACAAAAGAATCCCTGTTTGTTTTCTTTTGTGACTCGCAATGGTTGTTTAGCTGTTCTAGTTACACTAGTGAAAAAGACGTGCTTTCCCGTGCCACATCTAAAAATAGCTTCTCTATGCCTTTTCTTCATCGCTACGAGGGCAAAGAATGCTCTTTTTGTTATAACTTGTGTGGCTAGCGGTAGTATTTCCGCGTGTCTCTTGACAACGAATGCACCTGTAGCTGACCCGACTAGCTGCAAGAGAGGCGGCAGTTTTTGGTGAAGCCTCAACACGCAACTTCGTTAAGCGCTTTCACCTTCTTCTGTTCTGTCCTCTTTCCGGCTGTTTGACGAGCCGGCTTCGCCCCGTTCGTCATGACTTCTATAATTGAGTCGTAGGGCGCTTCCTCATGGTGCTGCCCCACTCACGTGGATTCCAGGTTGCTTGCGGCGCTGCTGTGGATGGGGCGTCTGCTCGAGCAGATGATAAACTTGTTCTCCATTTGTTAATACCTCCACATCTGTCTGCTACGCTAAAGAAATATCTGCCACAGCTTGGACCTTCAACTCGTCTGATGCGTTCTGAAGCTTCTCCAGTTGTGGTGCTGTGTAATCGTCGCTGGCCCTCTCTTAGGTTATGTGACTTCCTTTCTTTCTGTGGGTCTTGTAACTTCTTCTGTCCTTAATCTGCATGCACTAACGTTTTCTCTTTGTGGAGGGAGTATTTTATGTCCCCTATTCGACGCTGCTGCTGCCTTCGCTTACACTCCTCTTAATTCTTCGTCTTTCTCTTCCCGCTGTTGGGCAACCTCTGCTGTGCGCTTCTTATCGTTCTACGTACTTTCCCGCAACCCGGTGCGCCTGTGCAGGTGTCAAACAGATTCACTCGAAGGTGATCTGTCATTGGTGTACGTGTGTGTGTGTGACTCCACACTTTCTCAGTAGCGGTGTCCCTTGTTTGTTGACCGCCATCCCATCTGTTTTTTTGCGCCTACCCTCGTATTTTGTTTCTCTTTCTTTGCGGCATGTGTTCGTCTCACGGCAGCTGATCACAACGAGACTTGATTCTCCTAACCCTATATGCTAGAGCCCATGTAGTTCCACCCTTTACTTGGTCTTGGTTGGTATTCTTTACGCCCCACGTAGGTTCGTTCTGCATGTTCTGCTGATCATCTTCCCTTTCTTCTCTGGTCATTGCCCGCGCACCTACCGTATTCTCTGCGCTCACGTGGATAACAACAAATCTCTTCTGTCCGTGTGTCTCCGTTGTACTATGTCTGTCTCCATCGCCGTCTCGAGTACTGCATCCTCTCAATCCGTCCCAGGTTCGTTTAGTCCTCAGGTTGCATTTCGACATTGTCTACGTCTTCGCGACATTTGTCTCTTCTCGTTTTCCTTCATGTGTTTTGCTTCTTGTGCAGGTTCGCCGCGTCTCGCAGTCCTTGGATGTTCACATATATATCTACATGAATATATGCATACACGTGTACGTGTACACGAGATTATTTACAATATATTCCTGTATCCCCCAGTCTTCCATCGACCTGCAAGTCTACGATTCCAACCGTGCGTATACTAATGTTGTGGTGCTCCTTTGTGGCAGGACATTCCTGTGGAAGAGCTGCTGTCCCGCGGGGGTGGCTTTAATGTCCTGCTGTCGGACCATTTGCCGCTCGACCGAGAGCCGGTGGACTCCCGTACCAGCAGCTGCAAGCACCAGCAGTACGAGATTAGCAAGCTTCCAAGGGCGTCGGTAGTTATCATATTTTTCAACGAGCCCTTCTCTACGCTGTTTCGATCCTTGCATAGCATTTTGAATTTAACTCCACCCCAGCTACTGGAAGAGATTATCCTGGTGGACGACGGCAGCAATCTCGACTATATAAGGGGTCCTCAGCGTTTTGGGACTGCAGCAGCAGCAACAGGATCCGGCGGGGCTTTCAAAGAGGGATCAAGGTTTGTGGCAGCAAAGTTAAGTGATGTTGAAGGTGCAGCCATTGAGTACAGCAGCGACGGGGACGACGAAGAAGACAGAAGAAGACTGGCGCCCCGCCTGCTGCCCAGTCGATTTCAAGACTCGCAGCAGCCGCTCCCGGGGTCCCCCAATTACGGGGCAACACCAAGTCTGCAGGAATATATAGAGCTGCTCCCAGAGAAAGTGAAACTGCTACGAAATAAAGAGAGAAAGGGAATCGTTGGCGCACGCATGTACGGCATCCGCGCAGCCAGAGCGCCAGTTTTTATTATCCTTGATAGCCACATCCAGGTGCAGCCGCAGTGGATAGAACCCTTGCTGGTGCGCATCGCGGCAGACCGACGCCGCATTGTCATGCCACAAATCGACGGCATTGAAGCAGATACTCTCGAATACGTAGGCGGCGGTATTGGCTGTAAACTCGGGTTCCTATGGAAACTCATGGAACACTCTTACGAGTCTCACCAGCTCGCACGTGTCGCCCGGTCGTCTGTCAAAGCCCTGCGTTCTCCTGCCTCTCCTGCTCTTGCTGCTACTGGGATTGATGGTGCGGCTGATGGGGCGCTCGACGATACGCTGCAAGAGACAATCAATACATCATCCGGAAGTGCAGAGACGTCTCCGGTTATGGCCGGAGGTTTGTTTGCAGCAGAAAAGCTGTTTTTTTTTCAAGTCGGAGCGTACGACGAGGCATTTCAGTACTGGGGAACAGAAAATCTGGAGCTGAGTTTCCGTTTGTGGCAGTGCGGGGGTGTATTAGAATGTGCTCCCTGCTCGAGGGTGTACCATATGTTTCGCAAAGGAGGAGCGGGTTACAGTTTGCCGCCGCATGCAGTCACGGTGAATAAAATGCGCACGATGCTCTGGATGGATCAGTATGCAGACCTAGCATGGCGGGTCCTAGGCAAGCCTCGCGTTGACTTCGGACGGGAAACTCTACAACAGCGGAAGGAGTGGAGAGAAAAGAATCAATGCAGGAATTTCAAGTGGTTCATGCACAATGTGTTTCCTGAAGCGGACGTGCTAGATTTACGAGACGTGCCCTATTTAGGTAGGAGGGTGACGCGGGAGAAGTGCAGATGGCGGTGTCTAGCGCCGGGAGTGCAGAGCGGTAGAAGACGTGCATTACGTAGGTTGGGACGCGGCTTTACGTGGGTGGGAAGGATCCGATCCTACTCTGATTAGACGACGTGGCAGAGCTACGCAGGAGCCGTGACCGAGCTAAACTGGAAATGCAAGAAAACAAGCGAGCGAAACCCCACGCCTAGAGACGAGATTGTCGTTTTGGGGAAGGGTTTACCACTTAGGTGCATAAAGCGTTTGCGTGACCTTCCCTCAGCGCTTGAACAGAGTCCTTAACGCTGGAATCAGGTGCTTTGGGCGCTGTGGTCTCTGGTGGGTACATGCGAATTTCTTGATTTGGTGCGTACGCAACGCGTATGCATTCTACCAAGGTAACAGTGGCGGCATCGTCATTCACAAGCGAGACACTCGTAGTTGCTTGGTTTATCAAGGGCAAAAAGCCAGCAGCCATGTAGTGCTGCACGTCAAATTAGCGGAGCAAGTATGCTGTGGCATAACCAAGACGGCATACACATCTACGTATGCATACGTGTATATACGGATCCACACCTTGAGAAAATCCCCAATCTGTAGACGGCATGAATAATACTGTGTATGTGTATTGGTAGATTTATGTATATATACAGCAAAGGCTATAGACGACTTGCATAGGTTAGCATCAGTAGGCTGGTCGGAACGCGCAGATGACATCCACTTTCTACCCTATAACTCGAAGTCGGCGGAGTTGTTGCTGCCCCGCCACTGGTATGCCTCATGTTCTGTCCGACAGACTCGTATAGCTCTACTTCTCCGTTGTGAAAAAGTCTTGTGCCTAGCTGTGTACCTTCGTGTGTACACGTCTGCAAACTACCTGTGCGGGTACATTGGCCTGGGTCCCAAGCCCCGTGGATGTGTGTACTTCCATACGAGCAGGGCCACTGAAGAACAAAGGGGCGCGCGCTTGTTTGACCGTGAATGGCTTCCCTTCCCCTGGCAGTCACGTTTCCCTGCAGCCATGCCGGGGTTCGGAGAACCAGGATTTTATGTATTTCAGGTAGGAAAACTTATCCTTTAAGAGACATCCACGTGGAACTCTGTTCTTGTAAGCTCAGCACGGTAAAGACGATACTGGAATCTGATCTGCGTCAAACACTATACGGAAGGTCCTCGCATCGCACTCTTGGCACGTGCTCCTTGCCTTTCTGTGTGTCTTCCTGCGGCGTCGGAATTTTGCGTTTTGTCAGGATGCAAAGTGACCAGTCGCCATCGTTGCAAGCGTGACAGTGTGTGTAGTTTATCTTGCTGCTTTTTAAAAAAAGCGTAAAAACTACAATCGATTCGCAAGAGGATGTGCAGCGCGAACTTTTATGGTCTACGTGTGTTTTTGCTAAAGAGTACGCCCAGCGCTCGGCGTTTTAGGCCTTCAACAGTGACCAGGGACATCACATTGAAGACGAAGTGTGGGGGGACTGTTTGAAAGACGCTTCTCAGCTGGAGCTGCGGATTCACACGTTTGTAACCTGTGAGTCTGTAGTGAAGCATAAGGACATGCATGCAATATACATATACGCTTAACATGTTCTGCCTGCATACGTGTGCACAATGTACTTGCGCACAACTTCATGCATATGTGTATACAGATATGGATACATGTGTATGGGCCTGTAACCGCATGTATGCTTGAAGTGTAGGGCACTTAAAGCGTCCTAAACTTGAAGAGTAGGATTAACGATTCTGTGTTGATCGCAGGACCGTAGGACACATTATGCCCGTGCGAGATGATGAAGCCTGCTTGGAAATAACCGGGCATCTTGACTGGTGCAGGGCACAACCGAAACACGAGTAAGTGTGGATCTGGCATGAGTGGTGGTGATCCACGGTCATTACGTCAAATTATGTGTGCATGTACTGTCGACGGCCGGTGGTTCGCATCCGCGGCGCGTGCCGGTGTGGAGGTGCCAAGAGTGTCCAGAATGCTAGTAGGCGGCAGCCGGGCATCTGTACTCCACAGGATTGGTGTACACCTAGAAAGTGTGGGTATTTTCACCAGTGCACATGTACACATGCATTCAGACACATGCACGTACACCGGACACAGTATTTTATGAGAGGCTCTGAGCACAACAACTTTGCGTACAGGATTTCACAGAACCTCCGACGAGGAGTTGGAGCGCACTAGAGGGAGTTTGTTGGAAAAACAAAAAGGAGAGGGAGCATTCTAGCCATAGAAGACACACTCGAAAAGTGCGCCCCTCCTTGGCAGTTCCACGATTCAGTCAATATATAGATGTGCAACAGCATGCGAAAGGCTTCTCACGGATAACGGTGCAACTCTAATTGTACCCAATTCTACAGCAGCTCACGCGGGGCAGTAGAAAGTTGGCCTAGGACTCCATTTGGCGTTCGGGCCTCGGCTGAGGGTGTGCCCGTCGCTTTGATAGGGTGGAAACGTAGAATGTGACCCCGGCGCACATTGGCTAATGACAGTCTCGCAACGGCTACTGCAGGGCGCACACGTAATGACACCGTGTTTCTGGGTGCTCGCACTTGGCTCATAAGCCGTGAAGACGTATCTCCACATCTCCGTGTAAGTTCAGTCGTTCAATGTTAAATTGCCAAATCTTGTCTTCCTTCTTCGATTTGCGCAACCGTTCTCTGCTTGTGTCACTTCTTCGTTACGTTGCCCTGTAGAACGCGTATTTCAAATGCAGTGGTATTCGGTGCTTCCAGTCTTGAGATGGGCGTGTGGACGCTGTGCAGTTTGCTGCGCTACCCCTTCTCCACATGCTACAGCGTGGTTGCCTCTTCGGCAGTAGGGCAGCTGCCAGATGAATTCCACGTCATAGATGTTTGGATTTCGAATAAATTTCGACGTTCGGGTACACGGGAGCTCTCGGAATAATGTGACAGGATAATTTAGTGAAGGTCGAAAGGACAGCTGCGAAATCCTGATTTTTATACTATGTGGGTCGCGAAAACGTTTCTGTTGTGCATCAGTAATATGTCCTTGCCACCAGGTGTGTGTAGCCACTGCACACTTTGACGCCACCGCACAATGGTTTAAGTCTCAGGTGGCCTTGTACCTGCATGCAACTTCCTTCACCTGTGGTGTCGGTACAATTTGGCAGGTGGAACTTGACTGCCACCGGGTTACTGCTTCACGCTCATACGCAGAGGTGTCTCTCCGGCTACGGCATCGCCCTTCACGTGGTCGACTGTGACGACACCGACTACTTTCAGGTAAACTGTTGCACGGCACGGGGACTTCCTGTCCGTGCTGTTTGCCTGTTCCGAAGATCCACCACGAAGCCATTTCACACTGAATGCATACTAGTAGCAGTGAAGATTGCTTGCCTAGAACTGCTTTTAAGATGACGCGGATGAAAGCACGCGTGACAGCTGTAAGCAAACTCAGCCACCAGTTTGTTTTGCCGAGGTATCAGCTGCTTCGTAGAAACTCATGGTATATTCACGTCCATGCATCTCTCGTCGTCCACCTTTGAACACGTTTTGCAGCATTGCTTGCATAAGTGTCATACTGTATTGTTGCGTTGTTGCGTAATAATGTCTATGCTTAGAAGCCTGGTCACCGTTATTCGGACGTAGCAGCGGTCCCTCACACCATCGACACTGTGCTAGGCATCCACACTTGTGTGAAAGGGCACCCCGCCGAAGATACGTTTCTCTGCGTGCATCTGCCCGCTGATACTAGGGTGTTCCTCTGTGTGGGCGTCGCACTTCATACGTATCACATAGCTCTCTTCCGTCGTACGATGGTGTGCAACCGCAGAGGATTCGACCGTATGAAATCAGACCAGTGGATGGATACCACAAAGCATACAACGCTTGTGTCTGGCCGTCGATGGCCCGCATGCTTCCCACACATAATAACGATAGAGCAGTATTTTTGAGCTGACTTTGGCATGTATTAAATCCGATGTGTACGTGCGACCTCAGTGTTGCAAATTTGTTTGTAGTGCGTACTCGTGCTCTACGTATTCTTGATAGTTTCTGAATAGAGTACCCCCAGCTGCCGATGACTCCTAGGGTCTATCTGCAACGTGTTGCTAGTCGGCGTTCAATGTATAAGGTAGGGTGTTCTGTGTATCTTCAACGTAACGGTTCAAGTGCCGTGGGCATCTGTCGTGTACAATTTGGAATTTTACGTCCTTTTCCCTGGAGGCCGTGCTTTGCTGGTGCTTGCGACCGTTTCGGCAAACCTGTATCACGCGTGTGACAGCCGGAGGTTACCAATCTGTGTGAGCAAACGAAAGAATTTTTCTCGGGCCCTCCCCAGCTTTTACGGTGGGGGGGGAGGGGCACAAGATAGCAAGCTACTGCCGGTTTTCATACCGTGGCTCTCCCTTTGCAGCGAATCGACAATGAATGAGAGAGGTCGTCAGCCTTTATGCGCGCTCCAGGCGTGAGTGCTTTACTTGTGACGGCGCGGGCGTGACAAACGTCGTGCTGCGTAGAGGTGCACTGCGTAGTCCCATTGTCTGCAAAGGTGACTAATCTCCTTTTTTTTCGCGCGCGGAAGTGTTCTTTGGTGCTGAGCACCGGTAGGACCGGTTATGGCAGAGAAGTCACAACACGGTTCCCACGTATTCCTGCGACTTCGACAGGAAGAGAATTAGCTGTGTTTTTGCTTGCCGCTCTTTGTGTCGTTGTGTGAGTAGGTTTGGTTGTGGACTCCCTACAATCCTCCAGAGACGTTTGAATTCCCTGCTCCACCCAGTCTCCGAGGGACGTGAATTAAAAGGATGCATGAAGGCGAAGTCCACACATTGAATTTGTATCACTGAGGTGTCTGCACGTCTGTTCTCGCTTGTGACTTGCAGACAATTGTAACCAGTTTGAACTCCTCTGCATAAGACCTGGCTGCGGTATTGATGTGCTTTTTACTATTGTAGAGAATGGGTATCCGTTTCGGTGCGGTGAAACTGCGCCTCCGCACATGTGAAGAAAAAAAACTTCCGGAAGGTCCCGCTGTTGACACCTGCCAGTTTTTCCTTTCGTTAGCGCAGACACTGTATATTCGTGTTCGGGGTGCGCATGCGTAGCAGTTGTCTGATTCTATGAAAAGAAACTGCTGATCAACCATTCGCACACACAAGGGCTGCGCTGCAGAGGTGGTAGACAGTATTGATGCAGCGTTTCGTATTCGTATGATCGTGTGCGAGATGGTGCGATATGACTGTGTTGTCGGCATCATATTACAGATGGCTTTCGCATATCGTGTAGACAATGTCTTCCTCGTTGTGCGCCGCATCGGAGCACACATGCTGTGATATCATTGTCGTCAAGACAACGAGTCAAAATGGTCTGCAGTCTGTCCTGTTCTCCCTGGTGTAAGGAGGCGCAGTCTATATGGCGTGCCTCTTCGCGTGGCACGTCAGCAAGTGGCAGATGTTGTTTTACAGAGGACCTTAGAGATCTTACTGTCTTAAAATCTTCGTGAGCTGCACGCAACAATCACCAGGATATCAGGGCGTACGTAATTTGTTGCAACAGACTGGCTTCCGTAAGGTGTCGTGCGCGAGCTGACAGCAAACTGCAGACTTGAGGCCGACAACACGCACGTACAGCGAATCTCGCTCAGGTTCCTATGCATTGACGCTTTTCCAGGCATATCTACTCCCTCTCCCTCAGTAGTATATGACGGAAATGTGCTTTTGCCTGTGCCGCGGCCTCAACGTGGTCTTGCGGAAATTTCTTTCTGCACTGTATACAAACACGTCCGTACGGCTTGAGGTATCAGTGTTCGCATTCCTGCTATGTAATATTCGTAATCCTGGTTCTCTCGCACCCGGTAGAGCTTCCCGGAATCACTCTAGAAGTACCGCAGGAGCAGCAGCCGTCGACGTGACTGTGCTACTAAACGTCTTCTACCCCGGTAGAAGTTAAGTACAGACTCAGGTACAGCACAGTCACTGACCTGGTAGAACAAAACACTCATCTCGACCTAGTCCTCAGCACCCAGGCACATTCGTGGATCGGTGCAGTCTACCCTCTTTTTAATGCAGAAAGTAACAGCTGCCGCTGCATGTGCACGACACCTATTTACACAGGTGCCGGGAAGGCGAACTGAGAAAGTTTAATCAGTAGACTTGACGTTTTCCATCCGCGCTTGAAGGCGATGAATTTTTTGCTAAGACGGCTCGTAACATGTTTACTACATACAAGTAACGTAGTTTTGTGGAGAAGAACAGTCACCAGTTCACTTGCTACGTAACTGCTTACCGTGAGGGAAAAATTTTACAGGAATCTAAGAGACGTACGGAGCTGTTCGGGCTTCAGGTGTCCGTGGCGGTGCATATGCCCCACTGTGTTCAGGCAAGTAGTTATCACTTCCTCAAGTAGTTTGCATAGAATCTAAGGCACGTACGGAGCTGTTGGGACTCGAGGTGTTCGTAATGGTACACATACCCCACTGTGTTTACGCAAGCGGTTATCACTGCTAATTTGCGTATGCATCAGACCTCTGCATGCCTTTTGTCGATCCTAAATGTGTCGATACACTGCGACGGCATTTGTACAGCAGTCCACATGTGTGCTTGTGCCTCTTACACCGCATCTGTGTGAGCGAGCACATTTGTCCCTCAACGATCCACAGGCGCGTAAAATCGACTACACTGTTGAATAGGTCTCGCCGCACACACCTCCTAATATTGTTGAGCGGAAAACGCCAGAACTTTTGACTTTTTAATACGAGGTGGAGCTCCTCCTTGACGAGTCGCGTACTGTGAAATAGACACTAGTGTAGGATGGAATGCGGATAATTTTCAACTTCTGCATTGTTAATACACGATAAAAAGCTCTTGTCTCAGAGGTCGCGCATACTAAATATCAGGCAGGACCTTACTGATATCACGCCTACGCAACACCTTAAGATAGAATCCTCGACGGGGCAAGTCTGATAACTTGTTTCTGGAAGTAGTGTTCCCGAATTCACTCGCAGTTGCTTCCCTGGCTACAGGCCACGACGGTTTTGACTTCATCGGTTATCGTACCTTCCATGACAGCACCTAGTGGCCACGACAAAAACGCCTGGAAATCTTTTTTACGACTTCCTTTTCCGCCCTAATAATGCAGGTAACCGGATCCGACTACGCCGAATAAACTTCTTTTAGAACACGTGCTTCGGGAAGTCTGCGACGTCGGCTGGAAGAGGTGTACATACAGTCGGAAATTTCCTGTTCATTCGGTGTCGGGTTTAGCCCCGAATGGGCATGCTTGCTCACGTTAAGCTTTGCTGTATACTCTGTTTTTATACGTGGAGGTGTCTTCTTAACGCTTCGCCGGTTGCATGTGCCATGTCATCTTCACCATTATAACATGTGAGAAGTAAATCAGCGGATATTTTCTGATATCCTGGGGAGCCACAGGGACCAGTCTTCGCTGCAGGAGCTTCCAGTCTATGCTCGGCTGCAACAACTTCTACTTATCGCACACGCCCTATTGCAACACAGAAAAAAACCTCCGTTCACCATGCAAGGCACTGAATCAGGCACGAAGTGCTCTCGAAATGAAGGCCTGCGTTGCCGCTACCGCAGAAAAGAGACGGATCCTGAACTGCGTACAGGCCAAGAATCGAAATCACACAGGGAAGACCACCTTACGTCGAAGCGGAGCACGAGTGCTCAAACTACGCAGAGGAACCGTAAAGAATATGGTCCAACAAAAGCACTCGTCGTTGAAGCCGCGTTTGCGACCGAAGTAATTGCGGGGCAATTGCAGAAAGCAGGACGATACACGCACGGGAAAATCAGTGCCGGAGTGTCAGCGTTCTGCCCTCCTTACACTACCGCAGAGCTGGAAACAATTTTGCCTCACTCCCTCCGCTTCTATATTTTTTGTGTAGCGAGTTCGAACAGGTCGGCGCAGTGGGACGATTGTCGTGGAAAATTTATTCATGTACTCACACACCACCTCTGTGTTAGAAGTCAGAGCGGCGCGCCTGCCCCACTCACAGACGCTGTCCGGATTGCCAGGATTGTTGTCGTAAGCATGATCTTTTCCCTTATGGGTTTGCTGCGGGATTAATTGTCACTTCAACTATGACTTACTGGTCCACAGGAGTAGTGCTCTAAATCGCATCGTCATGCTGCGTCGTCGAAATCCCGTTTCCCAAACTGACGCGTCAGGCTTTGTCCGGTGTTGCGTGTATTCGTATGCAATGCTAGACCAACACATTCCGTACGTCTTTGATCATTCTACTGGTGTTGTCTCGGTCAGACGGCTATGTTTGTCGATGGCTCTACGTGTAAGAAAGTTATAACGATGCTCACACGATTAGACTGCTTCACGGGAAGCGACGCCATTGTCCGTTCGACTCTCCTTCTTACTCAGTCCATAATTACGTGGTATTCATACAAGTTTCAAAACTTCAGCTTTTCGGACAGAAAAAGTTACTGGCCTGTCCGTGGGATACACACCAGATTTTGGTAGCATACACGAAGGAATGTGGGGCTGAAGACGCAGTAACGCAAGTTAAAAATATCATTGGGGAAAAGCAGCATGTATCTCTGACGCAGACAGAGGTGAAAGTAAAAGATTATACAAGTCGTTTTGCACCACCGTGTCTCATTTTTCTTTGTTTACACCCTGCAGCAGACGTTTGAGGTGTCCGAAGAGCACCACGCTGCGCTGCGAAGCCTGATCGAATTCACTCTGACTACTCGTCTCCTAGAGTCCGGAAAGTGGATTCACGTAGGAGACAACATGGAAAAATTGATCGATGCGAAAGTTCTTGCCGGCCCGCAGTCCTCTTCGCCTATGTACCCTTCCTGTTTCCCTGCTGCTGTCGGCTCTGCTGGTCTTCTCCCCTCCACTAAACCGTCCTGTTGCCCTCCTTCTTCTGCTGTAGGGTCTAGACCGCACTGCGCTTCTGTCCTCGTTCCGTCCGCACACCAACATTCTTCACATTGCCATTCTTCTTTCACTTGCTCTTCCTCGACAAGCTCTGCAGTCTACCCGGACGCCTCTATATCAGCCCGATCCAAATTCTCTGGTCTCAACTGTCGCCACGTGAATGTACCTGGTTTTTCTCTCCGAGTGTACGAAGTCTCCGTCTCAGGTCAAAACCGGAACAACGACACCGAGCAGTGTTGTCGTTTCAGCATTTGTGTCAGGCCCTTCCTTGCCCGGGTCTTGCCTTTGACATTTTGCTCAGAAAATCTCCACGCACAGAAGACACACAGTCCAATTTTTTGCCTTCCTCGGCTCTCGCAGAACGCAACTTTCGAGGGATTTGCGGAAACCCGTGCGACTACTTCAAAATTCGAGTCAGCTGATAAGTTGAAAGAGTACTGGTAAGACGTAGTATCGGTCCTCCGTGGAGAAGGTCACCTCAATCCGCTGCCATGTGCGTGCCTCGGCCCTACGGAACAACATAGACACTACGAGAAAGTAGCCCGCAGATATATTCGGCCCGCACTCACGAGCAGCGTGATAGTAGACTGTATTCAACTGTATAATACGACGCGATCGTGCTGAAGGTATCTCCACCACGGCTACAAGCTACCGAACACCGCTACGGAAAAGGTGGCGCGTGGTAAGGCGCTTTGAAGATTCATGAGTGGGAAGCGGTGAAAGTCGAATGACTTGTTTTGGGTCTAGTATCCTTCTGGGGCAAACCTCCTCTACATTATCCACTGGGTGAGTACCTCCCGTCGTGTGGTATCGGCCGTCGTTGGCACTGGCTTGAGACCTTCTAAGGGTTCGGACGCTGTATCCGCATGCAGCTTTCGGCTTTTGATCCCATAAGTGGGTAACACATTCTGCAGACTGTACGTCTGTACTCGCACACATCTATATGCTCTTGGGTGTTTCTTTTATAATGGACCGAAATACACGCCTACACGTAAATACGGACGTTTGCACACAAACGTGCAAATCGCCTTAGTTGGTGGATAACATGTGCGTATTCATGCAGGTTGCTGCTGGAAGACGAAACTGATCGAGCTGTACGTCCCCATATATCTAAGCGTAGAAGGTTCCTGTGCTTCAGCATCAGCTGTTTTTGCGTGTGTTCCAGACCTTCGAGGAGATCGGAGCCGCTCGAACTGACCGTGAATGGCGTGATACGAGACTGCACAGCTACGCTGCAGCTAACCGAGCAGATGTCGCTCTCGTTCTGCACGGCGGACAATCGCCAACAAAACCGTTTTAACGTCCACTTCAAAGAATGTTTACGACCGCAGTTTCAAAGTGCCAAAGGTTTTGGGCAAGCTATCCGCACGAGTCCGATAGATCACCAACTTGTCCAAAAACCTCCGGAAGGAGAAAGTGGCAATCCTATTGTTGTTGCAATTCCGAGATCTTGCGTAGAAGAGGGGAACCACAGTGAAAGGACCGGGGAAAGGTTTAGGGATGTAGTTCAATTGACGACGGCGAGGGTGTCGGACATCTCTGAAAAGTTGATTGAAAACACAGGTGCCGGCGATATAAGCGCGCGCGAAGCGGAGAAAGAAGCCGAAGTGTTTCAGATGCTAAATTCACGCTTGGCGTTTCCCAGAGCACAAAAGCTGGTTTTACCCTCTGCATTCGCTTGGTCTCTTCCGTTAGCGAGTCCGACAGCACCGCCGCAAGAGGAACAGAAGGGCAATGGAAATAATTGTGACATTAGGGGGTACCGAAGCAACAGCTGTGAGAGCCACGCAGACGATGAAGAGCACGAGGTGAAAGTATGCAGGCCCACAAGAATTTTGCCTCCAGTGTCATGCTACTCGCACGAGCTAAAGAGGATAAGGACACACGAACTTCCAACCCACGTTGCTTTTTCCAAACAAAGCCCAAAATTTGTCTCTGCGACGTCGTAACCAGATTGATTGCATCGGCGTCGCGCACGTTTCTGTGGGCACACAAGCATACAGTATTGCGTCCTACAAAGCTTTAAACTGACCAACAGCCTTTCAAAGACGCAGTCAACTGCCTCGCAACTGAAGGGGATCATTCTGGTTACAACAACTGGTGAATCACTGTGCAAGATGCGTGACAAAAGGAATTGTGTTTTTCCCCTCTTCTTTATCAGATATTTCTTGAAATGAACTGCATTCTGTCCGGAATCACGTGCTGACGCTGTTGGTGGCATTTCTGTCTACCGCCCGGTGTTTCTTGCAGAAGTGCAGCTGTTCAATGACGGTTGACATATCGTATCTCCCTTCTCTCCGAAAACTTGACCTACTTTGCTGGCAAGACAGATTTACACTGTAAATCTTATTTTCAGACTGAAAGTCGCAGTGGAGCGACCACATTCCAGTGTATGGTTGAAAAAAGGGTAGTATACCTTCCCCAACTTGCCTTTGTTTTCAGGTGCGGATGCCACGCAGTATACCTCCCCCACCTTGCCTTTGTTTTCAGCTGCGGATGCGACTCATTCATCGAGACGCCTTACTATTGCAGTAAGCTGTGGTAGAACGTGTACCACGTATGAACAGGTAACCACTTTACCTCAGCGATTAAGTGATTCGTGCACAAGGTGTAAACAACGCCTCAAAGCAACACGTTCGATCACACACGTTAACCGATGTGCGTACAGAGCGTACTTTGTACACCCTGCAGCTCAAGCACCGGGCTGCAACACCGCGCGTGCATGGGTGTGTGAATACAGGTGTGCAGATGTGGGAAAGCACGCGTGTGAATGTGAAGGGTGGATGAGATGATGAGACTAGTGCGGTGCGTGCGCCATACGTTGCCACATACGAAGAAAGCGTGCGCACTGCGAACGCTGGTACCCATGTGGCATGTCCCACTTCATGGAGACTGCTCAAACGCATACAGGCTAGACTGTGTGCTGGAAAACACTTGACATTGTAAGCGTATGTCTAGCTGTGATTTCCAGTTGGGATGTTGGGAGTATATACCTGGACGTACTTACGATAATCACAAATATATTCGTAGACGTGGGAACAACGAACATCAACATTTGAATGAGCAGCACGTACGGATGCGGTAGCTGAGTAATTTCACGTATCGTGTGTACACTGGTACGCAGGTGTCAGTTACTGCTGCGTGCACACGTACACATACCGAGCAGGGTTATTGCCACACGCTCGATGTGAGGCAGGACTGACGCGCCCTCTGCGGACGAACGAGCGCACTGAGTTACGAGTGGTATGTTCTAAGGAGAATACGTGCCTTCCAGCGACACACGTGCTCCTGATTCCTTCAGTCACAAAACGATTTAGAAGCATTTCACTGCGGTGAGTAGTTACGCATAAGCGCTGTTCGGCGTGGCAGGTGCCTCTCTTGGTTGGTCTGTGAACGTGGCTATGTGTCTCCCGTTACTGCACCTGGCAGCACACCTGCACGCTGAGATTCCTAACCATCCAAACCACCGGAGTGGAAGACGGGCGAACGCCTCCAAAGAAGTCGTCACGAAATTTTATCCCACATGTATGCACGGTACAAACAACGTTGATAGAGTTCCATGTTTGAAATATCTAAACCTGATGCGGGTAGAACAACACACCTTCGTATACCTTTGTGCAAAAAGACGCACGGATAAAAACATACATGTACATAAGAGGCGCTCGTATGTAAGATGCGGAACATACCGAAACACGTAAATACACGCGCCTAAATACTCTCCCGTTGGAAATCTCTGAAAATACAACACTTGCGTGTACGGCACCAGCAAAATAGACGTCAGCGCCTCGACTACAACCGACCCTATACAACATTCACTGTTATCGGCCACTCACGTCCATGCCACGGTTGTCGCCTACACACACACGTGTATATCACTGTACGTAGACAGGGTCGTGTGTGTACTGCTCGTCTCTAACTTGCGAATACCGATGAAAAAGACTATCTCAGCAGGTCTGCTTCCGCATTCGGGCTTGGCAACATTCCCGGGCGGCTCCAACGTAAACAGAACAGGCACACACCATCTCCAGGACGACGTTACGGCACTTTCGAAGGACTTGTGGTTGCGTAAGTATACACATATGGCTCGACAGCAAAACAGGGCATGATACGATGTACGCATTGCAGACGGCGAACGAGACAGACAGTGGCAACACAGTACAAGAAATCGGGTGCAGCTAATTGACTCAGGGGTAGCGTACACCTCGGACTTCCCTCGTAGGCGGAACCTGGCGCGGGTACCCGTCCACCATTGAACGACGTATGTGCGTATAGAGATGTATGTGTGTGTATACATATATATATATATATATATATGGATCAGCCGTGTCCATGTATGTATACATTATACAGCGTATATATGTACACATATACACACAGAGCTAAGCCATATAATGTATACACGAGCCGCAAGCAAACGCGTGTGAGGGCGCCCATCGACACATTCGATCGGTATTCGCTCGCCCTACTTCTGCACTCTATGCCCGCACATGTCAACGGGAATAAGAGACTCGGTCGCACTCTATGTGCGTGAGCTTTTCCCACACGCAAGACGTCAAGAAGGACGACACAACAAAATATGTCCCATCGCCGGACACTCTTCTTCATGAAGCCCCGACAGCCAAGAAAACGCCAGATCATCGTGATTCCGCATGTTGTCTTTACGAGTTGAGGCCGACTGGTACAGCACGCAGCACCTAAACATCCATACACGTCCCGCACACACACAATGCGTATGTTACACATCTTAGACCTAAGAAGGTGCGTTGTGAACGTAAATGAGGTTTGTAGACCCACGTGTAACCACATACGTATTTGGGGCTATGCAGGTCCACCACTTTTAACAGTTCAACCTCATACAGCACCAGTAGATACACATGCGAATATTCCTCAACAACGCTTGCACACGTTTCACAGTGAAATTTCATTGTGGCTCTTCTTGAAATATGTTCGTTTTCGCTGCTGCTGCGCTGGCAGGCCGGAGAACTTAGCCAGTGGAACACTTCTCTTTTGAAAAACAGGCACTCCTCGGCGGAGTCGTTCTCGTTCGTGCAAAATTGTCAATCTCAAAACAGGTGATCTGTTCTCTCACAAACGGTGTTGTTAAAGGTACGCGACGTTGGGCAGCCCTCACGCAGCATCTTTTTGATATTAAGAAACTTTACGCAGTCTGAGTTGCTCAGAGCAATTGTCGCTCCAGGCAGCTTCCCACTTAAATTAACTCCCACCAGAGTCCACCGTCGCGTACGCACAATGACTATGTCCTCAAAAATTGTCGCCGCACTGTTCGATCCTTGTCGCTGCAACGAGTGATACTTGAGTTGTTACAAAAGTGAATATCCTTCCACTGCTGCAGGCCTTCTGGGCACGTAGGACGGATACAAAAGTGGCGAATCGTCTGACCCGTATGAGGTGCCTGCATACGCCGGCGCATCTATATGTTAAGATCTCATGGGACGTGCAAATACGCATGTTCCGCCTGAATGCGCTGTTGACGAATTTCGGGCATACAAAGAAGCACCCCCGTATGTCTACACCTAAATTGTACCCGGTTCATCCGTACCAGACGACGTGGAATACCACTCGCGCATACTGCTGTTTATATTGCACCCAGATGCTTCCGCTACGTAACAACGCAGGAGTCCCCGATGCGCACGCAAAACACACACGCTGCGGCACGTAAGAACAAGCCTAGGTATCCGCAACAGTGCTGCCTCTGCGCTTCCCTATAACGGCTGGGTCCCCTCTACCCAGCAGCAGTCGTCCCCCCGTGCGGGCTCGCATGACGACCTGTCACGGACAGACGTACCACGCTCTGGTTGTCGGAGACACTGACAACCGATAGAGGCACTGGTCCAAAACAAATTGTTGTTACACACAATCGAGGTCACAAGGGCCGCAAACTACTACCGTGACAACGTACAGTGAAGAGTCTCGTGGATCCGGGGCTTTGTAAGCTTCAGATAGCTCCACCGTCGCGCCTCCTTTTGTCGACAGTTTACGCCATTCTCCGAATCATCCGTTTCTCCTTCTGATTCTGTGTGCAATTTTCGCATTGAGCTCCCACAAAATTCGTATTGTCTTCCAACGCTACACTGTTCGCCGGGGTGCGAACTGTGCAACTGTTTCTGCTGTAGCTGCAGCTGCTCCCCTGGATGTCGCTGAGGCGTACACCGGACATCCTTGCAGTTGAGACGGCGTTCGGAACAGTGCTGGGACTGCGCGTGTTGCTCGAACTCTTGAAGTGCATCCAGCTGGAAATAACTCGACGACAGTGAACGACGAAGTCCGGCACCAACAGCTGCACAGGAGGTCGCTTCTGACAAACTATCCTCAGCTTGTACTAACCGCAACGCTCTGTCTGTGTGGTGTGCCTCTGGAGCGTCGGCGGCAGCAGCACAATTCTTGCGCGTGTCCACTGGTGCCCAGCTGGCAAGAGTGGCACACCCACCTGTACACGTACAACTGCAGTTCGACAGATCACCCCCCCCTCCCACTGTGCCTGCAGCTACTGCTGCTATATCGCAACCGTTCTTCAGTGACTGGTCTCTTGTCTGTGAAGCGGTCGCGGTTGCTGCCGTGTGAGCACAGTATAGCCCAGATATGGTAGACGTCAGTGCAAAGGGAGGGGCAGTAGCCGCACTTTGTGCTGAGGCAGTCGCAGCCGCAGTCGCTTCCGCTTGAGCACTCCGCGCCTCAGCACCATATCTTGTTGCTTGTGTGGAACGTGTTCCAGCGGCTGCCGCAGGTGCATTTGACCTAGGGGATACATTTATCTGCTCGCTCCGCGAAGCAGCGTGCGTTGACGACACCGTCGCCTCAGGTGCAGCGTCCGCTGTTGCCTGAGACGATCCAACAGTACGGTTCGACGGAGCCGGTGACGTGTCAGCAGCATGCGTAAAAGCGGCAGCGACACCAGCCGGATGTCCTTTACATGGAGCGCCCACTGCAGATCTCCAAGGAGCACCATCCGCTGTTACTCCCGTGGCGTTACGCTTGTTCGCAGAGGGCATGTCACAGCATCTACGTGCTTTGCAATTGAACGAGTGCAACGTGATGAAGAAGCCGCGTGATGAACAGGTGCCGTTGCTGCTGCCCCATGCGTCGTGAACGCTTCTTTGGAAATGCGAGTTCTCTGACACATTCACGGCCTTACTGCTGCATGCACGTGTATCCGTACCGGCAGATGGGAAAACTGGCAGTGACAATCCTGCTCCGCAGGTTTCTGATGCGGAGTGCACGGCAGGAGTCTGCCTTGCTGACTCAGACGCAGCGAAGGGTGCTGCATCCGTCGCAGTCAGTGGAGACGAGTTACGGTTGTTCTTCTCATCGACACCCGTCAATTTTTCCCCTCCAACCGTCTCTGCCACTGTTGTTGAAGAAGCTGTTGTAGGTGCCCCCGCATCTGCGGTTGAATCTCCCGCGCACTTCTCTGCAGTTTGTCGAGTTGTTGCGGCCGATTCGAGTGAATTAGAAGCAGTTGACCGTGTACCAGGACCGGGAGATGCGAAAAACGCCAGTCTGCGTGCCTCCAATTTCTCGGTGTGTGTCAGGAGAGAAGCCGCAGATGCCTGACGGAACTCGGGGCAGCTGCAAGGTGGGGGGAAGGCCGCGCGGCAACGCAGTGCTGCGGTTGGACCACAACACCACTGCTCGGCTTCCTGCTGCACTTGACAACGGAACCCTTTGACACGTTTGTGCTGCCGTCGCTGCCCTTGACCTACGAGCATCCACCGCCTTCCACGCGTCTCCAAAAACGCACACGGCGAAGAGCGGCAACCACTGTTGGCACCACGACGAACGGCTCGTGCACACGGAGTGGGGTGGAAAGATACACCACAAAATTCACACGTCGTGTTCTGATGTTGTTTCCCTCGCGCACACCGTTCTTGCACGCGCTTCTGTTCCTGCTGCTGGCGACAGCCAACACCCGGCGGGTCGTTAGGGTTCGCAACAGCGCTGCCACTACGAGCTGAAGTGGTAGACACGGAAAAGGAGCGCGATGACGAAAGAGGCGACAACGGAGCAGTAGCAGCAGAAAAAGGCGAAGAAGGACCCGAAGAGACTATTGATAAGGTTGACGTGGAGGGATGAGAACAAGCAGTGTTTTCGCCCGACAATGCGGCTTTACAGTAGGAAAGGTAACGCGATGTGGAAAATCCCCCAAGTTCTACGTCCGGAGCAGGCCTCACGTTGTTCCGCCTCCCTTTACGCGAACACTGCGTACAGCAACAACAGAAGGGTACGTCGGCAACATGTATACCAAACTGATGTGGTCCATCTGTGACTTACCTACATGCATACATATATTGCGCACATACACGTTGACACGTTTGTGCGTACGCAGCGTGCCTCAGCGCAGGGAGGCGTCGTTCTGGAACTCGCGTGACCTTGCGTCCAGGAACGCAACACACGCAGCCTTTGGTGCTCCGTCTGCTTCCATACGTCAGACTGTGACACATGCAACTGCGAAGACTCATCCGCTTACACGCTACGTATAGTACCACGCAGTTAAACGCGTCGTTTACCACAGCTACAAGCGCCTCTGTGTCTGTGGACAGAATGCGCCCACACAGCAAGCGCTCAGGTCAAACATACCAAGCCGAGTGAATTTCTTCGATCGCATCATCCAAGTTCCTCTCTCGTGGTGCACGTGTGGAGACGTGTATGTGCACATAGACACACGTACGTAAGCACACGTACGCATACGTGTTCAACCTCGTTGGCTTCAACCTTTCTGAAATGCAAAGTTTCACACCTCCCTAGGCTGCCGCGCATTTGGCTCCTAGTTTGACACAACAGTTCACACACATTTATAAGCAGCCCTACGCAGCCAGCTAGTATCACCAGCCTGGCTGGACACATGGAGGTGCGCTGGGTATCCAGTACAGGTTTCTATGTGGCTCACAATACACTTGCTCAGCTTTTGTAAGGCGCGACGCACCCCGGATATCTGTTTAATCTTACCTGTACCAGGCAACGGACACCACGCACAACATTAATACGAGTCGTGCCACTGAAGTGTTCGCAACTCGATACAGCACACCGCCAAGGAGGCACAGACGTACCTCCGTACATACACATATGAATGTAAACAGCTGTGAACATCCACGTACGTTCAACGTGACATCAAGTCACCTGTTTCAGACGTGTGCCAGGTATCTGCTGCACGGGATTTCGATGCGCTTTTATAGATCGGAGCGAAGTGAGTACGTCGGACGGGGGCGGCAGAGCAGCCGTCGGCACCTAAAAAAGAATGACAACCACAGACAAGCTGCTTCTGTTTTTGACTGCAAGCTCAACGAACAGCTTTGCTACGGTACACGGATTCATTCACGTGATAAACTCGTGCAACTTGTGAAGAAGAGGACAAGCATTTCCTCGTTTGCTGGTAGCAGAGAAAAGCTAAACTGCTGCACCCCAATCGTCACGGATTTCGAGTAATTACCGTAAGGTGGTGTGGCACCAGCTCTTCCCGCTTCACGTACTGAGCATCTTAAAATGGGAACCTGAGAACGGCCAGAAACTCCTGCACTCGTCTTCATGACCTGCAACTCTCTATTCACTTAGTGGTTAGAACTCTATCTGGTCTGCATACAGGCTTCAAAAATACGAGGCTACGACCTCGCCTTCAGAACGAATAGCGGCCGTTGTGTACAGCACCGGCAAGTCTGTTACCAGATACCACAGAAGACGCTACCACATATTCATGTACATACACTCCAGTAGAACGCGCGGCCTATGTGTTCCGGATGTTAAAGGCCAGTGCACCGGGTGATTTTAAGGATATACAAAGATGTTCACATCCACTCCTCTGCTTAGGTGCACATACCATAGACGCAGGATTTCACTAAACGGTAGTGTCCTACCTGCATACAGTCTACACAATCGTACACGCGCGTACTGAACACAAATTTGCTCAACACATCTACCTGTTAAGGCTTCGCCGCTAAGTAGAACACTGCAGAGACAAAGTCAACAGAGTGCACAAGAGTAGAAGGGATCATCGGACACGTACACATCTGCAAACGCGCGCTTGTCAATACACGATTAACCAAACGATCGCCCAACACATACGTGCGTATATCGATATATGTGGAGTAGCTGTCAGATACGGTCGTACAGATGTAGATTTTGTGTCAGAGAAAAAAGTGACTTACAGCAGCGTAGCCATACTTCTCTTTCCTCCAGGCTTTCCAAGGGACGAAAGGGTTTCGTGCTACGCGCCTCGCCAGCTGCACTGTCGCTTCTGCGTGACCGGCAACAGCAGCAGAGGCGCCTTCGGCGGCGGTGGCTGATCGGCGAGCCAGCGCTCGCAGTCGACTTGAGCGGGGAACACGCTGAGTCTGTTTCACACAATACGAAGACACAAACCTCAATGATGGATACAACTGAATACAGGAGGCAAAGGCGGTACGAAAAACCTTCCACAACACAGATACGTATGCACACCACCACTGCAGCGGCATGAGCAACTGCACGCAGGTGATTTTGTAGTTACACAGAAAGCCTTAAGATACCTGCATTCGTGGACAAACAGCTGTATGTACGTACATGGGTAACTGCCGCACACATGTACGGACGTGCGCGCACGCACACAGTGACGTGACGAAACTGTGTTCAAACAACCCCACGTAAACAAGTGCATACGCGGAGCGGGCAAGATCATACGAGTGTAGGCTTTTCTACCGACACATCTAAGGAATAAACACAACCGTACGGCTTATTCGCGAGATGTCAAACATCAAGCCGCCTGCAAACACTTACGTCAAGATGGATGTGAGACAAATGTCAGATGTACAGTTGTGTAGGACACACATGAGCCTGAAGTGCACGATAACAAACTGCAAAGAAAGCTAATGAAACGGTGCGCTCTAATGTTCCATCATGGTGCACTTAGGAACTATGTGTTCTAGTCAAACACGCATGCACATACGCCGTACGCGCTGTTCTGTTATGTGGGGTGGTTGACAGGTAGTACTATTCTACCCAAAACAGTTGTGTATCAAACGACACAGGACGGTGAATATTCTCACATCCGGAGCACTACCCACATAGGGAAACACACCCATCCGTATAAGAAGTTTAATTCTGCAGCCAGTTTGCCGGCGCTGGCCGGATACATACCAGAATTTTCTGCGAACACGTGTGCTGAACATCCCTACACGCACGCACTACGATCTCGCCTGCCAGGTACACTGCCACCGGTCTGAACACATGGTCGTTCTATAAAGGCTTCTCCAGCACGTCTAGGTACAGAAGTGCGATGGTTTACAGCGTCCCTGAGTGTGTTTCACCGACCACCTGTACAACCGGGGCCCCCCCCAACACCGTGTTCAGCCGTGCTTGTGTGTAGGCAATAATCACGTGTGTACAAATCATGGTGTAATATAACAAAGTATAATCCTGATGAGTGACCACGTCGTTTCTTACAATAGGGGGTGCTTACAATTGAGGTAGACCTTTCCATGACCGGCAAACAAAACAAAAGATCTGTTGGAACCCAGGCCAAGCGACTGTGTCTCCATAATCGTGAGCTCGCGTAGTTAACGGGCCGCGCTGCTGCGCCTCCCGTTTGTTGGTGGTGCCCGTGCTGCCGGTGATGCAGCACTTCCTACACGTCATTGCTTCCGCGCCCCCCACACCGGAGAGAAGAAAACAGCGCTTCAGATCCAACACGCAACTTCATCTACCTATAAGGATGCACTGGAATGCCTCACCCGTGCTATATACCACTTGCCACTGCAATCTCCAGCCACAATCGTTTTCTAGGATGAGAGTTCCGCTGTAATCCTCCCCTGTTCAATCGGTGCTCCCGCGGCTGATGTTGCTGGTGCGGGTGCAGTTGCTCCTCCTGCCAGTACGGACGCACGCCCGGATGGACGTATGTAGATTCAGCGTACAAAAATCGTACCGTGGTAGCTGCCACCATTCATTTTGACACAGAGTGAGTATTGTTGCGGGGACACGTGTTCACTCGTATTTCTACCTACCAGCAGCCGAAAGAGGAAACGCGCTACTTGAAGCGGCCGCGGGACCGCTGGCTCAAGGTGTGGCAGACGAGCCCACACCAGTTAGCCCACCAGTAGTAACAACTGCAACGTCGCAACTGCTGCTGCTACTAGAGCACGTGGCTGCAACAGCAGCAGCGCAGGCAGCAGCGGGCATACTTCAGGGCGTGCTGCCAGTGGGAGGCCGCGTCGCTACGGAAGGAAACCAAAGCTGCAACAGGTGCGGAACGCGTAACCGCGCTGCCGCCAGGAACCGCCGCAGGAGCAAGTGGCAAGTGTACCGGTTTCAGCAACATACACGGAGCACGCACAATGCCTCGTCCGCCCGCACAACGGGGGGAGCGACACGAACTGCGACGAGACCCGTATTAGCAGACACAAACGCATCAGCAGAAACCTCTCAAGGAAATACAGGCCGTGGACCTTAAGGCGGGTGGCGGCCGCAACAGAAGCTGCAGCACCAGCGGAAGAGAGACAGCCGCTGGCACTAGCAGATGAACCACGCTCGTGGAGAAGCCGTGGTAACTCTATCATAATCGACTTAACAGACCCACGCAGCTGATCACAGCCATTACAGGAGGGATGGGAAGAAGGGTCAACAACTTTTGCAAAGATAGATGGAAGTAGCTATACTGTTTTCAGTCCCTGCCCCGCAGCGGGACGCTGGCAGCGGGGGCTAAGGTGCGAAGTAGGTGGCGACCACTACACACAAGACTACCCCTACCTTTGCGAGAGTCACCTTGTCCATACCTGGCAGCGAACCATTAAGGCCCTTTTGCTGAACCTGAGAAGTATTCAAGTAACCTGCGTACAGGTGGCAAGTGTGTGCATATGGCAAATCCACAGGTGGTGCGTCTTCAGAGCAATATGCACGGAACACAGTTCGTGCGTTCAAAGGCACAACTGGAGCGCACATCAAGAACAGCAGGCACAGAGCTTTCTGAGGACAAAGCCGAGGCAATGACGGCCGGAAGACTACGAATTCAAACGCCGTCCACACATCGGAGACAACGGCGATTACGTATGTAAATGTATCGGCTGGCTCATGAAAAGCACTGATTGGACAGCATTCGGACGGCAGGTGAAGATCGCCTTGAACCCTTGTGTGTAAGCTCCGATGTGCTAGTCGAGTCACTCCAGTTAGGTTTTCTCTGTTAACTTCGTCAACTGATGTCGTACGAGCCGTCGGCTGGCGGGTCGAATGTGTATAGGTCATACATACAGATTACCTGCGAGCGGACGCTTCACCCACAGCCGCACAGATTGTATCAATAAAGGCCCACGTGTATGTGCAGTGATCGTCGTGGAAGACCATTCACAGCAGCTGTATCACAGGCACCACGCCGCTGAGGTACGGCGGGGTATGACGGCGCGACGTAGGCTTCACGCATAGTCGACATGAAACGCGCGTCGGCGTACGAAGAACCTACCAGCGAGCGCGTCACCCGCAGCCGCACAGACTCTATCGATGAAGCCCCATTTGTATGTGCAGTGATCGTCGTGGAAGACCATTCACAGCAGCTGTATCACAGGTACCACGCCGCTGAGGTACGGCGGGGTATGACGGCGCGACGTAGGCTTCACGCATAGTCGACATGAAACGCGCGTCGGCGTACGAAGAACCTACCAGCGAGCGCGTCACCCGCAGCCGCACAGACTCTATCGATAAAGCCCCATTTGTATGTGCAGTGATCGTCGCAGAAGACCAATCACAGCAGCTGTCTCGCAGGGACCAACTGCGGAAACTGCGTCAAAGGAGGTTCGGCGTGGTATGACGGTGCAACGTAGGCTTCATGCATAGGCAACATGAAACGCACGTCTACGTTGTGCGTATGTGGTGCATCCGCGCATCCGGAGGCCAACAACATCCTGCACACCGATTCTCTTTGAGACTTCTATGCATACACACTGGCCACGCTGGTTTGCATTCTCATTGCGCTCAGCGCTCGTAAGTGGTTTCAACACTGGACTTATATGCCCGCCTGGTAATCAAGGAAAGCACGCCCGCGGTTGTCCGTCTTTGGCAATCCAGGGAAACAGCCGTCATGAAGAGCGACTTATAAACATGAACCTAGTCATGAAACACAGAGTTTTACGCAACAGCACAGGGGCCACTACTACTCTGTAGTTTGGCAAGTTACAACGGGCACTTGTACACAAGTGTACCTGTAAGCATTTGCTTTCACGAGGACGTATACACATGTAAGGGTATATAGGTACGCATGGATGTAGAAGTTGAGGGATGAGCTGCGTGCGCCTCTTTGGCACGATGCAATGGGACACATCTCTGGATTCGCCTTCTTCACCAGTCACTACTGCCTCACTATCTGCATATTTACGTATAGCTGCTACGTCGCCTTCCCTCAGGTTTGGGCAATCCCAATTCTATGTACTCTCATAGTCTAGCCTCCAAGCAAGCACTCCTCCGCGCTTTCTGAACCACACTCGCAGGACGGAAGGCATGCATTCTCCATGGTACATGAAGTATGGTAGAATGGTTACTCTTCATGCTCACGAAGAATTCAGAAACGTTGGTATTGAATTTCTGCTTCTGGTGAAACTTATACGAATCGTACCCATATGTATACACGTGTGTCCATATCTAGCTTCCGAAGCGAGGTGGTGAAAGTACAGACTAACACCTGTGATCTACCCAGCGGCTTTTCACGTTTGCGAATTCATTGACACCGTACGGTTCGCGGATCCTCCTACAATCAGAGACAGCAAGAAGAGCCACGGGTTACCAGCGTGAAGCTGCGGAGGCAGGTGCGTGCGTGAGAACCAGATTTACAGCTCGTAATACTGTTGAAGACATGAATGCGGGCAAGTACGACACTCCAGCGTCTATTAGATTGCGCGCAAACAAGTCAAGCTCACTAACTTTGGAAATGAATAAAGCCACCTCACGTTGTAACAGGTTCGCCACACAGCAGAACTGGTGTATGCCGATCTACCAGAGCAAGGGTGTACTGCTCGAAACGACTACACCGACAGGGTGGTAATCTTCCATCGGTGTTTCAATCAGAGCACTTCGCCGGTACGTCTGTCGCTCGACTTATCCGACTGAATACATGTCGACCACTGTGTGTGGAAAGACATCTGCAAATGCGCGTAGTCCTTCTGATTCCAAAGCGTGTAATATTTCACCACCTCAGTTGCGGGGCCACAAGCAACATGCAGTAGTGCAGTGGGTGATCTTAATTGGGATCAGGCGGAAACAGAATGGTTGCCGAGTTTCCGTGGATTACGAAGACAATGGCAAACACATGTGTAGCCACCTATGGTCCTTTACACGTGTGTGCACTTTTGAAGACTTGTGTGGCTCTTTCTCCGGGTACCAGTGGAGGGAACACACAGGATTACTTCCTTAACCTTCTTTGTGCCCTATAGTAGGATGTTTTGTATGCCGAGGCTTTAATCTGACTATTTGTTGGTCCTTTTGCGTGGCTGTCGAATGCTTCGTTCAAGTCTAGCTGCTTTATCACACTAACCTCGAGAATGTGGTACATCTGTCAAGACGTCTTCGGCGGGTTGTTTAACAGCGCTGTTTTTTTCCAAAGCCGGGTTAATCTACCTCAGTTCTACGATGCTGTCGAATCCGTACTTTTTCCGAAAAGGTTCGCAGACAGGAAGTCCGTCGTTATTGACGTGGAATACACTCTGCATCAGTTTACAGCGTAACCCATCCAGCATCGGCAGCCGTGCAGTGAAAGCTCTGTCACCCCCAAAGAGCACGGGAGGCGACTGTCGCTCTCGTTCGTGCATGTGACAGACCAGATGATCGGCTGCAGGGCAAATCTGCGTGTCCGCACATTAAGCCAGCAGAAGCGGCCGTTATGCAAATGTTTTTCATGATGCATAGCTCGAGTGAAAGGCTTATGGCTCTCATCTTGTTGATATTTGCGAATTACTGTACTGCGATTTAGTGGGATTTTTTCACACACGCCAACGGCTGCTCTCGGCTGAACGCACAGTCCTGCCGGCCGGCCGCTGGTGCTCCTCCTCATTCTGTGTGTACGTGTAACTAATAAATAGCCCAAGGCTGTCTCTACGATTTATCACTTCCCCGTTTCACGTACACGTTCTTAAGTCATTTCCCTTCAAACACGATACGGTGTCCGACCTTGCCGCCATACATTCCGCCTAGTAGACAACGTTCCTCGCCTGTCCCCGAGTCTGCAGTATTTCTCGCGGAGTTTCCCATGTTGCGTAAGTTTATCCTTCTTCCTTTGGTCTCTTCCGTATTTTCTCCTTGTCTCCGCCCTTCCGTCTTCGCTGATGTGGCGTTCTCGGATGGCGTGTGGCATACTGCCTCTGCTTCCTTCTCATGACGTCCGTACCACAGCCTACAGGACACCAACTCCACCCCCCCTGCCCCCAGCCCTCCTCCCCCCAGCCTGTCCGTGGCTGCCCTCCCCGTGAGCGTGAAATTGCTGCACATCATCGTCACTGGCGTGGGGGCCACGAGCAGCCTCAAGCGGTCGCAAATAGTGCTCCACTGTCGAATGTAACATTTTAATTTTACGTGTTCTCTCCCGTGGTACTCACGATATGACAATGAACGATATCCTTGTTGCACAAGACTAACTGTGAATGCCGTTGCGCGGAAGAACGACGTCTCAAACGGGAATAACAGCCTGTCTGTATTTTCAGTGAATAGAGGGAGGGAGGCGAGCTTGTCAAAGCCTTCCGCAATGCGAGAAGGTCATTTTGTCACGTGAATGGGTCGTCAGACGGTGCAAAATTGTGCCCATCTTGCGTCCCGCGAAACCTGACGTCATCTGCTCTTACACAGCTGCCACAGTCTGCCGCACCTGTCAACATTCACTGTACAATCACTACTATGCAGAGCAGGTGTGTGTCACGTGCACGCCAGTGCAACAGAAGAAGCGTCTCTGCTGGCTCCGAAAAATTTGTGTTTCCTCTGTTTTCCTCTCTGCAGCGTTGTAGGCAGTAGAAACAGAATTGCACTCGCCTTTGGGAACAAATGTTGTACGTCGCACAGACGGCGGGTGACACTCCACTCCTCGCTCGCGTATCTCGCAGCATATTTTCGAATACCAGAAAAATCCGAGGTCCCGTAGCCGGCGAACACTCTTGCTGCGGTAACAGAGAAGGCTGCAGACCCCGCCACCTCGACAAAAAGGGGGGCCAACCCCGCCATAGAGGCGTGCGTACAGCGCCCTCTTCCCCGTATCGTTCAGGTTTGCGTTTCGTCCCGTCCGAAGTATACACTCCGATATTGAAACGGTCTGCTCTTCCCTGCCGCCGGCACGCTGCTGTACTGCCGTCATGTAAAGACGGGGCACAGACTGATCCTTAAGCGCGTCTCAGTTGCCCGTAATCCGTCTGTCACGATAGACAGAGACAGCTTCTGAAATAGCAACTCCGCTGTGCAGCAGCCGCCTGTCTGCTGCATCGGACGCGGCGATGGGTTCACCAATTGCTGATGCTCCTGCTGCTTCAAATGGGGACGCTCTGCGCAGTGGTCAGAATGACGCAAGGCGAACCAGCGCTCCAGCACCACATGCCAGTACTGCAGCGGCAGGATTGACAGCCGATGCTCTGACAATGCGTAACCCGACAGGAACAACAGGAGCACCAGGTGTTGCAGCAATCACCACAGTCGTTCCCACAGTCAACTCTGCCGGCGGCGCTGCCGCACATGTACCTGCAACCACAGCAGCCGTTGCTGCTGCGGCAGAGAAGACGCTGGCTACTCAGCGAGCACCTCTTGACGTAGATTCTGACGGTGCACACGCGGCGGCAGGCGCTCTCGTTCCACCCCTGAATGCAGCAGAAACCCATGTATCTACTGCAGCACGTGCTCTGTTCGGAGACGTACGAGAAGCGAAGACGTTCGCTGCACGCGAAGTGCGCGAAACGGAAGCTAGTGCGCTAGCAGCAGAAGCAGAGCCTGCAGCCCCCCCAATATCAGGTGAGATTTTAAGAAGCAAGTCGGCACCAGAAGCGGAAGAGCCAAAAGGGAACAATGCAGCAGGTGCTGCAGCTGCTTTGCGGCATGCCACTGCACGTCAACGACGGAATGCGGGACGTCAGCGTTCTTCAGTAGGCGCCGGAAAAGCAGAAGCAGATGGAGGAGACAGCGAAGATCCTGCTGCCTCTGGTTGTGGTGTATTACCTATTGCTGGGACTGTTCCAACGTCTACGACTCGCGGGGGAGGCTCTTCAGCAAGCGCCAGCAGGAGAGAACTGGAGAAAGTTAGGAAGCGTTACGAACCTTTACTGCGCGAAACAGAGGATGCTCTTCAGAAGGTTATTGCCCAAGGCCTGCCGGTGAGTGACACTTCACCACAGTGTAGTATGGGGTCCAGCCCCAACACACCCTACGCGTCTGTATATACCTGCATACACCTGCATGCGTAACATGCGGATGTTTCTGCGCTACGACGGGCCTGTGAACATTCAGCGTGTGCTTCTGTTGTCACACAGTGTAGTGAGCAGCGAAACTGCAGCATGTTTTGCCGATTTTCCACCACGTAAGCAATGCTGGACGTGTGTTGCAGTACGCTTGTGCTATTGTAGTAACGACTGGAACGGAAACTTTCACGCAGCCTTTGTCTCTCTACACCCAGTAGAGCGTTATTTGATGGCATAAACAGCGTTAAATCGTTTACCGTTATGGTCCCTGCCCTGCGGAGGTTTTGTGACTCCAGCTCTTTGTGGAGATCTATCAAGTGTGGTGTTCAAGAGAAGTGTGCAACTAAATTTAATCAGCTAGTGCATGATACAGCTGGACAGTCGCCCCCCTAAAGAAGTCGCCACGCCCTGTGACACGTACGCACTTGGCGTGTTCACCCAAGCAGAGGTGTGCACTGTGTCAGCAGTTAAATACACGAGCTGAGCAGTTAGACGTATCGCCTAAGCAGCTATACACACAGTCGAATGCAGTGTTTCCCCGCGTCTGCGTGTACGTGCCTGTGCTGCGGCGGGGAATAGGAATGGTGCAGAAGCGTGCATATGATAAGTCGACACCTTAGACGGCCGACTGCCAGTTTGTACAACTGAAGGCCAGGCTGCAAGAGTATACGTAGGGCTGTATATTGCTTTCAAAAGTTGCGAGTGTGAGGACGCCGTTTTTGTCCAGCTGCATGCAAGCTTGTTTTATTCGCGTTCTGCGCGTCGCCGCAGGAAGCAGAGACACTCACACATCCGCCGGTGTATTTGGAACTTAAAAGAACCATTCTTTATGAGGAATCACCTCTTCCAGGAGAAGAATCCACGACGATAACTGGCGACGAAGATGGAGAGACATGCAGAGAAGCAGAGAGCGAGAGTAAGGATGACTTCTGCTACACTGTCCTCCGCTGTCGAGAGGTGTAATCTGCACGCGAGTGCGTACTGCTAACCGTCGTGGGCCAGTGGTTTCGTAGCTGTTTCCGCAACACTGAAAGGGCTGCCGACGTACGCGGAGCACAAGCCCAGTTGCCCGCATACACGCGTATCCATGGTTACACGTAGACGCACGCACGTACGTGTCTCGTTCGTATGTGTACACATGCGAGGCACGTCGGAAACCTTTGCTTCCCGAGTGTAGCAGTTTCTCTCTGTAACGTACGCCTTTGTCTGATGCAGATAACAGCTTGGGCCTAAGTCGAATAAAACGATTGCTGCGGGCGCTGTGCGAAGGCTCCTCGCTGCCGCTGTCAAAACTCATTAGAGCCGTGCGCGTGGTTTTACTCGACGAAACGGATGGAGCACCACAAGAAAACGTTTCCGCTGCGACTCTACAAAGTCTTATTCCGGTACTTCTCGCACGCAGAAGGTATGTCGAAAGACTTGCGCGCATGTAAGGAAGAGAGTACTTCTTGCTTGCGGCTGCGTAGGTAAACGCCGTAGTGGAAAGAATATCCACTAGCACTTGTCTTTGCGTCTCTCCATCCTTTATACGCCGAGCTAATGCACCTGTTCACGGCATTTGTATGGAAAGGAGAAACACGCGTGCAGGATTGCAGAGCGTTCCACGTGTACGAACGCGTAACGGGGCACGTACAAATTAGCGCGGCTCAGACCTGTTCTGCTGCACACGCACCACTGTCGCTTCATTGATATTTACCCTGGTGTAAGGTCTCTCCGTACAGAGGAGACGGCTGCGGAAAGCTTGCATCGTCCACATCTAGCTTGCACACGCAGGAAGTAGGACGGCTTCGTCCTACTGGTAAAATTCATGCGGCCGGATCAAGCTAGGGTGTCCTGAATGCACGCGCCTAGTCAGGACGTGCATTCAATTAACACTCAATGGTGATTCCCGTAAGTACACATGTTCACACTAGATACACAATTATAAGCATACAAGCATGCAGGCGTACTTGCGTTTACTCACGTGGGATAGTCTCTGGCGAATAGTAACATAAATCGAAAGTTGTAGCCGCACCATCTTCCCGCGTATGGTTCTTCATAATCTCTACACTACTCACCATCCATGTACATGCGTGTATGTATTTGGGGGACAAAGTCGCCTCCTTCTATGTCAGTGGCGCTTGTCTGTATCTCGATGCCTCACGCCTGGTATTCTCGAAGCTCACGTGGCCACCCCTCTACGCACCCCAACGCTGTTTCGTTTTTACATTGGTCGTGCGTTCCTGTGTGCCCCTGCTGCTTGCACACGTAATTTTTACAGTTTGGGCATTCCGCCACGACGCGGGACGGCTGCCGCTGTTGCTGTGTCCTCGCCAGCCGATGCGAAATCCAATCCCTGTTCTGCGGAGTCAGACAGCGGAATAGCAGTCGCTCCAGCAGCGACAAGAGCAGCAAAAGCAACAGCTGACACTGCATCAAGAGCAGCTTCAAGTGCTTCACTAGCAGAAGCTGGTAATGCTTCTCCCGGTGTCCGTTCCTCTTCATCTGAAGGCGACACAGAGGCCAGTACGGGTGATTCGACTACAGCAATAGCAGCAGCAAAGGCAGACGTCGCAGCAGCACCCGTAGCGGCGCCAACAACAGGGGAGCAGGGGCTTTCGAGTGTATTCGCGGGCGGCGTAGGGGGCTTCGATCGAAATGAAGACACCACACCCAGCTGTTTATGGATGTGGGAATCTGCTTTCCTAGAAGGGCTGCCTGCAGCCTTCAAAGAAAAAGCAAAGAAAGACCGAGAGAGACGCGCCGTAAGCCGAGAGAAGGATAGCCAAATAGCTCAGGGACACTGCAAGACTGCTTGCATAAGGTCTGCACGACCCTCGCCAGATAGGGGAGTGACAGTGCACATTCCTGTATCTCTCCAGATATAAAACGTATATACACACATGTACGTGTGCACCAAAGTCTCCATCTGTCAACCCGAATATCCATGCACACATGCTCATGAATATGCTGCCAATATCTTACGGGCCCACATAATACACAAAAAAATTACGAGAGGGAGTCTGCTAGGCTTGCCGCTGGCTGCTGCACCACTTTTGCCAAGGATGGAACGTGCACAGATCGTTCGAGCACAGGTTTGTCTGCGTAAACAAAGAAACTGCACCCGTGCGCCTTCACATCACTTGCCCGCATACGTATTTCTCTATGAAATATGCCGGGCTCATATATACACACGATCACACCTAGTGTTGACTTCTTCCCGCATGGACCAATTGAGGTGATGCTACGTCGCTCGTAGATGCTTGCAAGAAGAAGTTGCTTTCGGCGTAGAAGACTTTGTCCAGTGAGGAAGGGCGCGTCCCGAATGAGTTTATGGATGTGTGTGTTCTTCCGTCTGTTTACTTAGGGCAAGAGAACGTATTTGTGTGCGTGTATGTGTATGTGTGTGTGTGCAGGTGGTGAGCCGCCGTGTGCGAAGTCTTCTGCGACTCCAGCAGGCGATCGAGCAGGGCAATGAGAAAGAGATATTGACGGCGCAGGAGAAGGTTGCAGCTCTTGAAAAAAAGCAACAGCAAGAGGAAGAACGGCGTCGAGAGCAGCAGCTGAAGAAACGACGCGCTGAGGAGGCACGATTAGAGAAGGAGAGGGAAAAAAAGCAGAAGGAAGACGCGAAGAGGGAAAAAGAGAAAGAAAAAAAGAAAATCGAGGAGCAGGTAAAGCTGTCGCAGGGAAAACTGATTAATTACACGAAGGTTCACGTACGGTTGTCTAGCATCTCCTCCCTTAAAAAAACGCTGCTGCTGCTGCTTGCTTTTCGTGTTACCGCATATGCGTCGAATTACTAGTATATGCACGCCCCTGCTGTACCAGTCGATATGCGACAGAAGCGAGCGCGCGGTAGCCTCCTCTGGAAGCACAGACGTGCACGTCTGCAGTTGCTATTTCGCACTGAAAATCTTTCCAGACTTTTCCGGAGTTATCGGTTGACAGAGAAAGGCGCAGAAAGGTACGATATGCTGCAGTCGTGTCCTGTAGGCTCAAGGCCGCGTGCACTCCACAATCGGAGGAGTCGTGCTTTTCAGTTTTTTGCTGCCGAGAGAGGGTTTGTGCGTGCTTGTTGACCGTACCGACGGCACGTATCAAGGTGGAGTCTAGTGCGCACACTCGCAGATGTTCCCACGAACCCCAGCACTTACATATGCATCTGTCTTTTTGACTAAAACATATTTTGGAAGGCTGCTTGTCCATCCAGGAGGGCCGCTATCTGCACTGCAAGTGATCTGCGCAGAGGGCTCTTGTGTGGTCACGCACAGCCAAACACACATTTTGACACGTTTACGTGAAGGCGTGCTGGGACAATTGTTCCTGGCACCATAGCGTTCTATCCTAACAACTACATTAATATACCCTCGCTTTTTCACCAAGCCAGCGTGTGGACAGAAGTAGTTGTCTAGTCCAGCGACGCACAGATGCATCTTACATCGTGGTGACCGTCCATAGCCACCGACGACCTGACAGATCTTAAAGCATGAAAAGTGGGTACCTCGACTATGGAAAGCACTCTGTAGGCTACTGCGTTGCAGCGTATCAACCCAGTATCAGATTTTCGTGCCGCACGCAGAATAGCGACGATGCCAGCGGTTCGACTTTTCTCCGGCACTGCTCTCGTCTGCGGCCTACTTTTAATACCCGCTGCGCAGGTGCATGCATGTGTGGACCCGAGTATGCGTTTAGACGTAAGTATACCATCGTCTATGTCTGCAGCTGTGTCGTGTGGTGACGAATGCACAGGAGGGTGTCACTTCTCTGTGCGTGGTAAAACCAATTTGAATGCGGACGGGAATTCTATTTTGGAGTGGCACATAAACAAGGGAATACTACGCAGGCAGCCGTACGCCAGTGTGAGTCTTCAGGCACTTTCTCTCGGTGCTTTCTGTCTCAGCAGAAGCAGGCGCAGCAGCAGACCGCCGGAGGAGGAGGTGTAGCGATGCGGTTGCAGACGCCGGCGGTTGCGAGGACAGAGAAAACAGGACCAGCACAGAAGGTGGAGAAGAAGAAGGAGCTTCCTTCTTCTATGCTAAATCAGCAGCTGTTGATGGCCTCCTGGTTAACACGGAAGCCGCTTTCCCTTTTTTCCGAAAAGGCTTCGCGGACTTCACTTCCAGGGGGGGACACAGGCGGCGAAACTAAAAGCAGCAGCCGCGGTGCTCCAGCACGAGGCACTAGCACTGCAGAGTCAATCAGCGACAGTCCTGGCGCTGACAGCGGTGTGCAAACCGACTCACCGGAGCAAGGAGGAGACAAGAAAGAAGCGGGGGACTCTGTCGGATCAACAGAAGCAGCAGCTAAGCGCAGACAAGCCGTATGCAGCAACGGCGTCACGCTGCCAAAGTTGCCGGAGGGAAAGTGCTTCCCGTGGAGGAAAACGCGTAGGAAAGACTCTTTCACAGAGGAGGACGTGGTTGAAGTCGGTGGAGACGCAGGAAATCGAGAAGAATTGCTGGAGAAGAAAGCGAAAGAAGCCGCGAGGACGCGAGCTGCGGCAGAAGCTGCCCTCTGGCGAGTTCCAGAAGGAATGAGACATCAGTTCGTCGAACGAGTTTTAAGTCTCCCAAAGGGTAGGAGATTGGCAGCTTGCGCAAGGAAGACAGTCTCTGCGCACAAAGACTTCCGTACACGTATGAGCACATGCGTGGCAAATCTGCATTTGGTGGTTTGTTTCGCTGCCGGTTAGGCGTCTGTAGCCACACACATAATAAAGACAACAGCTCAGGTAGGCAAATATATTTGCGTGGATACATACGTATACAAAGATATACACGTAGATACATGCACACACATCTGCACACATGCATATATGTATTTTTAGTCAGTATCGTTGCCCCATGTCGGTAAAGCTACCGCACGCGCGCACTTGAAGCCGACTACGCACCATTGGCTTGTGGTCTCTCGACGTAGGGCACCCACATTTCTCTCAGAGGGCAAGGATACACGGGGAGCCCCTGTTCGTGTTAGAAGGTCGCTGACAGTACACGCGTAGGTGGGCTGCCTGAGAAGACGTCAGCTTTGCACTGGTGGCGCACCGTTGTCGTGGGTAGTCAGATTACGATAACTACGTTCACCACCTAGAATTAGAGGAACTCCAAAGCACGTGTGTGTTGTACTTTTCCATCTGTAACGACGCCCTGCGCTCGCCTGGCATGTGAGTGGACGTATGTGTAGAACTTCGTGACTGCACGCACACCTTCACACGTGCTCGTCTACTCCCCCGCAAGAGCACCACGTGTTTCGCGCCAGTGCTCACAGTGTATTGTCTGCTACGTCTACCGGTCCGCGCATGCTGTACCTGAGAAAGGTCGCTCGTCGCAGCGTTAACAGCGGTATCCCGTCGTGAAACGAGCTGTTTCTGAACAGGCGCAACTCGTGAACATCGTCTGTCGACCTTCGTGGCATTTGCATGTTTCTGCCTCTTCCCTGCACTGGCAGCACACATTTTCACAGACGCATGTGCATCAACGTGGATTCACGTCGGAGTTTGCATTTATATTTGAGGAAAGCTCACATGAATGTATAAGTAAGACACGCGTAGGTTGGACTGAAGTGAAGAACTCAGCCGCACTGTCATTTTGTGTTTGTGGTGCAGCTCTTGTACCGCTTCCTTCCTCTTCAGATGCGCAGATTCCTTTTTTCGACGGTGAGATTCTCTTTTGTAAACCCACTCGTGCAGGGGCACAGGGGGTACCCACCAGAGACGCCGTGGAGGCACCCCAGCCGTGACTTCTGTTGCAGACGTTTTTGCTCAACGAATGCGCAACGCGCACGCAACCGACTTTGTCGCACTACTGTGGGGACTCACTGTGCCCCTTAGTGTATCTGCCTTAATATCGCAGTAGAGCCGACATAAAATTCTACGAAAGCGCGAGAGGTGCTTGTTTGGTGAGAAACTGGCGTCTGTGGTTGCCGCAAGCACCTGACCGTTTTACGTCCTCCACCCCTTCACCACTTGTTGAGTTCATTTCGCATCTGTAAAGCGGAGTTTGCAGAGTATGTTCGATTTCTGTTCTTCTCTCGTCTCCGTCGATATCTTGGCTTCACTTCCTTTATGCTAGTTGTCGGACGCACAAATACAAGAGTAGAGGGGCGTTTCATGCGATCAGACGCCCTTCGCAACTGCACTGCACCTCCAAGATGGTGTTTAACGCCCTTGTGTATATTTACAGATATGTATGTGTGTGCGCGAAAACGCGTACATGTGGATTTGTGCAGGTGTGCTTCGCTGCTGCTTATCGTGCAGGTCCTGAAGATCCCAGTGCTAGCACATGCTGCGACCCGGACGAATATCTCAAGGCCTTCGTCGAGTCGTGTGCGGTGCCACACAGCGAGGCGTGGAGAGATTTCTACTCTTTTTTCGGTGAGCACCGCAACAGTTGGTAGCCTTCGTAGCTCAAACACAGGCTACCTCACGTTCGCTGGGCTCGGTGAACTCAGCATCCCTGACCGAATAGAAGTGTGTGTATCACTCCTCGAAATAAGGGAGAACTGTCTCTACTTCAGTTTGCTGCTGGTATTGTCCACACGACGTGCTCGAATTGATCTGAGTGTGTGTGCGACTGACACAGAAGCCGCCCGGAACCCTACTGTACTTAACGCAGAGTCGTGCCCTAGACAGAACTAGAGCTGTTCGAAGGGACTTTTTTATCACGACAAGTAGCAAGTGCATAGCGAGCACGCAGGGGCAAAGAGAGACAGTCTACAGATTCCTTCGTTACCAATTCTCTAAACTGTGTAGCAGACAACGACGCCTCTGCTGTCTTGTCCTGTACCTTCAAACGAGGGTAGTATGAAGCTACCTCATGTGTGGACATAGGTATTTCTGTACATAGAAGTATATATAAGCTTCCTCACTTGTGAAGTTCAACTACTACTGAATATGCGGCCCTATATGTTAACCCTCTCAGTCGAGACTACGCACGTAGTTTAAGAAAGGCGTGGTGCTGGTGGTGTGCACTGGATAAACAGTTGTCCAGACAGTTGGACATATCGTTGTTAGAGCACCCCATCTAGGTGTGTGGTCTCCTTCGATCTCAGTAGATTCGAGTCGTATCTGAGTGGGAAAATCAAAAAGGTGTGGTGCGATAAAATATAGTAGAAGCGCTAGAAACAAGAGAGTGAGTGCCACTGTTACAGCATAATCAGGGAAAACTTCCCTTCAGCAGTACACTGAGTGCGACTGCGCTGCATTGTCGGAACGCCTCCGCAGTATGACCGTCGCGTCCTGCTGTCGTTGCAGCGATCAATCGGCAATACGTCTACCGCCTGCCGCCTGGAGGTTGCGTGACTCAGCCCCAGCTTTCGAGTAATGGCGGCACCGGGGAGGGAACTACGCACACATATTGTCAAGAGCTACGGGAAGTGAGGAAAGGCCTCGCATTAACCGACTACGTTGATGCTTCCCTTCCTGACCTTCAGTACCTCCGCACAGTGCTGATCAATTTAGACGAATGGAAACGGCCTGTACGGCGTCTTCTTCTTGGGAAACGCGCCGGGGTAACCAACCATTTACTGTTTACGTGCGTGCACCAAATTCTGCTGTCGACGTACGCGTACGTGGCGGGACTATGTCGGAGGGTTGGACGGTGGATCTGCTCGACGTAGCTGGTATCCAAACACTACCAGGAGCTCTCTGATCTTCTCTCCTGAGCAAGGTGTGGAGTAGTCAGTGTGGTTTTGCGAGCGAAGTATTAAGGGTGCATACATTCAAATGCGTTAGAGACATACATACATGTTAGTTCGCTGACGTTGACGAGAAGAACATGATTTCTGATGCGTGCATCGCGTGTAGCTGATTGCAGCCGTAGCACGGCTTGCCCCCAATCACAGCGTAGTGACGTGACCTCGTAGGGTGCAGCTGGATGACAAGGAGGCCAGGGTGTAGCGACGTATGAAACTCAGCAGACTTCAGGCGCAGCTATGTTTCGCCGCTGAAGAGATTTTCTCAGTGACACAAAAAAAAAAGAATAGTAATTTTGCGTCCAGGCTCCGCTTTTTACCTTCTGCAGGTCTTTCACATCTAGGGGCCACACCCGGGCGGCACTTACGTGTATACGAACGTATATATATATATATATATATTATCGTGCATCTATAAGTTCATACGTAGATGCCTCCTTGTACGCTGGACGACACCTCAGCTACACATAGTGGATAGCGACCAATAAGGGATGAACACAACTTGCTTGTAAGCAAGAGCTTGCTACTTTTAGGTTAGGCTCAGCGTCTTGACAGCACATCCTGCGTAGATTGAAGGTTGGAAGACATACGTAGGTGAACACCAGCTGCATTCTCTTTTTCGCCACGTTTTTCAAGGACACAGGATAAGAGAACATGTAAAGGTCTGAGTGAGGGTAACACGATAAGTGTCAGGCGTTACACAGGAACCCCCCCGTACCCTCAGGATACCATCGTGTGAATACAGCCATCGAGAAAAGTCAGCCTCGCCCCTGAGAAACGTAAGGCAAAGACGCAGCTCATCCGGAGACTGGCTGCGTGCTCTCGTCTCTGCAGGCGAAGCAGAGCAGTACGAGGTAGTCACCATTCCGCCGCGTTTATGAGTTACGTTTTGCGAGGTGGCCGCCTTGGTGTATATACCCTTAAGCAGCAAGGCACTGCGTATGTACATACGTGTGACACCAGTTTTAGCGGCCACATAAACACCACGTCTGTGGTTAAGCTCAAGACATCTGGGCCTGTCAGCAGGCAGTAGCTGGTGTCCTTGTGTCACAAAAGATATGAAAGCGTGTGCAGGGTTGGTTTTTTCCTCGTTTGTCACTGAAAGTGCATTCGCACACAAGTGCGTACTAAAGTAGTTTCTGTGTTGCTTTTTGCACAGCGATCTACGGCGTGGGAACAGTGCATGGAGGAGAGCTGCATAGACTATGACCGCGATAGCGATGAGGAGTGGTTCGAGACATTTGACGTCGATGACCTGGACGATGGTCGGGAAGAAGAGGAAGAGGAGGACCAGGAGGCAGATGAAGATAAAGACTGGCTAGTCGACGATGACGATGACGTCGGCGGAATTAAGACAGGAGGCGTTCTACTGAGCCACGGGGTCCGCTTTCAGTCGCTTTGCGACTGGCAGTGGACATTTGAGGGAGAGGAGAAGCCCAACGACAACGATGGTAATGCGAAAAGGCATTTCACACACATTACTGATGTCAATAATGGAACAAATCAGATAAGACAATAGTACAGGTAACAACAAAAACCGACCCGTTCTTCCCCGTTGGCAACTAAAATCCTTAGAGCGTTTGACATGTCACGTGACAACGTGGAAGTTTTTCAGGAAAGCGTGCTTATGTGGTGGACGTGGATGTACGGACACACGTTGGTTTACGTGTAGAACTCTCAGTCTCTGCGTGTACATCCGTATTATGAGCTGCGTCCATTGTAGTCGTGAGAAACTAGTGAAAATTGCAGATGAAACGAACCACAGGGACAGGAGTTGGTATAATAGGTTTGCTCGATGCAATTTCTGATGCCTCAATCAAGGAAAGCACCACTGAACATTTCTGATCTCCCTTCTGGCCCCACCGCAGCCCCAGCGGGCCTGACCATAAACAAGAACCTCGCCTTTGCTTGTGACTTTCTTAACCTGATTAACACAGTCATCCATTGTTCACGCTGTATACGGATTGAGGTGGCTCTTTCGCGGTAACAGCGCTGGCTGTTAGAAGCGAAGTACCGTTGACGGACGCCACCAGACATTGTGTCTTGTCGCAGGACCCTCAGTTAGTGGAGAAGTGTCACGGCCCTTCTAGTTGGAAAGCTGTGTTACATTCCGCGCACCTCCCCGCCAGTGGTGCCGAGTTGCTGTAATGTGTTGCTTGGCGTGTGTCCTCATGAGCAGTCCCAGACGCCTGCCTAGTTCCGACTCTGCGAGACCCGGGATGGCTGTCCGTCTATGGGTGCGTCGTCGACGACTGGGGTAAGTGACAACGCGAAACACTGGAGTATGCCTAGAATCCTTTTCCCCGTCCTTTCACAGCCGACGCACTTGCTGACTTTCTGTGTGGCTGTTTATGAAAGCGGTAACTACCGCTGTCTTCCTGTGCTAGGACGCACGCAGCACTGCGCGCTGACGCTGAGCACCATCAATTCACTGCAGCCAGCGTCCACTCTAGGTGTCCCAGATCAGAAATATTGCCTGCAGGGTCGACTTTTCTAGACTCTGCCTTTTGTTATAGTATTCGCCTTTTCCTCGTGAGCACAGTGTTTCTGCAGAGACCCTGTCTCCCAAGGCGATGGTGAATTGAGTCTGCCTGAGCTTTGGATCTGTTGAAAAACAATACATAATCTTCTGGGCAGGTCTCTCTATCCGCAAATTATCCAGTGGAGAGAAATACGAGGCACTAGGTGGTGCTGAAGCAGCACGATTGAAGATGAAAGAACTACTAAATCACTGTGGTACACGCCGATAAGAGGCGTCTATTTGCCAAAGCCTGGAATCTGATGCGCTTACTGAAGAGCGCGAATGAGGACACTTTTCCACAAATGACCTCACAAAGGAGGATGCTCTTGTGTCGATAGTGCGGCTGCGTTCTCGTGTGGCTACTTATTAAGAGGTGCTTGAGCAGTGTTGAGACTACCAACCAGTTCGACGAGTTCGCAAATAGGTGTACTTCATGTGGACCGACTTTTGAAAGGGCACGTGCGCATACAAGCGACTGGTAGAAAACGCTTTTGGTAGCGGATATCTGTGATTACACCAACGCTTGTACGTTGCTGGTATAATACACGGACATGCGTCGCGCCAAGTGCGTTCAATTTTTTTTTGTGCCATGGATAGACTGTGCAACGAAATCTGCGTTGCACAAGAATGAAATCGTCACAGCGCCTTCATCTTTCCCTTCGCGCTGCGTAAGAGTTACCTTGGTGTTGCCGCAGGAAAATACGGTTTAGCGGAAGCGTGTAAGTGTGTATATTCATCCCTCGTTAGGACTACACAAAAGAGAGTGTATACAGTATGAAAAATAGTTGTGGAGAAAAATGGTGTGAACAGAGACCCCTTTTCTCGTACGCGTTTCACTGCGTGGCGTCACTTCTGCATCTCATCCGTACATCCCGGGCGTGTTGTTGGAGACTTTGCCTATTTGCCCACTCATTAGTAATAAGGGAGACGCAGTTGTGCTGAAGGGCGTTGGTGAGGTGTGTTTACAATGTTTACGCTTTTGCAGGCGGCGAGCCGTTCGCGATGCTCAACGTCACAGTGACTCCCACCAGGAGGAAACTCACTGATGAAGATTTGTGCGGCTTCTTTAGGTTTTGCCACGGAAAGATTGTTTCCAAAGTGAAGCTTCTTGCTCACTTCCATAGAGAGTAGGCACTTGTTCTGAAAGCTGTAGCCTCTGAAGAGATGTGCGTTACCGGCCGCCAGCTGTTCGGAGTAAAATCACATGTGGTTATCGGCAGCCGTGGCACTGGCATAACACTACGTCGCCTACAAGCTTGCAGAGGGCCAACGATGGAAGGAAATCCATAAAAAACGTCGACCAGCTTTAAAGGACAAAGTCGCACACCTACCAGTGAAGTCGTGGTCGTGCTTTAACGTGTGTGCCATTTAGTTCTACCTAGGTGTCCAAAAATTTGGCATCTTTGTGCTGATGAGAGAGGTATGGTGGAACGGCTCCACCGTCTGTTTTCTCTGTATCGTTGAGAGGTGTACAGGCAAACTGGCCTCCCACTCCTCGCCATCCCACGTACACATATGCGTAGCGTTTTAGCAGCGATCTTCGGTGTCAGAAACCAAGAAAATCTGTACAGTTTTTTTCGAAATGTGTACACGCAGTTGTGCCAGGTTACAGGCGTACACTGTATACTTCAGAAGAAAAGTATACGCTTGACTATACGTGTAACAATTTGCCGTGCATAGGGTGTATAATTACGTGAGGACCGAGAATACCTGCCCGGTTCATATCGAGATCATCCCCTCGGCCTCAACACGAGGTAGCCAATGAATGAGGACAGTTAGAGTTAATGGACATTCACTAAGTGCAGGTTGCTGCCTGCAGGAGCAGGGCCTCACGAGTAAAGGACTCTTCTCCGATATGCGTGCTCCCTTGGTGGTGATATTGTTAGGAACAGACACTTGCGGAAAAGCGACTTGGAGAAAAAGTTCAAGGAACACATGGCATACGAGCGGCGACCGCAGGATAAACAGAAGGTCGGCTCCCCACGTTTCGTTCTTCGAATGTTACCACTCGACCTCTATCCGTCGTCTGTCTTCTTTTCTTCATGTTACTCACTTTACACATTGCGGCAATAGTCGATACTTTCAAGGAACGCGACACAATTATTCCAAGAATTGGTGGAGACAGCATTCGCACTTAGCTAGAACCATATTCTACAGCCAGCATTACTCGTCTCCTTGCTTGAGTGTCCGTCAGCAATTGAGTGACGGACCCGGCACGCACTTTCCGGTTACTCGTGCCACTATCCAGTTTGTTTACTACGTGTTCGCTTTCTCGTCTCACCCTGCTGCTCGAGGTCTTCCAGATTCAGTGCAATCCAGGGTCTTTTTCCACTATGTTCGCATACGTAATTAGCTACGTATTGCATATCCGCGTCCTAAGACTTGCTCTTGAGCGAGCTTACTTGCTATCTCATTACCACGGATTTGTCTGGCTCTGCTCTGGAAACGAACTTTTGTACCAGTAGTTTCTCTCCTCCAATCAGCACCCTCCGACCGTCGAACATCTGGCAGCATCCTGTCATCGATGCCGCCGTTCACCCTTTTTCCTGAGCTCTTTGATGCAGCAGGATCGTTTTCGTGTCTGGCATGCAGCATTTTTGCTGCCGCTTCTCTACAATATTCCACCCTGCTGAATTGTTGGCATTTTGATATGGACGCTTTTGGTTCAATGTTTTGTTTTCAGCGATGGTACGTTTCGTGCAGAGCAGCGGAAGCTCTCAATTTAAAAGAAGAGTTGGATGCTGTTCTCGAGGCTACACGCGACGAGGAAGCCCTGCGAGAAGCTGCGCAGTCGCCTTCTCAAGATTTCTTGGTGGAGTCAGCTGCAGACGTCGCCACGGCGGCAGTCCAACAGTCACATTTGCAGCCCTCTAGCAGGGAAACACATCAAGCTAAAGGCAACAGTGATGGTAGCCCTCGTGAGGCTCTTGACGAAAGTCATTCCCGTGCCGGCGGAGGCAGCATCGAGCGACTCCAGACTAACGAAGTAGCTACAGAGTCTGTCTCTGAATTAGAATTTGGAAACAAAGAAGCATGTTGTTCACCCACATTGCTGACCTCTAGCCCTACGAAAAACAGCAACTCTGTTTCAGCGCCTTCCACGACCGACCAAGAAGGTGTGCATGGGGAAGGGCTTGCGCGTCCTTGCAGAGCTCCTGGGAGGAGGAAAAGCTCTAATTCCGTCACTTACAGTGCTCTAGCGACTGGCAGCGCGACACCGGATACCAGCACTTCCTTACCTGCGAGCAGCACTTCCATTACAAACAGCTCACTATCTGCAGGCAGCGCATCAAGTATAAAGAACAGTGCAGGGACACCACCACCTGTGACCACTCCCATAGCACAAAATGCAAAAGAAAAAAAAATTTTTTATCCGTTCATAGGGGTAGACGCTTTGACATTTGAGGAAACAGATGAGCTGAAGGAACAAAGAACTGCACAGGATGTCGGTTACAGTCCTCCTCGTGAAGAGGACAAAATCGATTTGATGGACACTGTGGATCCATTCGCATCCGCAGCTGCCACAGCTGCTCATGCTGCTTTGTCTGCCCAAGCGGCGGCAGCCGCCGCGTACGAACAGCGACCTGCTGAGTTTGCTTCTGCCACATGCGTGGCTTTGGCGGCTCTGACGGCGGCAAAACTGGCAAAAGAAGTAGCTCTGCAAATGAGTGGAAGCTTTCAGAGTTCAAGAAAGTGCGAGGTTGTTGTTCCGTCAGTGGACTTTCTTCCCTCCTCAGTTTGCAGCGGCGGTGCTGCTCCGAAGTCGCCAAGTGCACAAGGTAGCGGTTTCCTGTTGCAAAGCGTCAGGCTAGATGGAAGTGTGTTGTCGCCGAAAGTTCAGGAATCTAGTTATGATGCCGTGGGTACGTCAATGAGTGCGACTTTCGGACGGATGGCGTCTGAGGCACACGACCAGGTGGCTATAGCCACGCCCATTAAAACCTCGCCAGCCAAAGGCGTGATCCCATGTTCCCAGCAGTACTCTCCAACGAATGAAAATGCGAATGACAGCGTGATGGATGCCAATGATGCGGGAAGCAACTCAGGAAATGTACGAAAAAGACGCAGAAGCGACGGCAGCTTGCGAAGCTGTTGTGGATCCGCTGACGGTTCCGTTGTCACCACTAAGAGAGCGAAACGACCGTCCTGCCCAAGTGGTACTCCGGCCGCTTTTGCGGGCTCTCAGTTAAAAAACGCGCTCATCACAAAGTTCTTCAGGGTTGTTCCTCAAGCGCCGAAACGAATGTCGGACGATGCAAGTGACGAAACCTCTTGACTCAGCGTGCTTGAAAATGCGAAGGTCCGCATCAGCGCCTCCGGGAATTTCTGTGTGTTAATATGTAAAACGCTTTTACAAGATTGTGTTCAAGGCAGATTACTTTTGGTGTGGCTCGATGCATACATCTCCAAAATTCGTGACGGAAGAATAGGCGATGATGGTGACATGAAGTTTGCATACTTGTGATGGTTCACGCTGGGAAGAGGAGGAGCAACACGTGTTACAAACAATGCGCCTGTGTAAAAGTAGTCGTAGATGTCATGCGCTTCATTCGGATCGCAGTATATTGGGGCCTTTACGTAAAGAGATGCTTGCACAGGGAGCCGTTGAGGTGTCACGCAGCTTTTCTGCTCCATGAGAAACAGGATGTCTACAAAAAAGAGCACTCAATGCACATTTATTCATGGCTGCTGTACGTCAGCTTCCCCAGCTCGTCGAAATAACGTTTCTTTGTCGGAATGCTCTTTTTCCGGAATGAAACACTACACCGGAGGAGTGCGCTGAAAACGTTTTTCCACGACAGCGTTTTCGGCATTTGTTTGAGCTCCGTCGGGGTCGGTAACTAACTTTGTGAGCGTGCCTCGGTAGGTAGGCAGAGAGGAGCATTCACTGGACTTACTGAGCATGACGTAGCTGTTGTTTCACGAGGAAGAAGGCAGCTGAACTCTCGCATGAAGTAGTATATCGTCTGCTTGGCTGTCTGCTTGTCTTCGTTCCAACCGGATCCTTGCTGGTGGAACGCGTGACATATAGAGAATTACGCCCCCACGTAGCTGTCAATCCAGGATTACCTTCGTTGATCGTGCGGTATCTTGAAATACGTGTCGCTTCGCGAGAGCGTCTAGTGGAAACGCCTTCTTTCTGAGGGGGTCCTAACGTCTGCTCTCATATTTTGGTGTGTTACCATACACAGCATACATACGCTTCTTCTAATTGCCTCGTTTGTGGTTTCGTCTGCTGACCCAGCAGCCGTCTTATGCGCGTGCTCGGCAAATTCAGAGGAAGCCACTCCGACATTTTGCGTCGATGCTAAATAAACCCACATGCGTCTGCACAGGCTGTGAAGCGATGGCATACCCCTCGCCAAAGTGGACACGTTGGAAGGTGAAGCCTACAGGGTCTGGTGTGCATGAATTCAACTCTACCCACGATACCCACATGCAACGCTGTACCTTTCAACTGTAACCATAGTTGCTCGACTTCGTGCATTAAACGTCAAATGCCGCCTGTAGCTGATATGCGCGGATTCTTCCTTTCGATTGAGATGCGAAGCCTTCACCTTCGCGTTTGGTGCCCCAGGCTTGTTTTGCATTTGGGGATCGTAGGGGCCATGCGGACCTTCTCCAGTATGCAGTGTTTTGAGAGACTGAATACGTCGTCTGCTCGATGAATAACGGCTACACGTGTGGGATTTAGAACATGTATCTATTGCTATCAAGCCAAGTCTTCACGATACTCATATCGACTCACGTATTTTTCCTTCCGCAAGCGGCAGCGAAGCCGGCTACTGGAAGTACCATAGGTTCTAAATCGGAAGCATTATTAGCACTTGAGCACACATCTCACAGCCAATGCCGTCTCGGGCTACGAGCATATCGTCAAAATCTTCGTTGGATTATGCCACCGTACATATGAAGATGTTCGGTGTATCTTATATTCGGTTCTTCAGTGAATGGTGTGTCAACCAGCAGCCACTGCACTGTGCCGCAGATTGCTTGTTGTCGAATAGTCAGCGTAGCTCTGCGAGGTTTTGTGAGGGCGCAGTGGCTTAGAGCACGTCGAATTCGCGCTTTTCCCTCATTCATACTGAAGACTGTCGACAGATCTGTACAGTTTACAGCCACACGTTACGCATGCATAGGCTCGCGGAAAAATTCGGTTCCGCGTGTAGAATTTTGAAGCGTTGGAGTAATGAAGTCCAAAGTCCCCCGACTCGTTGTTATCGATACCGGACCCACACCGGATGACCCGCAGCATACACTACCTTGTGGAATATGGACACTTTACAGTGCGTTACCGGTAATCAAGTCATCATAGATGTTCATGACTGCACGGCGGAGGAAATATTTTTCGAAAAAGCGTCTTTAAAATGGGTTATTACGTCCCGGCAGCAGGAGCAGAAACAAAACTCCAAAGTGTCCACGTCTACGAAACAGTGCAAAGCATAACATACGACCGGCACAGGAGCAGTCCGTGTCTGGTTCAGTCAGAGCTTTTCAAGGTCCAAAGCATCTTTAGCAGAATATTCAAGTCGCCGAGTTGAGCCCTGGTGGTGGCACACACTACGGCGCTGTGAAAATCCAGTAAGTGAAAATGAATGCAAAGGAGTGTTGTAGAACAAGAAAAGGCGCGCAGAGAGCAGGATGCTGTTGGCAACCATCGGAGGAACGTCGGCTTTTTTTTCTGGCACCCCAGTTCCGGCATTGAGAGAAAGATAGCGAATCTAGTTCACGACGGGCGAAACGGCCGTACGACTCACTGTAACCACTGTGACACCATTCACGGCTTCAATCCCAGTACAGCCTCCATCGGGCGCCCCACAAGCATAAGAGTGCCAGTGCAAGGTTCCGTTCCGTAAGATTTCATGGCTAAAAGTTCCGGTCTCGACAGCTGTTTCATTACAGCACCGCTGCGCCCACGGCGAGTTCTTGATGTCGGGACAAGACTTTCTGTAGCAACGCCGTAGCCTCTCCTCCGTAGTATGGGCGAAGCCACCTGAGGCGTCTGCTGAAAGGTTTCCTCCCTTAAAGGTTGTGCAGCTTGAGACCAGGCCGCAGTGCAGTCCGCGTCCAGTGACCACGGCCGGTGTGATGCACGTTGTTTGGACTGTATGACGTATCGCGGGTAAGTACGGTACCGAGCGGCAGGTGCTTGCCTTACGTGTTGCCTCCTGTAACACTGAGGAGTGTCTGCTGTGGCAGTTGCTGCAGCCAATCCTGTTAATAACGCAGCAACTCCTGCAACGGCTAAGCCGGCGATGGCTGGAGAACTGCTGGCCAAGAGCGTGCCAGCAGCTGTTGCCGCAGCGGCTGTTACGCCAGCTGACGCTACTCGTTCCAACACAACTCGATTCCGAATTTGCTCTCGTGCCCGCCCGTCAGCACCTACTGTGGCACTTGCTTGTGCTCTGTGGACCGTACGCTTAAACACCGGACGCAGGACGCCGCAGTTTCGTCGGACATCCTTCGTCTTTGCAGGTGAATATTTTCTTTGAAAATAACCGCGGGAGACGTTGTGTGAAGTCCCGTCCGTATCTGAAGAGTCACGCCTTTTGGACAGGAAGGCAGATTGATCGATTTTTGATGTTATACTTTGACCGGCAGCGTCCGCGGTGGGCATCCTCAGGTGCCCTATCTCCAGCGTTTTCGCCGGGAGTGGTCGAGAACTGGTCACCTCACTGGTGTGATGCAGCCCGAGCGGCGCACGAGCTGTAAAAATACCAGGTCCGCGTGAATGGGTAGGATTCACGGAAGACGGGTGCGGTAGAGGGATGGTATCTTCTGCTGCAAGAAGGCCAGATTTGTCACTTGCCGTATGCGTTTGCACCTTATATGTTGACCTGTCAACCACGGGGCATGGCAGGTTCGGAAAAACCTGCTGGGTTGACGGTTGGAAGCTCGGTGCTTGGTAGTTGCTTGATGGGAGACACTGCAGAAGTGAACCCTCGACATGTTCAGCTTGACGGCTGTCAAGCAGATGATGCCTGCTTGGCAAAGAAAATGTTCGTTGGCCTGCCTGTCCCAAACTCTTACTGAATGCTTTTTGGGGCGGCGGCGGTGTTTGTAGGGTCCGTTCTACAGCAGAGCGCGAAGTGCGCCGGGTTGTCTGTGAGCTTGCAGATGCGAACACTGGGACAGGTATGTGGCGGGAGTACAGCAGTGGGTCCCGCAGAGGGGCGTGGATCCCCGAAAACTGGTACGATCTACCTGTGTTATTCGCTGGGCACAACAGAGTGCGCGGTGCAAGCTCGTTAGCTTGACATTGTTCTGCGTGTGTGCGCAAGCGTGTTTCTTTAACACCCATGTTTTTGCCGATTAGTGTCTGTTTTCTTCGTGAGGAACTATTGTCGAGACCTAAGTTCGAGGACGTACTCGTTTCACTTTTCCTGGTCTCCGGTGTGCAAGGACAAGCCGTTGAAGAGGTCGACTCCCTGCTATCCACTCCATCAATTTTCTCAGATTGAGAAGAACTGCTTTTCTTTACTTCTGTTTCCACATTGCTGTCAGGTAGCACCTGAGTCGCATACGTACAGGGGTCCAACGAATCCGCGTAGGCCTGCCATGCATGTTGAGACATCGGAGTCCCGCGTATTTGCACCTGTCTCTGGCCTTCTCCTTCGCAGGATCCAAACGCCGAATCGGTTGCGCGTTCTTGCTGCTGTAGCGGAGCTCGCGATTCAAAGAAAGGGACGCTTGGGGAGCACACGTCGCCTTGGACTTGGGTACGAGATGCACTGAAGACTTTATAATTTACGTAGTTCTCCCTTTCCGCGGTGTGCCCGGAGCTTATATGTTTCAACTCACGTTTGTCTTCTGACCCGTAGTTTCCAGGGTTGAGCGGTAAATCAGCAAGTGATCCCCGCATCACTTGCGTCACATTGGTCTGCGAACCGGCATCGCAAGAGGTAAGTCTAGCGTTGTTTCGTGCTCTGACGGTTACAACCCGACTGGGCTCAAGCCCGGTGGGAACTAGTTTGTGAGAAAGAGCGTAGGAATGCTCGGCTGAATCCTGCTCTATCTTCGACAACGACGATCCTGCGGCACACACTGGTTTCGCACCAGTTGTTAAAAAATATCTCTCTTGTGTACCATGTGAGATAGTCTTGATTGGCAACTGAGGGACGTCTCCGCCAGTATTACGCACATTAGTGTACTCGCCCGGCTGAGAAGTGTGAATTCCTCGAGATTCTTTTGCGATATCCTGAGTGGGATGATCCTGTGGTTGCGTTGTGGCACGAGCCGGTGGAGACGAGGGAAGATTTTCTAGAACATTCGAGCTCCGCTGCGTTGCAGGAGTATTTGCGTGAACACCTGCTTTACAGTGGCCTCCTCCTGAAGTCTTATGAGACCAGAACGCCTTACTTGTGGCCTCCCACGGAGAGGCCGCATTATGAAACAAGCGCGGATCCCGTCGATCGCATGCATAAGTTGGTATACAGTACCCGTAGACACTCTGCGCCCGTAAGCTTGGTGGCGGATTTACTGAATACAGGCATGTCGGTTTTGCCCCGTCGAGGCATAGCGACCGGTTAGAGAGGGAAGGAACCAGCGAGACGGTAGTGCTAGCTGCCGACGGCGAAGTGAACACGGGTAATCCTAACGAGGCACACTCCGTCGGAAAGAAGGTAGGATGGAGTTTCGTAGCTGATTGAAAAGCCATACTGAAGCGGGGAAATTAATGTCTAGGTGCAGACGTGGAAAAAGAAGCTTTCCCGCGCGACAGAGGTGCTGTGACAATTTCCTTTCTCGTTAGTGAGGAAGTGAAGGAGGTCTCAGGGTTGTATTCAGTAGAGCGTAGCTATGCAAACACATTCAGTCGCAGCGCAGAGAGGTCGGAGAAGTATCTCAGACGTGGATTTAGCTCTTCCTTCGTGAGAAACTTGCAGTGTACAGTAGGGAAGTATTTCACAGAGCGCCAGCAGCGCGAAGGTGCACGACTGCGTCTGTTCAGATACTGTACTGTCTCAAACCACTGCACAACGGATTACTGAAATCAACAGAGTTACCCCTACAGCTAGCAGAGCACTCAAAACTTCGGCTTATACAGGATAATGGAACGCCCAGTTTCTTCCTTTACTGGCGACAAGACGCTCGTGTGTCTGCTTGCGGCTGTCAGGGTACCGTCCAGAATATCAAGTCAGATGAGGTATTGACCGGAGAGAAAGGTAAACGGACCTGCAGGATACAGATACATGAGGTTGAAGAGCGCTGCTAACAATTAAGAGTGCGTCTGTGGGCTACAGGCAGTCTTTCTTTTGCAGCGTGATGGGTGACAAATGGAAACCGTAATCAGCGAGACTGCGGCTTTCAGTCTTGTACACCGGGCCTGATTTGTCACAGCAGTTTGCATTCCACGTCAATGAGATTACAACACCGATGTGGCCAACGTAGGCTGTCTGTCGTCAGAGAGGGCGTAGAGAATTCAAGAAGATGGGCGTGTGACGAAGATTTTCGAGTGCGTGGAAGAGAGATAGTAGCCGAATCAAAACAATTTGCATTCGACATCACTGAGATTATTCCAGTTGGGAGTGGACAGCGTAGGCTGTCGTCAGAGACAGCGTACAGAATTCAAGGAGAGGGACGTGTGACGAGGCTTTTCGAGTGAATGGAAGAGACGTATTAATCGGATACAAAGTGTAGCATTGTGGTCGACAACGCTACAATCACGTGATCATCAACTCAGAAAACACCGGAGACAGGGCAGAGTTTCAGGGAAAATCAAACAAGAAAGCCGGTGACGCTGTCCTATAGTGGTCGAACCGTCCACCTAGGATGAGCAGTCAGTCAACCAATCAGTAAAACGGACGGAGACGGTGGAGAGAGAAGGAACTTTGTTCCTCCTCGTGTGCTACACGACTAATTATGCTGACGTGGGTCCAGTCCAGAAGCAGCGAAACGAGTGTCTTCTTGGTTTTATTTCCTTTTGCTCGTCGCGTGCGTATGAACACGGACTTGAAAATCTTCGCTGCGGTCTCAACGGCTCGAGTCGCAAAGCCAGAGGTAAAGCTTTGAAATTTACAGTTAATCTGTATGTTGAAGGCTTTTGCTAGATGGATCATTAGAGGGAGATGGTAGAATCGAAGATGTTAATATGTGCATGACCGATTAGCACTGTGCAGGACAGACAGGTAGTGGAGGTGGCCTCGGAGGTTGCAGCCGCCAGCTAGGCCGCCTGGCTGATTCATTTGGTCCACGCTAGCTCAAGACACCGACCTGCCTGACAACTCAGTTTCCCTCCTGCAAAAGCGTCTTCTCTGGGACGTCCAGATCTAAAAAAGATGCATGTGACAGCGCCAAACATACCGAAAAGAGCGCAGCGAGCACCGCGAGCTAGGACAAAAGCTAAAGTCTCATCTGTTTCGATGAGAACGCCAGCTCTCAGAAGTGGGCAGAGTCGTGTCGAAATTCTTGGTGACGTACTAGCTCTCGAGGTGACAAAGGAAATGCTTCAGGTTACCCGTGCATGATGACTGAATCGAATTAATTTTTAAAGTGGTGAAATGCGAGGAGCATTAAGAGAGGTCTAGAAAAAAAGACATAGGTGGCAGTCTCGAGCGTGGAACGGAGACTGCTGAGTGGCGTCTTCTGCTTCACCCATCCTGCGATTGTGTAGAACTGGGCACCTTCGCGACACCGTTGGCGCGGTATTTCGCTGAGCCGGGTGCAGCACTGCAGCAGGCGCACAAAACTTTGACATTTGCTGGAGTACATTTCCGACATGTGGCAGGTGACCATGTCGATTCGCAAACCGAGACTCTTTGAAAACTCAAGGTAAGCTCTGTTTAATGCCAATCGCACGCACGCACAGTTGTTGTTCGTCCACTTCTCGTAAAGCGTGTGCACCGCAGTGAGCTGGTATGCTCACCGAGTTGTTACGCAGACAGTCCTTGTCTGTAGCTTGTAGGAGAACTATTTAGAACCAGACTTGGATGCGCAGAAAAAGGAAGTCAAGGTCATTGAATCAGGGTGCTTGGAATTGCTGAACAAATAGTCTTCACGAAGCCAAGCACCTGCTTTCAAAGGCCCTTGCTTTATCGGCCATGTCGTCCGTTTTGTGGTGGTGAGAAGAAACAGCACCTGTCTTCAGGCTGTGAGGCAGTCTCGAGGAACGCGACTCAGCGGTCGGCCACACGTAAGCGGCCTGGCGTCCCTCAGGGAAAGCACAATCGTCCAAAATTGACTTCCACTAAGCTGTGGCATCCCACCTAGCAGCGCAGCGGGTGCTGAACGTGGTGCCTTGGTGAATTTAACAAGCCACTGAAGCGGTAGAAAGCGTTGCATCCAACGTTGCAGAGAAGCAGATGATCAGGTGAACCGTTGGTGTGTACAACTGACGTCGGCAAGAAATTACGGCTGCGGCTGCGGTGGAGCTATGACGCGAACGCCTACTTCACCTCTGTTCAACAGCAGCTGCAGTATGTCACGCCACGAATACAGGTATCCGTCCACCACATTAACGCTTTGCGACGACGCCCAATTCTGAGTCCACGTGTGCGCATCCCGGCAAGCACACAACACAATAAAAAAAATCCGATAAGTCCCATTTGTACACAGGGAGGACTACTTGCTGCGGCATCTATCTTCCCGGGATCGATGCAGACACGCACATGTTCGGTCCGAGTTGCAGTACATACTTTCGTACACACGAAGGAGTTCGTGACTGGTTTCCGCAGGTCTGCAGCGTTGCATATTGATATTTGTCGCTACCTGTGCTAGAGCAACGGGCTAGGTGCCATGTCAGCATTAAGGCCTCACGCATGCCTGAAGTCGGTTCTCACCCCGATACGACTCTTCGTATCAACTACATGCCTATAATATCACCGCGCCGCAGGCCCGCTCGAATCGACGAATAGTGGGTTAGAGTTTCAAGTTCAAACAAGGCGGCCTCCCACCTCTCCGGGTAAATAAAGACTCGTCGACGAAAACTGTTTTCTTTCAGGAGTCGCACTTGAACGGGGTGGCTTCGCTTGCCAGTGTACGTACACCCACATGGAGTGCTTTGCAACCTTACCCCGACAAGAGGGCAGACAGAATCACACCCTACACTTCACGTTTTGCACGCAAGTATGTCTCACATGTGGCTTGTGCCTTCTCTTTATCTGATACACATTGCCTGTATTGGCGTCTGTTTGGCGGCTCTACTGGTGTTTTTCCTACCGCGGTTGCTCTCCTTACTTGCCGAAGAGTGTACATGCAAGAGGCTGCTTCGTCTGTGTTGTAGTCAAGCTTATCCACAAGGAAGCCCTTCGTGTTACGAGAATCGCGCCGTTGCCACTACTTGCTCACGAAAATGCAATGCCGTTACTCCTTTGAAACGCGTGAATAGGGGCCACAAGGCCACAAAAAATGTCGAAAGAACTCGGTCGGAGCTGGTAGAGTTTCGAAAAACTTGTAGGTGTTTACGCATACGCGATTCGCAGTCTCAAATTTAGTACCTAAACTGTGCGCTCCCGCGTCCTTGCAGCTGGAAATCCTTTCCAAGAACTACCCCGAGACGCCTGTCATGGATCTATTGCGAAAAATACAGACATCTCTTGTTGCGTAACCGGCGATCTGACGCCGCCCAACCCGCCGATTCGGCCCCACGCAGATTGCAGGCTGGAAGTAAGTATACGTCACGCCTAAAGAATGGCCCACAGGGTGGAGTTATGGGACCACGCGCGCGATAAGCAAAGCAACAGACGAGGCACCCCAACGAAACTTCTTCTTCCTAATTGTCTTTACAGGACGGCAGTGGGCGGCGGACGGGTCCCATTACTTGGGACAGGAACAAAGGGAGCGCTGCCGGTTGCACCATATATCCTACACACCTCTCCCCCGCGAATTTGGTTTTGCGACGTGGGACCAACCAGGCGCCCAGCACGCCGCTTACTCGGTCTACTTTCGCCGAGAAGAATGGACGCGATTTGCACGTTCGTCTCCGTCATGATTTCTCTCCACTTCCTTCTTTAGCAGTTGAAGGATGCTCGGCGTCAGCAGTCAAACCCCACTCCGTGGCTGTAACAACCCAGGAGCAAGCCGTCAGTGCCGCGGTGGTCTCCGCCCGACCCAACAGCCGGACTGTAAAAGTCGTGGACCATGGAGTGAGGCGCAGCCTAAGCACCAGGCAACGTTGGAGGATCTCTCGCGCTGAACCATTGTCTGCAGAATGAAGAAGATTTGGATCACACGTCTGCACTAGCAAACACTGCCAACTCCCCAACCTGGCATCATGGACACGTTTGTCTCCCGACTGAGGATTATCTTTCTTCAAATATGTACGGTGGAGCAAGTGGTTATCACAAGGTAACTTCTTTTTGCCCTCGCGGAGCCCTTGTGCGACTCTGACCATCACACGTACGAAGGGTCCAAGCACTTTGCTAACTGCGGCCGTAAATCGTCACGGATACACGAATGAGCAGCAGAGGATACGCTGCAAGGGTATGGCAACGCTTGTATTAGAGTGGCAAAATGAGACATAAGTGACGACGGTCTGACTAGGATGTTTTCGACTAGGCAGCCGCGCAGTCGGCTCACGGGACGGTGGGGACAGTGTAGGGTCTCCGCCTGTCAGTAGTTCATCAGAAGAATACAAGAAATCGACGGAATGGACGAGGAACCACCGAAATTTTCGAGTGTCCACCTTTGCAATTGCACGTCATCATCAGCATTTCAATATTCCTGAGACCAAAAAGGCTGCAGCTTCCCTGAATAGTGCATCTTTCGACCTGGAGAGAACTAGAAGATGGGAAAATGAGGAAAGAAGTAGACAGGGTGTTTCGCAAAGCTTACACACACAATTGCAGCAGTTACACCACAATATTGGGGAGTATAAAGATAGTGACCGTTCTGCAGAGCAGCCTGTAAATCCGGCTTCAGTTCCTCAGCTGTACGACAGCACATATGCTTGTGCAGCACGTGCTACAGAAAGCCATCAAATACGTACAGCCAGAAACATGGTAAAGGCGAAGATTGCCATTGCTACTCCAGCAGTGGTGCCCGCGAAGCAAATGACAAAAGTAGCCCTACGGCAAGAGCAGCGCAGCTCAGAGTGTCGAAATCTGCTGCAAATCTTGCGGAGGTAAAACGCGTTGTTGAAGCTCTGATCTTTGTAGCGGTAGTCCTCGTTTTCGCAGCATTAGGATGGTTATATACTCATGCAAACAGGATTTTCGGCGTAGCAAGAAAGTAGGCTCCTCGGCTCTACGTGCGTGTGCTGCTTTAGGAAGCGAGACATGAACGAAGAGGAAGAAAAACATTTGGGAGACTGGTGCCGAAGAAAAGCGGCCTTGATATCTACTGACCAGTGTGCTTCTGGAATTGCGATTGTCCTAGGTAAGCACTGCAAGATTACTGCGCAGAAAAACGGCACACCCTGTTTCTTTGTGGCGGCTGCACCACTGCAGCAGCTAGATCATCGGCAAAAGAAAAAGACTTTCAGGGCATTCTGTCAGCCGTGCTCTGCGTGCACGAAACACTGGCACCGAGGTGATTTCATTAGGGCCTTCTGGTTGTTTTTAGTTCCTTACGCAAAGCAGAAAAGCGTAGGCTGGAAAACTTCGTCGAAGTATACTTGCTGCTGGAGGGCCTCGAAGAAAGAGACACCGTGAGAGGAAGTCACTGCTTTTCGATAAATCAGTACTTCACTCATGCCGTAGAGTACATGTGGTATATGTAAGGACGCGTCACACTCTTCTCGCACAGCGTAGACCGGCGCTACAACCTCTTCCTTACTGACACAGAGACTTTTTTCACTGCCGGCGTGGTTGGTTGTTCTCTTCTGCTACGGTAAGAAGTGTGCCACCTCAACTCCTCAGCCACGGGTGCAAGCGAAATGTAATGAACACCAAAGCTCGCGGAAGCTTACCAGAGGCCCGGGTGGCAACTGCTTTAAAGGTGATAGCCCCTTACCACTTGATCTCAACAGCTACGGATATACAAACTCGATGCCCATATATATGCGCAGAGACTGAAGTTGGACTCGTACACCGTCAAACGCACCGCTCTCTGTAAGCTTCACGAGACAACTTGCACTGGCCAGAAGAAACGAAGCAATCAAATCACGCGACTACGCAGACTTCCTTGGAAGGGAAAGGAGCATAGACGTCTGCACACAAGTAAATGCTTGCTGTCGTTTCCTTCTGTGCTGGTGCCTCGAGCGGAGACAAGGAACAAGTCAATCTTGTTACGGACGGTTCAGAATCTCGAACGGGTGACTACCCAGTTGACATCGACAGTGCTCCGGAGGTAAGATCCCTTCACCTTCAAAGACAAAGTAGAACGTGATCTGGAGTGTAGGATTTTTCACTCGGCAGGTCATTGCGACTTCGTTTGGCAAAAGCGAATCCTACTGAAACAAAGAAAAGGCAGAAGAAGAAGCCTAGCGACCTCTGTCTAGGATCCTCCTGGCAGCCGTTCACTGTACGAACATGATTTTCCTACGACACTTCCTTTCGAAGGCGAACTGGCTAATGGTCTTCCGAGCGCAGGCAAGGGAAGACACAAGGGAAAGTACTCCTGACAATAGCAATGCTGAAAAAGGCGAGCTCGGGACCAGAACTTCCCAAGGAGTGCCTCAAAGCTCTGAGGTCGCACAAGAAGCGTCCAAAAGAAGACAAGTGGACTGGAAGGCTGCCTCAAAGAAGAAGACAAGTAAATTGAGTTCTGGTAAATTTGAGCCGCAGCATCTCGCCAGACGACTTTCGATTCAAAAGAGGTTTCTGAAGATTCGTGGCTGTTCACCTTGGCATAGAAAGGACAGTGCATCTACAGCTGTTAGTGTTCACAAAAGTGACAGTTGCCGTACGGCGCCCCCAACTACGACAAGTCGCATTACTTCTTCAACTTCTACCATTTCTGCCGCCGTGCTAGGTAATAAGGTGGAAACTGCATATTGCCAGTACATTGGAGATTTCGGCTATGTTCAGTAGGCAGCGAACTGTCGTGCAAGAAGCAGCAGCTGTCATTTTCGTCCTCTTCTGCCCCGCCGGGAAGCGCCCACGCCCCTACCTCAAAACCGTCTACGGAGAACGAACTGAAAGCAGCTGCGCCCGACTACTCCAATGTGAAACGGGAACGAAACACAGCACACCTGGAGAAATGGGTCTCACACCCGCCACTGAAGAAGTGCAAGACTCGCAGCAGTACGCTAAATCAGAAAGCTACAACCGGAGTTTGTGTTGAATGCATTTAGAAACCAATATTTCAGTTAAGTCTGATGCAGGTGATGTGTTCGGGTGAAGCGGGAAATGCGGATGTTGGCGCACCCACAACCGGAAGCTGCTAAAACATATGGAAGCTGTGGAGCGTTTGGATATATTCACGCAGAATGCACCAAAATGCACGACTCGGGACATAACAGAAAGCTGCCTGTGTATACAAATACAAATCTGCCCAAACCCGAGTATGTCTACACACTTACCCTAATACACAACGGCAGGCGACGATACGTATTTCGAGTCAGTAGTCGTGTAGAAAACGGTGACAACATCGGACGACAAATGAAAGAAGTCTGTTCTGGTGTGCACGCCCCTTTCACGTCGAAAGAGGAAAGAAGGGCAGCGCATCTGATTTCCGTTTGGTTGACCCGTCTCGAAGTTGTTAGTCACCACCAGCGTTCGCTTCCTCCTGAGTGTGCTCACGCACACTCAGTAGGCTTTAAGCTCTTTTTGCATGGTGTGTGCCTTGCCAGGATGGAGCAAGACTGTCGTTCGAGTCTGTGCGATTTTGTGACCTGGTGCGGCACGAGCCCTGTAGAAGGATCTGTCAGACATACCACATAATGAAACTGCCATTTGTTTCGGTGTAGGTGGACCGCTTGGGCTTGGTGGTTTTTCCTCGTTAGACGGCACGCTCCAGAAAGCTTTGTCTAAATTTCCGAAGTATGAACCACTAGGGCCTCTAGCTAACAATGCATACTGCAGTTGGTTTCCGTCTGCAGGGTGTTCTGGTGATGCGAGCCTTTCAGTCGCCGACTCGCTGGCCAGACGGTCCATGTAGCTAAACGTTTTCAGAAGGTGTCAGCACGAGAACAGGCATCTTCCCAAGGACACGTGGCCCCGCCGATGAATGCCAGACAGCGAAGGAAAGCGTACGTAGGTAGTCGTCAATGTTTTTGCATTATGAGTTCAGCTTTCAGTGAATCGGTGAATTAGCCATCATGCCTTGCTGTAGTATTTTTCTCCCGCTTACTGGGATGCTCCCATATCGGCTGTCGTTGCGGTCACATACTGTACATCTGTGTCACCTCTGATGAAGGGATCAAAACGAGAACCATGTGGGGAGTCGCTCAAAGTAAAACAGCTGCGGAACTAGCGCCATCGATAGGCACTGAGGAGATATGCCACAAGCCCCCCAAATGATATTCGCACTGTCACTTGTTACAATCATGAATGTTTGTAGATGTGGCGATTCAAGGCAGCACGTCAACACACCTGCTTATTGACAGAGGCAGGTTCTGATTATTTTATCCGCGTTTCTTCCCACACACCGAATAACTCAATTTTTTGCATTGTACTACGGTCTGCATTTTCCTTACTCGTACCACATGGATACATAGCCCGCTGCATTATCGGCTGTCAAAGAAGCCGGCGCAATTGCTCGATGTGAGGCAAGACACAAAACTACCCACCGTAGTGAAGTACAGGTGTGCTTGGGCTTTCTGCCCCGTGCGCAAACTTGTTACGCACTCACAGCGGAGCTTATCACCTGGCGAACGTGCCAGCTTGGGAGGAAAAGCGAGTGTAAGACTGCAGCACGGCGCCCCATTCGACCTCCACGTTACGAAGCGTGAGGTCATGCGTGCTTTGGCTACTGCAGCCACGTAGGTGACTCGGTCTCACCTAACGACGACCGCAGCACACCTTTCCTAACACTGACGAGAGCGACGTCCCAGTTTGGACTGGACAGTTCACGCCTGCCAAATGCAGCCAGTCGCTTCGCTTTGAGCAAGAGGCACTGCTTCTCTTCCTCCTTGTCATCTCACAGCAGTATTTTGGGAAGAATGTGACTCAGGTCGCCGTGTATACTGTGCAATAAATATTGCGGAAAACACTCACTTTCAACAGTGACAGGGTCTCTGTGTTTGTGTACTTGCCGTCTGTTGGAATGCACAGCTGTCTTTTAACTGTCTACCCGCGCAGTAAGCCCCTCTAGTCTAGAGCATACGTATTTCACGAAGACGAGTACGGTGACGGCTGTTGCCAGCCATCACCGTTTTTCGCTTGGAAACACTGGGCGGTCCAGCCATGCGAACTGGTGCTCACGCTGCCCTGTTGACATGAAGATTCTTGCGTGCTGTACAGCCGTGGGCGCAGTTACCAAACCTTTCGGGCACAGAGCTGTCCATAAAAGGAGGCCACAACCGCAACTTTAAAGCAACGGCGAGTGTGTACACTGTACGTAAAAGTGTGCAGGCAATCCCTACGGCATCCGGGAAAGAGATATCTCGGCGAATTTGCACGATACAATGTCTTTTCTGCGCTCGGGTGCACGTGCAGCAGTGCTCGATATCTGCCCTTTCTCCGTTATTCACTCGCCATCTTTTTCAGTATCGTTAAAAAAGTAGCTTTCCCCACGCGGTAGCAGCCGTCAAAGCTCGGAAAAAGGAGACTTGATTGATGCGCTTCCGAAGTTGTTTCTGCCGAGTGAGTTGCAGCGCGAAGAGCGGGCAGCCGCGCTCCTAAGGGTTCACTTGTACTGCGGAGAAGCGCACCCCTCTCATGAAGATGATTGCCAGGGTCCGTGTCGCTCTCCTGCTAACAGGACTACTATATTGCGTCTCAGACGGTAAGCTCATGCAATCTCTATTAAAAATTTCGTCAGAAGCTTATTTATGATCTTCACGGGTTGGAACCGAACTTGAAAAGGTGCTACCACTTTTCGCGATCGCATGTGTTTGATGGCTGAGAACTTATGTCCCTATGCCGTTGAGATGCGCAAAGTCAGTCGAGTCTGCACAAGGTTTTCTCTGTATCGTGTTCAGCACAGGCAGGACCCTCGGCGCATATCTACGATGAACTGCCGAAACCGGCCAAGAAAATCCAACCTGCCCCTCCTCCGCAGAAGAAAGGCGAAACCATCGTAAAAGAAATTATTGAAGTGGCAAAACTTCCGCCTGTACCTCAGAAAGCTGCGCCAGTATGTATCGTGCCGGCACTTCTGGGGATTCCGGCCGTCAACAACTGCCGGGACCTGGCAGTGCTCGGGCAAGTACCAGGGTCCGGAGTGTTTATCCAAGAAGAGTTCCTTGGTTGCGACTTGCTTGATGATCTATCCTGTGACGACGGGAGCGGACAAGGTCTTGAAGTCTACCGCCAAAAGCTAGTCAAGCAAGGAGGGATGCCCTCCGGTCCTATTCACCAACCCGCTGGACTAGGACCATGCTTGCGTGCCGAAAGAATGCCGGATCACTCCGTGAGAATCACGTCAGCGTATCGTGGGGAGATAGTCTGTTGTCGTCCAGTCTGTAGACCAACAACGACGACGACGACCACGACGACGACAACCACGACGACAACGACAACCACCACAACGGCGACGACAAAAACCGAAGAAGCTTTATTGCCCCTTGAAGAACAAAGAGCTCCGGAACAACGTGTTCCTACGTACACTACCACACCGGCACCCATGCTCAGCAGCCAACGCATGGACGAGAATCTTCAGATGACAAGGGTTGCTTTTGCAGAAATGTGCGTGATGCCTCAGTTTCTGAATTTGCCACGTGTCGCTAGCTGCGCAGACCTCCGCGACATCTCCATGTCCACAAGTTACGTCTACCTGACAAACTCAAAAGCAATGGATTGTAGGTGGGTTGAAGATGTGGGATGTGGTCCAGAATACCCTGGACTAGGAGCATTCCTAGATGCTGGGATACCCGATAACGTGTGCCTAGCTGTGAGGCAGGACGTTTGCAATGTAAGCATCGTTGGTCCCTTTCCAATTCTCAGTAGGCATCTCAAGGGTGCGTGTGCAAGTCACAAAGGTAAAGGTCAGCAGATGATGCCTGTGACCATGATGATGCCGGTACACGGGAAAAAAGGCCACCGGCGACGTCTGCGAGCTGGAGACGGAGAAGAAGATAATTCCGAAGTAGGGGACGGCCATAATACAGGAACAGGAGTACTTCCGGAAGACGAGACTGCGGTGACGGAGTCTTCTGACAAAGCAGGCTCGTCGTACTCTGCCGCAGCGAGGAGCTTGGGCAAAGCAGGGATCCCTACAAAGGGCAAACACGCCGGAGGAGTCTCCGACACCGTGGTGGTCTGTTGTCGACTTCAGTGTTTCGGAGGGGGCTACACAGCAGCAGGAGAAGCCACGCTTATGTCATATAGCAGGGCTTACTCGCAACAAAGCTCCGCTGGAGCCACTGGACAAGGCAGCGCCCAGTTCGCTGCTCAGGCAGGAGGGGGAAGATTCCAAAATGGAGGGGGACCCGCCGGAAGCGTCCCTATGCTGGGGAATCTTAATGGTGGCTCGCTACCTAGTACTGGACGAAACGGTACGAATCGAAAGATGGAGAAGCAGTTACGTACTGACGAAAACTGAATTTGCATGTCGTAGATGAATACCTCCGAAAATCGGGTTCGTAGTTGGGTACGGTGATTTTATGTGGGGTAAATAAATATATGGTATACATGTGTATCCGTTTGTACTGCTTCGTGCGTAGTCCGCCATGTGTTGTGTTGGTATGCGTGCATTCAGGCAACTTGTCAGCAGTTCCAGCCGGTAGCGACCTCTGCGACTCGCGCTTCTCGCAGATATGTTCTCTGGCGTCGCCTTTGCGGGGTGAAAGAATCATATTCGACCAGAGATGTGCGGGAGTTTCGCTGTTGCCAGGATGCTACGCAGGCGGGATTTCACCTTGTTGTCGCAGTGTTAGCATATACGAGCTCGTGTAAATAGATCCATAGTCAAGTACGCAAGAAACCACTGCTTCAAACGAGACGGCATTTCAATGGTACGAGCACGAGAAATATTGCCATGAGTGCGTGTGCAAGGGCGAAGAGTTCTGAGATTTGCGATGAGTTCAACCTTCGCTAAATTCGTGAAAGTGAGCTTCTTTCCGTTCTCTCCGCAGCGCAGAGCGAGGCCGAACCTGTTTAGCTCCTTGCTTAAAGGCGCAGGTGCAGACATGGAGAACCGTGTGTTGCTGTTGGTGTAGGACGAAGACAACGTCGTTCGAGGCTTATGCTCACTTAAATTGTCCACAGTGTGCAGAAACCACACACCTCATTGCAGCAACGGTTCCGGCGCCGCACACGCACACTGAGACAGAACACAGGAGTTGCCGCGGAGCAGGTCGCTGGTAAGTTTAAACGTAAGGCGACGGAATTATACAAGCTGACGACCGTCCTTCGGCTAATCCTTCAAGAAGGGGGATGCTGAAACAGATAAATGTCTGTGTCGTTGTTCTGGGCGACGCCCGAAGCGAGTGCGCCACCCGCATGTGTGGACGGGATCATTGCCGCGTTATCCTATGGTATTTCAGGTATGTTGGCGATAGTTTGCAGTGTTTGACGCCTAATGTCTTCGCCTTTATACGTTTGAACTCCTTAATTAAGTGTTATCGAAGAACTTTTCAGGCGACAGCAAGGTTGCGACAAGTGACTTCTTTTGTGCGAAGTGCTACTGCGGCTACCATGCTCTGAACTGTCCTTCACACATGCTACAGATTTCCTTTCGGTACAAATTGACTCCTATTATGATGGAGCTAAGAAATACATCATGTGGATCTTCTGTTCTGTTGGAAAGTAGCTGCTTTTTGAGCGCGGAAGACTTTAGGTTCTCTAGCACGGAGTTGCACCATTCGCACGCTTCTATTTATAGAAGGTATACTGAGAAGCGGAGGGTCACATCTGAAGTGCATTTCAGGTCGCATCTAATTTGATAAGCGACACCCTGCAAAGTATGCGTTTGAGCTTGGCGACCTGTACAGGCCTCCTAGACTTCAGTGGCGCAGAGGGCGGCTCGCACAATCTAGAGGGGAACTCTACTCGTTGTTGAGTGCTTCAGCGCTACGACAGTGCAGGTTCTTGTTACAGGCAGCACGTCTGGAGTTTATGTCGTCCACAGGGTCGTGTCCTTGCTGTCAAATGGATCCTACTGTATTCGAGTACTATTCCACCACCGTGGCACCGGGTGGACATCTGCGTAGTGAGACTCACACAAAGCTGTCTAATAAAAAAGAGTCAAAGCAAATGACGCAGCCTCCTGGGGGTCGATGCGAAACTGCCTTTGCCTTCCAGCGTCGACGGCTATGCGGAGCGCAGCTTCTGTAGCCTGAAAAAATACACACGAGTCTAAGGCTAACTTGATGAACACCGATGAGAACATCTGGAGACCTTGTGGCACTTGCGTTGAAAGCCCCCACAAAACACTGTCAACAGCGTCGTCCGGGTGCATCAGGATGCAGGCGCTCGCACGGCAGTCGACAAATATGGCCTCGTGACAGTTGCTCTGTCAACAACTTGAGGAAATTTGGAATTACGGGCAGACGTGAGGCGCGAAGGCGGCTTCACCGTCCAAACGAGAGGAAGAGAACGCCAGCGAAGAAGCCCCACGCGAAAGAGGCGTTGCGTGTATTGAAATAATCTGTGTTCTAGTTGAGCCCAGCTAAAAAGAGAAATGCCTTATAGACGACTAACCTGCTCCGCATGAGTCGCATACTGGCTGTCTTCAGCTCCACATAGAGCCTTCATCCACCCCGCACTGAGCGCTTGCTGCTTCTCGAGAAGTTGTGTCCAGGACGAGTCGCACAGTGGCCGACAGCTGATTGACAACACATGCAGATGTAGAATTTCTTGTTAGTTTTCTCTACTGGCGCAAAAAATGTGGAGAGGAGGCAACGGAAAATGTGTTCGAAAAAGGCTGTCACACTAGCCCTCCATTAGCGCAATCGGCAGGACTAGGTAAAAGAAGGATGGGGCGTCACCTTCTCGTGGTGCAACGGGGAATCCCCCTTTGGCAGTGCGTACGAACGGCACCGGCTCTTTTGATTGAGAAGAACGCCCATTGTCAGCGGTAAGCTAAAGCTTTTTGACGATGGCGATATCCGCTTAAGACTACAGCTCTACTTGCAGTCTCTTCTCCCCTTCTACCGGCATGCAGAGCACAGTAGAGATTACAAGTTCACATGAACATGTGGCCTCGCTTACGTTTCTGCTGCGCTTGCAGTATCGGGGGGATCAACCCTGAATAGCATTTTCGTGCTGTCGTGTGCGGCCCCCACAGCCACTGTACTTCCGGCGGCGACCTGTAGCGAACAGGAACGCAGAAGTTGCTGTCACGCCTTGAACACTCCATCTGCGGACTATTAGGCGTGTTTCGACAAGCGCCTCTACCTCCGACCTCCTCGTTGACTACAGTCGTTTCTAACTGCATGCAGATATCTACGCGGAGGAAGAGCTACACGATTTACTGAGCTGGCAACTCCCTCACCGTAAGCGGAGGCAGCATCTGAACGGCTTGTTTCCATGCCTTTGTCCGATGGACAACGCGCCGATCGTGTTCCTCTCTTTTCGCGGAGACATCACTTGCCCGTGTGTGAACGACTTCCTCAATATCTATCTGCGAACCACAAGTGAAATTATGTTGTGGAACTGCCTGAAGACTGCCTGTGTCATCTGCTTCTTCGCTGGACCTTCGGCAATGCTCATGGGAGTGTGCGACACAGGCCGGGGACGTCGATATCGTCAGGAACTCGTCTACGTCCAGTTCAAACCAGAACGTCACTGCATTGATCTCCCCGTCCTTCGTGATAGGGATTTTGAACTCTTTCTGCTCTTGTACGAACATTCGCGACGATGTGTTTGCCAGAGTTGGCGGACCTGTAAGATATATATGTAGGTCGTAGCCCAGTATATGCGTAGGAAAAGCACACAGCCAGCAGGTACACATGTCTCAACAGCTCTACTTATGTAGCTGCGACACATACCCGCATACTCTGTTACGACGAGTTCTACTAAAGGAGTGACAGCTGCATTTGGCGTGAAGATCTAGTATCATAGATATTTAGTACGGCGTCGGCGGTAAAGTCATCCCGTCGAAAACTATCTGCGTCTCCGTATGGCTCTAACGCCCTGGAAAGACGTACTGAGGTCGAAATCCCAGACGAGAAAGGGGTCGCTCAGCAGCCTGCACGTCTCCTCGTCCAAGTCAATACTTGTGTAATCAGGCAGGTAGCGGTAAGTTCGCCAGATCTCGACATTGACTTCTCCTATTGTCCTCTTCCCCAGCTCTAGCAGGACGGCAAAAGCTCGGACCCTTCGAGGTACAAACGTAGCCCGGCCTTTGACAAGAAGGACCTGCACCCGGTACACGATGCCACTGTTTTATTGTTTTACTACCGACTCCTCAATCGCCGAGGATCCCTCTCACCCTCCGTCCCTGTATGATGGTTGTTGAGTCCCATCGAGAATGTCGCGACAATCGGAATGCAGACACGGTGGAACGCTGCCAGTGTAATATAATATAATGTCCACTTTATTCTGGCAGTACACTTGCAGACATAGGGAGCGCTGCCACTGCGTATACATCAAACATACCGTGAGCCTTACTCTGGCAATAAACTTGGACAAGGGAAGCACACCTTCGCCCAGGCAACCGTTGTCAAAGAGGCCGCAGACGCAGATTGAGGCCAGAGCCTGTAATCGAGACGCTGCCGCTTCGGTCGGATCGGCAGCTTCTGCTTGCTCCAAGTGTGCCTTCACGTCTGAGCCGGGAGGAAGACGGTAAAGTTCGGCCAATGTGAGAAGACTCGTCGTATCTTCCTCGCCTGCAACACGAAGTTACAAATCAGAATCCACGTCCAGCAACCCAGTCACTAGTTACGAGTTTCTGAAAGTCCAAGCTGAAAGCCGCGAAAAATCTCTGGTAAAGTGTAGCCGATATAGGGTCATCCCCATGAATCCCCCATCGCACGTAATGCTCCCATTCTGCGTCACGTGGGAGCGTGCGTACCTGGGGCTCGTCGGCACCACGAGGAAACAACGAATACGTCACTATGTGCATGAAAGAAATGCGCATAGGCAAAGATCGTGAGCATACCCTCCGGCGGCTTCACTTGGCGCACATCCTTCTGGATACAAGTAAAGCATTTCTTCACTTTCGCCCTCAGCAAGGGGTCACAGGACAGTGCCTTTTGTTGACTTCCTCCCGCTGAGCCGGGTATCACGTCACACGCCTTTCTTTGCGAATCGGCATCAAGCGAATGCTTTGAAGCAGCCGTTGACACAGAACTGTTGCTTTCTGGACGCGCTGTCAACTCTGCAATGGGCTTCCACTTTTCCTCCTTCGGGATTGTAAGCGCGGGTGCATGGCAGTGCGGTAGGAGAAGCTGCACGGTGACAACAGCTCATGTGCGGCGAGAGTCACGCTACGCGGAAAAACAGAAGACAACTGTGCGACACGTGTCTGAGCACTAAGTGCAACATCAGCAAAGGAGAATTTACGAATCACACGTTGCAGGTGTCGGCGTCTCCCCACAGTTGTTTTACTTCACATAATTAACAGGACAGGCAGTCGGGATTGTCTTAGTGTGGACGACAGTTGACGGCTGATGGACACGTTGTGGCCGTGGGATGGCCTCCTAAGAACTGAGGCATCAGTCATATTGAGTTCACATTCTTTGGTTTTGTTGCTCCGCCCTCTTCAAGCCGAATTGCATTCTTGCGCGCCAGTCTACGTGAACTAGCTGGACACGCTGAATTTCGTCGGGTGGCGCCACTAGTGTAATATGTGTGTGTATTGCGTCCTCACATGTGCGTTATCCAGAAAGACTTTTCTGCACGTTTTCACAGAACTGGGCCAGCTGTCGGCTACCGTTATATGAAAGGTTTGCAGGTTTGCCTGGTTCTGCTGCCACGACGACGCGGCACAGCCAGCAGCTTTCACTATCTCGGAAGCGACTGCGTGCCCCGCCAGTGTTGGCAGCGGAGCTGGAGCCCCACCGACGCAGAGTATCGAAAGACATGGAGGCGGCGGCAAGTCCGACGGTGAAGCCTGGCTGCCGAGTTGCTCATATTTCTTCACGCGCAACCGATTTTTCTTGAGGTGTGCAGCAGTGACACGAGCAATCGCCTGCTGGTACACTAGGTAGGACACCACATTCGTCCACAAAGGCAATAATTAGTGCTTGGCGAGCGCCACAGGACGCAGACCCCATTCACCTGAGACTACCTACTGAATGTTTTTACAAAAAAGCGACGTTTGAGGGAGCACCTGTGTTGGGATGAGCGTGACGTGGAGGGCTGCAGGAGTGAGCAGTCATACACTAATGAAGCAAAAAAAATTTCGAAGGGCGCTCGATTACACAGCTCTTGACTTGTCGTTATCCCCCACTTACACTCGATTAAACGAGGGTCGCGTAGAAGGTCGAGATGATATCGTGGTATCGCCAAATGGTGTGAACGAGCTGGCGACTCCCGGGGGGCCACGATTCTGAGGTCATCTTGGCGCAAGCACAACACTAAAAGCATTAAGAGTGCGCAATAGCTTAGAATTTGCAGCGCCGCGGTTCTACGTACTGCATTCACAAGCAGAATCGTTCCTTAGCCTGTTCGTGCAACTTAGATAAACGTTTTTTGGGCAACAAGGCTGACTGCGCATGTTATGCATTAACATGCGGAGTGTGGGTGTGGCCTGCTCGTGGATTAGTCACAAGCTGAACTATGCGTCACGAGGAAGAAGACGCGCATTCCACGGTACTACATATATACGTGTCATGTTGCAGCACTTCAGTGCGGTAGTAGGCAGCGTGTAGATGACGCGTTGACACTACGATAGACCTATTCTTGTGCTCGGATTGCGGGCGTCGGTGGCGTTCCTGCGACGTTGCTTGGCGCGTAAAAACCCGCATTGTCCACCGTCGTCGAACCCACAAGGACGGGTGCGTGGTTCCACCTTGTTATGTGCTTGGGCATACTTGAAACGAAGGCGGGATGCAGTGTGAGACGCTTGAAGGGTTATTATTTGGTTCTCCTCGACAGAAATGGGGTCTACCCAGAAAACCGCCTGCTTGCATCGACGCGCCTTTGCTGCATGTGTGATCCGTCCCGCTGTGTCAAGTAGAGATCTATTCACGTCCCTACTCCATATCGTGTCCCCTGCCTGCGCACTCTGGACTGGTCCGCAGTCTATAACAAGGGAACTATTTGCATTGGTTTTGTCTGTGCCTTTTGCCTCCGCAGCGGCAAGACAAGTCGGAGCACCCCGCAGTTGGTACCACACCACAAGCGCGTTCAAGGTGCCAGGCGTAGTGCACTCGAAGACTAATTCCCTCTCGTTTTCCAGGGGCACGTTCTGCGAGTTTCAACGACCACAGGCAACGGCGAAAGTTGTTTCGTAAGTGACCCTGCAGCAGCTCACATTCTGGCCAGCCGAGTTGGGGCCTCCGTTTTCCTTGTTATCTTCGGTATAGCGGCGCAGACGATTTTCCTCTCGTTTGCCAGGTAACGTGCGTAACTGCGGTTGGTGATACTTCTGTAGAGGAGATGCCCAACACTCAAGAGTAATCTATCCTTGGTATCCGTACTTCCGGTCGACTCATTCCTAACCTGGTCAAGTTTATCCAGAGGTCCGTCAAAGGAAAACGTAAAGGCAGCTTGAGGACGGGACAGAGCCGCTACGACGTCCCCGTATTCCCCTTCGCTTGCTTCTTGGAAAGCACCGTTTTTTTCTGAGAGCACCTTCAAGCTCATCACTTCGGCATAGGGACTCCAGCGCGCTGCTGCCTCGACTGTGCCCCAGTCGAAGCCCATTGCATTTCTTGGCAGGTGAATTGAAAATGGTTGAACAAACACTATGGCGCTGCAGGGACGCCATGAGCGAGTCCACACGTGACACAGCAGGGTGCTGCAAACGTACTCAACACCGTCGTGATCTACTTATGCAAGCGTTATTTCGTTAAAGATAGGTTTGGGCATGTCGTCTTGCGTCGTATTGCGTCTTAAGGCTTTGAATCTGATGCTGTCGCACGCGATAGTTGTTTGATGCCACTGCCTGTTAAACATCTACATATATTTTTCTGCCTTCGCGAGCACAGCACATCATTGTCGTGAAAGCTTAGGATGTATTGAGCAAATGTTTCCCGTGTCCTAACTTTTCCTGTAGTGCGCGACGCAAGCGTTTCCGCCAGAAAATGCAAACATTTGTACTCACGTGCTCGGGAAGACCGCAGGTTGTGGGACACACAACTGCGTGCGCGCTCTGCGCACATAGGGGATTATTTGACGACCAAGTAACGCCTCATCTAGCAGAGAGGGATCAATGACAAGCAGCTGCGCGGGTTTGGTCATATCTTTTGTGGCGCGGTCCAGTTCGTCGGCTGCTTCACTTGCGCAGTCGACCTTATCGACGCTCTGCTGCACCAGATTGACCAAATGGTCGACTTGGTTGCTCTCCAACATCCGCTCGGCGACGCTTCCTGCGAGGTGCGAAAGGCCTCAGAGTAGGAACAAGTGCTGCAGGAAATGCCGTAGCAAAGAGCGGGCACCGCACAAAGGTTTTACCAGCCTTGCTGCATGCTTTCTACGAAGTGTGACGAATTGCCTGGGGAAATCATGACATGTTTGTTGTTCATACGCACAAACTGGCGCACTTAGTGGCATTGAAAGGAAGACAGTGCAAGCCGATATAGGCTTTGAATTCGAAGGCTTTTCCTTTTCTGTACGTCGTTTGGGACTTGACTCATCGTCCAGAACGATTGAGCAATTTTTCTTCGCACTTTGCTCCCTCGCGTATCTTCCTGTGGACTCCGCTGAGCGATGGCGCACACCTTCCGCCTTGTTCTCGCACGGAGGGGCTGACGAAAGAATGTCCTGCTCTAAGAGGCGAGCAGCTGTGACCAAGGGGACGCAGGTTCCGCAGCCTAGGAAAAGCCAGCTAATATCTTCAGGGGAGCGACCACTAGAATCATTCCGAAGAAATCCTTCAATGAAATTGTGAAGCGCGTTCACGAAGGCAGGCAGTACCGCTTCTTCTAGTGAGTCCGCAAGTTTTTTTGGTTCTTTCAGTTCCGTGGCGAGCTGGAAACCAATGTTGCGACACGAACACAGGTTCCGCAGTTTAAATGTGGGACACTGGATGCAAATTAATTGTACGTGTGTCTCACTAGGGCTTTCAGATGCGTTTCACCTTCCCCTACTCCTGGGCACAATGCTAAAGCATGCAATTTGCCGGTCAAATATCACTGCTCCAACGGTGGCACACTGCGCTCAAACGTCTGGGGATGTGTTAGTCTAGGGCAGCAGATACACCCGGACATGGAAGTCTGTTCGCAATTCTCCGTCTACAGTTAACTCTTCTGCTGTGAAAGAGGATAAAGGACTCACACTTCTTAGCCTCTTCCACACAAGTTTACGCTCTCAAGTGCGCAAACACAACACCAAACGTCACACAACTTTATGCTACTGTAGACGCATGCCCCACCAGCCTTGCCCTAACAGCGTAGTGGCAGGCTAAACATGAACAGTTTATCCTGCGTGGCTCCCACGCACCTCTGTCGAGATGGCGTGTTAAGACTGCGAGTCTGCAGTTAGCCAGATATTATGCGATGTTCTACGTGTACCTGTAAAAACTTGCATAACGCAACGGGCGCCTCCAGAGCGACTTTCTTAGCTCTGTATTTGGCGGCAACTCTATCATCGTCTTTCGAGTTCCTCTGGCATTTGGCTGCTACTCTTGGCCCTTCCCGCTCAAGGACGTCCGCGTAACACGGAATTTCTGAATACACGGTGGAGGGGTTGTATGCTACACGGCGTGCGCTCCCCTCTGTGATGGACGCTTTATCCATCTTGCCTAGAAAAGAGGAAGAGAAATCGCACGAGACAGTTAGACAAAACGGGTTCGACGTACTTCACTACACGCTCATCCATTAACAAAGTGGACAGCTTTATACTCTTGAAAGCAGTGTTAATGCCATGTGTGTGCATGACGAAGAGTCGAATCTGCGTACAGGTTGCTCTGGACCTTACACATGCTATCCAAGCATTAGCTGCAACGGACGGTGTAACGCAGCTTAGGTGCGCGCTCATGTGAAGGCTATCAGTTTACTTGGCGTCGAGTGCTGATGAGCTTAGAGCTTCTGACCGTATTTTTTCTCAGGTGGGAAGACAACAATTTATGCCGTACAAGCCTACTGCTTTACAGTAGCCCAAGCTCTTTGTTCTGAGGAGATGTCTGCATTTGTCATATTGCGGAGGGTATGTCCGGTTGGACTGCGGGTGAGGTGGTTCTGCAAGTGCGTCATAAAGCAGCGTCGTCTACAGTTTCTGGTTAATCTGAATGATGGACTCTCGTACCGGTCAAAAACAGCTCCAGCTGACGCCGTTGCTCCTTGGACAGTTTTTCATTAAATTCGATGCTGCAGCCGTCCGCGGATGCGTCGTTCTCTGCAGATGCCTCTCCTCTGTATTCACCAACAAACGGAAAACCCAGTCATCTGTGGCCCTAGCAAGTGTCTGCTGTCCCGAGATGGACTATCGGACTGCCTGAGCGCTGAGGAAATGAAGACTGCTTTTACAGCGGAAGGCTGACTTAAATTCAACCTACAAGTAAGCGGCAGCTAATGTAATCCAGGCAGTCCCTGGACTCGTAAAGCAGCTAGCAAATGCGAGTAAGCCTAGGACGTCGAATACTGAACGTGCAAAGGCGCAGGCGGCGTTGGCGCACCCGCAAGAATACCCACTAGAAGACTCGTTAAAGTAAAGAGGACTCAATTGTGCGTCACTGTGCTTGAGCCAGTCTTTGATTGCATCACGAGGTCCAGAGAAGCTGGTGCATCGCGTGACACAACCCGCGCACTGCGGGCATCGACATTGCACTCCGTGTTGACACCATCCTCCCACGCACGCCGACAAGGATTTACTTTGCAGCAAATGTATTGGACATTGAGCGATCGTGAGCACTTTCAGCAAGTACACTTACATGTCGGTGTCCGGGTCTTCTATCGTGTCAAATCGCGAGTAGTCCACCGTGACCCTGTCAATCAGCTTAGCTTTGTGTGCATGCCGTCCCGCCCTTTCAGTCCACACGTCGAGCTCCTTTTGCTTGCATTCATCCATTTCGAGTTTTCGAGAGGCCTTGAAGGCCGCCTCCGCTCCGCTGAATTTGCCAGTCTCAAACAGAACCCGGGCTGCGCGGTACCACCCCTGCATTCAACACATTTCTGCTCCCAGTAAAAGCGGCTAAAACCACAGGAGGCCACTATCTGGATGTTGCACATATCCTGTTATGTGCACCGGAAACTTCGCCTTAAATATCCGCAGGCGGTGCCCTACCGCGTGCGGGCACTGCTTACGTAATACAGGGAACCTTCCGCAGGAGACGGGCGTTGGGGCGTGACAAGAAAAAGCGCTTCAGTCACTATGTCAAGCAGTCGATGGTGTGCCCTTCCCAAGGTGTCGTAAAGTAGTGAAAGTGTAAGAAAAACATCTTATGTGAGAGTTGAGGAACTGCCGCGTTCGTGACTAAGCCACATTGACCAAGGAAGTGCCGTCTATGAAACGAGCCGCAAGGACGAAATCGTAGTTCACAACCCCACGTTCGGCTTTTTAGTGTACCATAGTGGTCTATCGGTTTCACAAGACTTTCTGGCAACAAAAAAGTGGGTTTTTACCTTTGCATATTTGGGTTCTAACCGAATACACATCCTTGCATCTTCTAGCGCCTGCTCGTACTCGCGGAGGAGGAGGTAGCACGCAGACCGGTTGGACAAAAGATAGTGCTTCCGAGAGGTCTGTTCCCCCGCAAGTGCCTCGTTGTAATGCTGTACTGCTTGTCGGTACGCTCCTTTTCTGTTGCATATGGAAGCACAAACAGACGCAGACCCCGACGTGGACTAGGATGTGAGAATGCACCCGTACAGTTACACACAGTACTAGCATAAGGGACCAGGAACTAGCACCAGACTGACGGCTCATGTGTTTGTCTTTTTGGTCGGCATGTCGGCAGTAACACGAACATCTCTTCCGTAGGTCGATATGACCACGAAATCGATATCCAATCGTGTCGCAGGGTGGAGTATCCATACCGCCGACCAGACAAAGTGAACGAGCATCTCCTGAATTGTGGTGTCCACGAACAGACAAACAAGCTTATGTTGACTGCATGTGGGGCCTGTTTCACATAAAAACATATTGCTGCATATATCTCATATACAGAGTAGACTGTTGTGTTTACATCTACTTTGGCCGCAAACACTGTGGCTCGCTGCAGCGCCATCCGCCGCTGCGTCTGCTCGCCACGTTTCTCTGTTGCATTCTACTTTTCGCGTAGCACACCTGTGAGAAGCATGCGCCCTTTCCAGTTTTGTGTCGCCCAGATGAGCACAGAATATTCTGCGTTTTGCTACATGATCCCTTTGGTTGTTTCGCAGTGGCTCACACAAGAAGACAGTTGCAGACGCGTCGCTTACGAAAAGGCAGAGTTGCCCAAGTTTCGGGCACGTTCTACGGCATGCTTCACCAGGTTCTCATCCATCTGTTGGAAAGCTTCTTCCACAGCCTTGTAATCCCCCGCACAGTAGGATGACATTATTTTCTTCGCCTCTTCTTCCATGGTGACGCTCCTCGCGAAGGTTCAAATGGAATGAGTGCTAGAACTGCAGAACACACTGTCTCGGGCGTTCGACCCAGCGGTGGCACCTCCGCTGATCTCCTTCGTCAACGAGCAGAAGCTGTGTTCACTCGGGTAGTAGACGGAAGACTGTAACAACGCGATCTGTTCTAACTGCATGGTAGCTAGGACGTGCCTTCAGTCACTGGGATTTTCCCGTGATGGAATAAATCGCCGCAAACGCGGAACATTCCTGGTACTGCTAGGAACCAACTCTCCCAGTAGTCGGCAGTCACCAGTGCGGCCGGCGACGGCTCGTGGATGCGACACAGTATGGTCGATGCATCTGCCGGTGCGGAGACTGGCTGCCGCCCAATTCGAACAGCAGCCTCGGGAGAGAGACAGGGCTACGGCGAGGCATATTTTTTGACTTTTTCACTAGAACGCAAAGTCAACTGCGACTTTTTCGGAAACGAATGAGATGGGATACTCACACTTTGGGGCGCAATCGACAGCAGTAAGGAGTCGAAATTCACTGCTGCATCCTAATTAGGCCTACTGCCCACTGCCGACTCCGGGACGTGCAGCCCGAGAAGTCGACGGCATCCCCTCGCCCGTCAAAATTTTCTTCTTGTGAGAGGATAAATGTTTCTTCTGCCCTCACTCGGGAGAATGCCTGAAACACCAGCCCTCAGCCAGCAGCCAACAACCTTTCTCCTTCCCCCAATTTTTTTGGGGGGTAACGATGTGGTGGACTGTTGCTGCCGCAGCCCTGATACCGCTGTTTGCGCCGACTTCTGCCTTCCAGAAATAGTGCACTGGAGACGCTCAAACGTTACGGTCGTAGATCTTTTTGAACAATGGTAGTCTGCAAGCTGCAGCAGTCAATGGTCAAGAGTGAAAGTGTAAAAGGGTTGTCCCTGCATGATGCATTACGCCCGCCTGAACACGCCCGTGCGGGCAAGTGTCCACGACGTACGACGGAGCGGCTCTCTCCTTCGAGATGAATTAGGCTGTCTTGTCTGGTCACATAGCAGTACCCACTTAATTACATCGGTGAAGACTGTCTGAAGCAGAGCAGCAGCTAACGCCTGTCTCCCCTGCGCCACTCGCAAGCGGAGCGGAATGTCCGTGCCTTGGCTCTGAATACAACTATCCACATATGCGACCGAGAAAGGGCACCTTGTGCAAACCCATAGGCAGGGAAGGGTCCTCCTAGGCTTAAAATAGCTCTCGGCCCTTTCTAGACAGTATCGCTGAGGGCGGAGAGAAATGTCTCGCACACGTACATGTCCACGTAGATGCGTCCCCATAGAAACACACGTCCTGACTCTTGAACTATCACAAATGCGTATGCCAGTAGCTGTCAGAGCTGTGCAGGAAGAACTGTAGGTATGTGCGCAAGTGCGACACAGGACGACGGAAGGACGCTGCATCCTGACGAAATGTTCTGCGACTGCGGAAACTTAATCTGCAGGACTGCGGCAGACGTGTGATGCACAGGGGTCTCCAGACGGGGACGACCAAGATATGCGTCACAGATGAGTGGACTAGAGTCACCAAAGCCCCCACCACGTAGCGACATTACGAAGTTGATGGGCTACCGGGGCCAAGTTTCAGTGCAAGGGCCACTGGCCGGAGGAGAGGCTCGTCAGAGTTCCACGCTAGGTGCCGATAATGTTTGACGACATTTCCCTTGAAACACGTGCTGAGGCAGATGTGGCGACGTGCTCATGACCAGTCTGGTGCCATTTTGAGCTCACCTCCCAGGTGTAGGGTAAAAGGCCGCCGCAGTCTCTAGCACTACACGTGACACGCAGCGAGCAAAGGTTGAATTTCATACATTTTATTGCAAAGTACAAGTAGGGTGGAGCCGTCGAGATCTGTCGGTCCCAAGTATGCACGAAATGGAGATCTATTTTGGGATACACTTCAACGCACATCAGAACGTGAGGACATCAAAGGACATTTCAGAAATGGACAACACTCCATGTCGACCCGTTATACAGTCCCCGAAAGATGGGCGTGTTCAGTCCTGCGTAGCCGCGTATTCAGGGGCCTGGATGTCTCAAGCAGAAGTGTCGGTTTTACAGTCAGCACCTTTGCCAAACACACGCGACCCGCCTGACGTCTCTGGTAGGGCCGCTGTGCGAAAAAAAGGGAACCTGAACCGTTAAGCAGGAGAGTTGCCGAAGCGTGCGCCGTACAGTGTGATGATACCAGCGTACTAAAATCTGTTGTGCCGCACATTTTCAGAAATCGACTAACAAACATGGGTAGTCACGATGCAACGCTTCGTCGTTATCAGGACACATAGGCAGTGCCGCACAGTAGGCAGCATCTTCTAGGCTATGGGTATGAATTGGCACGTGGGGCGGCGGTTGTCGATACCTTCCCTTCAAGACAAAAGAACTGTGGCCTACGCAGGACAAGTGCTTCCAGATGCGTACGATAAGAGTTTCTTTCCGACCACCTACGTCAAGCAGTTCGCTTCCATCAGAGTTCGGCACAATAGGTTTACCCTCGCTCCTTTCAACTCGCTGTGCGCGGTAGTCTCACTGACGCTCATGATGCAGTTTCTCCCTCGCCGGCGGCAGACCAGGCTGCGGTATTTGGCTGGCTGGTTGCTGCCGCGGATGAGAAGACAACGCAAATGGACCTCTGGCCATTTTTCACAAAATCTCCAGCTTAGCCTACCCGTAAGGCAGAAAATGTCTGACTTAATGCGCAGCAGGACTGTCGAACCGACATTGGTCGCACATTTTAGAAAAGTGGAGTATTACGGCATGGGGCGGCCAACGGAGATACAAACGTGGATCACGCCTACGTTACTCTGCACAATTTTGACTATGCAGCAGTACGAACGCTGTCCAAAGCTCCGTGTTGTACATGTGATGACGTGCGGAGCGAGCACACTAAATGATGGTATTTGTTGAACCACACAGAAGGGGCGGGATGCTGTTCCTGGGCTCTTTCCTGTAAAGAAAGACACTCAGGTTCCGCACCGTACTTGGTAATCATACTCAAAAGGGAACATGCGTGTTCATCGTCCGTGGGAGTATTGCCGTTTCTGTGTTGCGTTCGCCTCCGTGAAGTGGAATCACCAATTCAGAAGCTATGGGAAAATACTGATTGTGTGGGGCAGTCGATGTTCACGTAGAAACTTTGATTGATGCAAGGAGATAACATGGTTGTATGTGGTGGGGGTCCTCCTCTTGGTGCCCGCCATTCTTAGCATTACTCTATTTCTCTTTGTCTTCGTGATTGCACTTGACAAATAAGTAATTTTTCGCGTCTACACAAGGCGACGAAGGTGTCGCAGCCTCTCTACTTCTCTTTGTCGTTTTGAATTCCTTTAATGGAGGACTCAAATTTTCGATCAGAAATGGAGAACGCCTAACGTGCCACGTAACAGTCAAAGATATGGTCTTGTGGTTGGTTGGAAAAATTATGGTAGGTAAAAGCAGAACTACATGCTGTGGTCATCCAAAAAAGCGCCCATATTTGCAACGTTTATACAGCGAATGAATGCGGTGAGCGGACAGACTAGCACAAAACCACGAGCACTACCTCCTCTATGCAACGCAACAACCGCGGCGGAAACCGCCGGTTGAATCCACGATCTCCCAAATCACACAGGTACTCAATGTATATACACATATAAACACGTGCATTTCTGTGAACTCTATAAATCCGCGCTTGTCGCGTATACCGTCACGGCGTGACACTGGCATATGACATAATTATGTGTACTTACTGTGGCTCTGCAAGCGTTTTATTTGTGCACGGTATACCTTTTGTACACGTATTTGCCTGTCTGCCACCGTACGTACACGTGTTTGCCTGTCTGTCACCGTACGTACACGTATTTGCCTGTTTGTTACCGCAGGGCTGGCCTGAATGTGGCGGGACTGCGAAGGCTGCAGAAAAACGAAAAGCCCTTGACAACTCATCTGAATACGTCGATCCAGACCTATACTTTGTTGAAGTCGAGAAGACACTTTGTACGTTGTGCCGTCGACAGCTGACGGTAGAAGCATGCCCTGTAGCCGTGCGACCGTAGTGTCGCCAGTTGTGGATGCCTCTATAGGTCAACCAATCAGAGGCGACCAGGTGGTCGACACCATCAGAATGATCACTGCTCTACATGCTTCCCTGCAGACATACCGCTCTACACACACGTCTGAGAAGAGACCCGTACAGATAGGGAGACGTGCTGAAGGACGTGTTTCTAGCAACGGTACAATCATTTGGTTGCTCCTGTATCACGAGAAGACCACGCGCTTCAGGAAGACACAAGCTGCCCCGCCTACGCCCCCTTGCTGCAAATGATTCTTGCGCTGCTCGCACAAAGGGTTCCAATACGTGGTCCATTTAAAATGTTGCTGTTCGATCCGAGGGAGTGGCGGGAAGTTTTGACTAACGGCAGAGTTTCTGCCTGCACTTAAACAGCGGCAAAAAAGACGTTCCTTTGTTAACATTTCCACGTTAGACTGCGCGACAATAGCGCTTCTGCAGGAACTCGAAGCGAAACGCAACCGTCTCATATCGTGAAGGGCGCGGAGCTTCAGCCATTTGAGATTCAGCCGCCGGCCTAACCTCAGATTGTTCCACGACAGTGAGGTAGACCATCCATTGTGCACGCTTACATGCAGCTTCCGCCTGCAACGAAGTTGGAGAAGGTGACTCTCCTGCTTGAAACAGTGAGAGTACAAGTCTACCTGGAGAAACCGCCTTACTCGACCTTTCCAAAAAACAAACTTTGAGCACAGCTCAACCGCATGCCAACATACGCAGTACCACTGTGGCGGGAAAGCTTGTGCGCTGGAGGCCGGTCAACGTGTCGCAGCTTCTACATATGCTGTAGACAGGAATATACTGGCGATCGAAAGTACTCACGTGCGAGTACAAGTACATGAAGTCTTAAAACGACAATTCCTGTTGTAAGGATACAGCCTGTAGTCGTACGAGTGGAGATAATGCACTCTCGGACTGTCAGCGTTTCCGAGGTGCCTATGCCATCGTCGCTGCACAGCCTGCATGCAGGATCCTGATAAACATCTCCGTGCTTCTTCGTAACTAACGTTGTAAGCGCCTCCGCGTCTTCCAGACATCGCTGGTGCGCCTCACTCATCTGCGTGGACTTATGTGAGCCGGCTGGAGCTTTTTTCTTCGCTCTTTGCTGTTCGTAGGGTCCGTTCGCTGGATTTTATTCGGGAGAAGTTAGTGCAAAAGCCTGTTGTTTTTTTCAGCGTTGCAGCTGGCGCGACGCATGCGCGGGCGAATGCGAGGATACCAGGAGCTCACTGTTTAGAAATACATTCCATCGTGCTGTTTGTAAATGCTTCTTGAACGAGTGTTTTACCGTCGTCCTCTAGTGGCGTCCTTGTTCACGTGAATACCTCACAGAGAGACGCTGAGGTGCCAGTCTGTTGCACTCGAAACGGGGTCGGTTGTCACTTGAAGGAATTGATACCATTTGACAGCTTTTTTGCTGGTCACGCGTGGAAGAGGAGACAACTTTACCGTATATTTGCGAAGGATGGCGATTTGTGCCCGGCGTATCCAACATTAGGCGCACTTGCAGGCATCTTCGCGCTTCCTCACATCCAGTGTGCCCTTGCTGGCGCCGGGCGGTCAATGGTAGCCCTGACCTCGGCGCCAGTTTGGGGAATTACACGTTGGCTTGAAGTTGCATTAAATATCCGTGTATGGATCCGTATATGCGTGTTTGATGCCCTATGTTGTGGTCATTAGCTAGGTGTTGGGTTTAGTTCCATGTTAGATATTTACTAAGCATCTCGTCTGAGTGAATTTTGCGGTCACACATGTTTATATAACGTGCCTAAATGGTGTCTTCTTCTGTCCTTATGGATGCGCCTACCGCGCGCATCCGGCTTCGAGGAAACTGTGTTGGAGGACGCCTCTGAACTCGTCTGCAGCACTTCTTCCGGCCTGACACGGTTTAGTAATGACCTGCACCGTTCTCGCAGCGTCTCGGATTCACCGCGAAAACGCGTGTCTCTTCTGCAGGCACACCTGTAGGCGTAGAGTTACTTAATACTGCATCCGTGCTCCTACTTTAGATGCGTTCTGGTTCATTCTCGGATAATTTGCTGGTCGTTCAGACGACGAACACTTCCGTTGTCACTCCTGGCATCTAGGTACGCACGCATAATTTGTAACAACTGCACACGTACGTGTGCGTCTATGCGCACACATCTGTGTACACAATCTGCACGCAGCTCTCTATGGTGCTTGCCGTGTTTGGATCCCAGAGCACCTGTAATATTGACAATCAAACATCTGCCTTTCTAGTAATGCGTACTTCCGCCTTGCCCCAGAAAATTGCCGTCCCGTGTGCTGGGGGGGGCACCGTCTTCGGAGGCGTCAGCCGATTGTGTAGTGTCCTTCGAGCACAGCAAGTTCGAAGTTTTTCTGTATCTCAATGAGAAGGCAGGACTTCGTTCTTCAAAATGTCCGCTGCCGACGTTCACAGCATCCTGTATCGCGGGACGGACCCGCTGCAGCAAAAGTTTGAGCCCGCGAAGGACAAAAAGACCACTGTGCCCCGGTACTGGCCGGGGAAGGTGAGGATGCTTTTGTACTACAGGCGTACTTCGTTATCGAGTGTAGAACTGATAAGAGGAGACGGCGGGGCCCACTCACTGTCGATGAGGCACTACTCACTTGCGCGTTACAACAGTCTAGCACGAACGCCGAAGTCGTGGTGAGCACACTGACGTTGTGTCCAGAGATGCACTTTCACTGCGACGTCCCACGCCTCAGCGCTTTCAAAGCTAAGAGTCAACGGCGTCACACGCGTAGTGTGGGAGCGGTTCAACTCTGATGTCTAAGCAGCAGTTCCATACCTGTTGAGCAGGACGGAAACGTTCTGCGCAGTCTCAACCCGTAGTGCGGACACGGCGCGCTGCTTCTGCGCCTTAGCGCCTATCTGTTCAACATTGTGACATAACTCCAGCTACATCGTGCGCACGTTAGCGCTCCACGCCCCTGCGTAGGACGTCTCCGTGGTTCACCGCAAGGCTGCCGAGACGAAGCCTGTCATTTTCTCCCGACTGTGCGTTTCTGTTTAGTTTTCTTTGATGTTTGTGTGAAGGTCATGATTGTGCTTTCCGTAACTTGACACACTAGACCAAGCGCAGCCTTTTCTCCTCTTCCCTTCGTCCTCTCTGCCTTCACGGGATCGTTCGTTGTGTTTGTTGTGTCATGCTAGACCCCGCGTGGTCTTGTGCTAGGCTTTCGAATAGAAAATTTGTGAACGCGTCCCACAGTTGCGGATAAAGGCGGTCAGGTCCCACGCGTCGGCGTTACTGTTCACCCTTTATGCAAGTAGTCACATTTGTGGAGCTTTTCTCATTCCGATTTGACTGCTGAAGTTGTCGAAACTTCGAAACTCGACCACCGTTAAGTTGACAACTATGGTTTTGTTTTGAAGATAATGCCGCGGTTTACAACGTGTGTCCGCATGCGTGCACCCGGCTACGAATGGAGGATTGAAACCGTTTTCAATGCTTTTCTATGCAGGCTCCGGAAAAAGCAGATGACGAAGCTGCAGGCGTCTCCTCTGATGAGGAGAGAGGTATAGTGGAGAAGCAGCAGCGCATGCAGGCTGTGCTGCAGGAGAACCGTCGACTGCACAGGCTTGCGCGCGCTGCCAGCACACTCAAACGTAAGTCACATAGTGCTTCCAGTTATTTCTTCCACGCAGTGTATTTGTTGCTGCTGCCAGTGTTGTCGCACAGTGTTCATGTTGTGTGACTTAGTTGCTGGAGTCACCACGGCTTATGCTGCTGCTGCGTTTCCTGAGGCGTCGAGCTGCCAGGGTGGCTAATCGGTGTGAATCGGTGTGCAATTAACGGAGACCTTAGAACGTTACAAAGAGAGGAACGCGCCTCCGCTACCCAAGCCAGGTTTCAGTGCTAGTTTGTTGCTATTCTCCGTGTCCTTATTGTTGCGCAGCTGATATCGAGGAACGTCGACAGATTCACGCTGCCATTATTTTGGAAGCGGAGAAAGGTAAGCCGCCTCCCACTTTGTTCCTCTGTCAGGAATCGGGAACAAACCGGGTGTATCTGGGTGTTCGCCAGCATAGCCGTGTGCTCTGCGGAACAGGAGGATCCGTGTTGCTGCGGGGACGCGAAATTGGATGTTGACTATACATATGACTACAGAAGTGAAAGAGCGTTACGCATACGTACCACGCACTCGAGTACGGTAGGTTACGCACCGTGTGGAATCGTGAGGGGCTTTTTTCTGTAGAAAAAGAACAGCCGGCATGACTGCGGCGTAGCGCATTCGTATACAGGAGTAGACGGATACTCAAGAGGTATAACACCCTACTTTGTACACTTGTGTCATCTATGTCGAACGCATCGTGGAAGGGTATGACTGCTAAGTGTTTCCGGGACATCCGACTTCTGGAATCACTTCCAAGCAGTACGCCCACACGCACGCAATAAAGGGTAGGTAGCAGTGAATGCCACAAGAGGTTTTTATGCAAGGTGGGATGATGTGACCTTCCATCGTGGTATAGGGCTTCCATCTTTTTGGCAGCTGGCCTTCTGCGCGTGCGCTGTGTCCGTGCTTGTGGCCCGACACAAAGAACAGCCGTGACAGCAGTGCGGGCCGCCGCGTCCACTACGAAGCCTTACCGGCTGCGGCTGCAGTGCTGCTGTAGCGGCCTCAGCAATAAGCTCGGCAGGTGCATTTTTGACAGCGATACGTGCGCATCCTTAACCGTGGAATGTATCCGCAAGCGAGCCTATCACCGCCAAAGAATGTGGCTGCAGAGTTGTGTTGTACAATGTTTCAGTAGATTTTGCCTTAGTGAAAGCCGAAGGTTTAGTTTTCACTGAAGAAAGATAAGCAGAAGCAGTGCAGTTGGAACCTAAGAGCGGCAGGCGCAGATTCGGAGTTACTGGAAGAGTCGATTGTTCGAGTGTTTACATGTATTGTACAGGCCGGAAAGACTTGCGTCCCGTGCTTTTGTACTGTACCCTGCAGAGCGACGCCGACGCGAAGCCTTCGAAGCTGCGAAGAGAAGCAAAGAAGAACAAGAGGCTAGCAGTAAAAAACAGACAACTCCTGCTTCTACCGAAGAGGCACGCGAGGAGCGCCGTTTGCTGGCACTGCAGAAGCGCAAGGAAGAAGAGCAGCTGTTGGAGCAACAGCAGCAGCAGTTGGAAGAAGAAGAGGAAGAGTTGTCGTCTTCAGATTACAGCGATGGCAGCGAGGATTACGAAGATCCTGCTCCGCGTGTGCTTCACAAGCCGGTGAGATTTTCTGTTGCCCGGCACTCAGTTTCGCTGCAGCGTTCCTTTTGCCATACCATACCGTACTGCAATCATAGTATCGCCGCTCTTGAAGTCATAGTGCTTATCTTCAAAATGTTCCTCTTCTCGATATCTTTGCCGACGTGCTGTCCTCTTTCCTCCTTGGTTTTCTAAGCTACTGTGGCAGCCGTGCATATCGTTTTTCCAGGTTTCGCCGTCAGTTTCAGTTTGCACCGTGCTGTATTTACGTCATTCTGTGGCAATCTTAGGTGAGGGTATACATATATATATATATGTATATTCATATGCATATATGTATGTATGTATATATGTACATCTGTATGTATTTGTGCAGCCGTGCAGTGACAGTGCTGCAGCGTTTATTGCCACAGGCTCGCCTTTAAGCTTCGCTTTGTTTGTGTTTCGTATGCACCTCGTCTTTCTAAATCGATATTCATCAGCGCGTGCTAGGCCTCTCGCGTGCAGTTTCACATTTATGCATGCTGTGTGTATAAGTAGTGACGCTTCTGTTTTTGCAGGTATTCGTGCCGAAAGATAAGCGCGAGTCAGCCAAGGAGCGGGCACGCCAGGAAGCTGAAGCAGAAAAGCAGCGTAAGGAGGAGGAGCAGCGGGCACTTGAAAGGAAGCGAACTTCTAAACAGATGTTGTATGCTGCTTTACAGAAAGAGGAAGAAGAGTTGCGCACTGCTGCGGCCATTGAAGCGAAGGAGGAGGAGGAAGAGGATATGCCGGATGACACAGATGGCATAGATCCGGAGTTGGAGGTACGAGGACGGTGCTTAGGCATGCGAGTGTTTCACAGTTTGTACGTGACACGGCATAGATCCGGAGCTGGAAGGTGTGTGTGTACGTGATTTTGCTTCATGAAGGACACAGTTGAGGAGCGTTTTGAGACGGGTGAACCCAGGTGTCTAGCAGTAATAATATGGCGTACGTGTGTTTGGCGTTGCGGGCTTCTGCCTCGTGTACGTCCGTCGTTCGTCAGAAGGGACTGTGCTGCATGCGTGCTTGTGCACAAATCGTGCTTTTCATATGAATAGATAAGACGCGCGGAAGTTTCCACTGGTGCCTTACGCCGTTTCTAATGTGCTAGTGTCGCTTCTCGCGTTTTTTTGGTGAACCGTTGGATTCCGGGACGTTATGACGTTCCTTTTGCCCTCCTCTGCGTACGCTTGCAGTACGAAGAATGGAAAGTCCGTGAACTCCACCGCATCAAGCGCGACCAGGAGGAGCGACAAGCCAGGGACAAATTCGTAAGCCTTTCCTTTTTCTTGTCTGCCGGCCACAGTGTATGTGTAGCATTGTCAGGAATTGCTCTTTGAACTGACAGGTTCTGTGTAAACTTCATTGCGTATCTGTGAACAGTAAACCGTGAATCACTGAAGCCTCACTTACCGTTCTTCCGCATTTATGTTCCAGTGGATCTGTAGATCTGAGCGGTCACCTGTGAACACTTGTACACTGAGGATGAGTAACGTTCTATCATACGGATTACTAATCATCTGCGTAGTGCAAAGCGGGCGTTCGAATTGTGAACGGTGTGGACGCCAAAACTGAATTGCCAGCGTACTATGTATGACGTTATCTGACGTTGTGAGTGTATGAACTGGCATACGTGTTGTTGTCAAAGTTGTTAAAGACGCAACTTGTTGGAAATCGTAGTGTAGGAACGTTTGACTGAGACAGTTACGGCCTAGAGGGAAGCGTCCTGCACGCGCCCGATGGCGAGGACGTCTTATTGGATAGTCGTCTCCAGCAGCTCGCTAAGCTATCCTGTGCTTCTTGCGGATTTTACGCTCAAGATGCCGTGTGCCTGTGCATTGCCCGTGTATCATAGAAGTTGCTTTCCCACCTGCAGGAAACTATAGCAGTTTTAGCAGTTGCTTCTGGTACGCATTTGTTCCCGTGTACCTAAGTGCCTCGACGCTCGCACTTCTTGCGCAAACATTTATTCACCGATGTTACATGCCTCTTTGAACGCGAGATGCCGGCGTCGAAGATTAGGTTGTGTATGTGACTGTGTTGTGGGTCTTCTTGTGATTCGCCCCCTCCCAGCTGGAAGCCCTGGAGCACCGGCGACAGATGAGCGAGGAGGAGCGCAAGGCAGATGACAAGCAGCTTGACATGATGCATCCGCGGCGCGAGGTCAAATATAAGTACAATTTCATGCAGAAATACTTCCACCGGGTGAGTGGGAGAGGCATGCACTGACTTCCGTAATGTGGCACGGTGGCTACCCATGTGGTCACTACAGTATACCGTTCACCCGGCCCGTGTCCCGCACCGCGGCGTGAACGGCGGGTCGATCACTGCGTACCGTAAGAGACTCGTGTCCTCGTAGGTGTGAGTCGTGTGCTTTAAGTGGTCGATTTACGTGTGGGCCGGTAAGTGACTCAATTCGACAGCATGGGACACAGACCAGAAACAATGTAGTTTCGCATGGCTACGCGTGTGTCGGTCTGTTCTTCACGCGGTAGAGGTCGTTTGCGCTTAAGATAAGTTCCGTTTTAGCGCTGTGTGGACCATTTATACTAGGTCCACGTTTTCAGGTGTCAGTACATAACGTAGTATGAAATGACCGCGCAAGGTGCTGCAGAAGGAGGAGTCTGTCTGCAGAAGCTATCCGACCTGAGACGAAAGAGCGTCACCACACCACCACCCAGAGGCCAACTGGGATGTCTCACCTAGGAGTCGGGAGAACGCGCAGCTTCTGTCCGTTTCATTGTGGCCTACGGGAAGCCAGTGCTTCGGTGGTATGTGTATGCGTGCACGTTTTTTCCGTTCTATCTATTCAGGTACAGGGTGTACGAGGGACGGCACAGCTCTCGACAACCTTGCAGCTTGAGTGCGGAGAAGACCGCCGCATGTTAATGTGCGACGTGTTTCGTCCTGTGTGCGCGTGTTTCGCGTTTGATCACTAAGACAGAGTAATCACGACGTTGTTGACGACACGATGAACGCGTGCAACGTCGCATGTATGCGTGCGTTTGGTGAGCTGAGAATTGCATATTTGTGCGTGCACACCCCCGGTGTCTTATACAAACTCGCGCCGGATACGTACCGTTTTTGGTGATCGCGTGGTTTATATGAGTAACTGTTGTAATTGTCTGTTTCGACGGGTGCCCGGTGTTTTTGCAGGGGGCGTTCTTTCAAGATATGGCGCGGAGCGGCGAAGAACCGATTTATCTTCGAGATTTCAATGCGCCTGTCGGGTGAGTGGACATGTTACGCAGCCATTCTGCGTCCGTTTTAGTGTTTGTCCTTGTGTGCGGCGGATCCCGCTGCATGTCAGGCGTATTTCTTCCCGACTTAACGTGCGTAGTGCATTTTCGCTGGCGTGGGAACGCACGTGTAAACACGCGTCCGTGTCCCAGTGTCTGTTCCGCCCAAGTACACATCCAGGAATGTTTCAGCCATCGAGCGTAGAACGTCTGCTCAGTAGTTTTTAGTTGGTAATTTTTTCAGCTCCTCGTAAAGTTCTGAGTGAACGCACGGACGTGGTAGTCCTCAGACGTCCAGAGAGAAGCATATGTGTCTAAGTTGTTCCATTGGTACGTATTCCTCGGTGTTCAGCGTGGCCACGCAGGAGTGTCGTTGAACCCAATCGTGTGCGTACGCAGGTGTCCCGTTCTACGGCATGCTGTGCGTCTTTCTTCACATTGGTATCACACCTCTGCGTGCGCAGAGAAGTCGTTTGGCAGGTTACCGGTGTGTGACGAGCCTTTTTTCACCTGTTTTATCTGGCTTTGATTTTCAGGGAGGACAAGTGGGATAAGAAAATCCTGCCAGCAGCGATGCGTCTTCGTCGCGGCGAGTTTGGACGCCAGGGTCAAACGAAGCACACGCATCTGGTGGACGTGGATACCACAGATTTTTCAAGTGCTTGGGCGTTCAACACAAAGCTTAAGGAAAAAACAGAAAGCAAAATGGGAGGTAAGAAGTTGTGTCAGCGGCCACCTTATTGCATTTTCCAATGTCAGTCCAACGCGGTGTATAAACGATCCGGTGCGTTAAGATGTGTATGTCAGTGTTCGCAAATGAAGCGCTAAACGGGTGTAAAGCCGCAAGAATGTTTTGTGCATGTGTGGTCGCTCCTGGTGTCGAAGCGTACAACGCCAGCGGGTGCGCGTGCGTGAGTTTCACAAGCAGCGCTTCTTTGGAGAGCGGGATTGTGGGAATAGACACTTGTGATGTGAGTGTGTATGTACGCGTATGTATATATATATATATATACATACATACATGTATTTATAAATGTATATATATATATGTTTTCTTTTGTGCCTCCAGCGAAATGCGGACGTGCTCAGGTCCCTGCGTCTCCAAGTTGGGTAAAAATTGTGTTTGTTTGCCGAATGCGAAGTTCTCCTGGCAGCTATGGATGCCGGACGACTGTGTGAACAGCTGAACGGAGGCACCGCAGCATTAGAGCTATCCACGTTGTCATACCAAGGCACCTCTGATTTCCGCTTCCGTAACATCGTTTTCATGAAAAGTCAGATCGTCATTCACAATGGGTCGGAGCAGTAGAATGAGCAGTGTGTAGTATCTTTGGGGGTATCTGGTTACTTTTTAAAACCTGCATGTATCTCTGAGCATGCGCGGCAATTTTGATAGGGAGTTTCGAACGTACCGTATCTTCTTGTGCCAACAGCTTCTCGTTGATAGAGCGAACCACAGGAAGTTGCGCGTCCTCGCGGCCTGTGCAATAGTGCACCGTACTTGACGAGAGGTTTTTTGACATACGAGCCCGCAAGGACGTGAGCAATGAATGGATCCGGCTACGTGTGCTCGGGGAATAAGTGCGCGGGCACGCCTTTTCTCGGCAGCTTGATGGCATTTTTATGTGTGCGTAAAGAATGTGACGTGGAGTACGCACGTTCGACTGTGGACGACTGTGTCGTTTTGTTGTTAAAAATTGTGCAGCCGTCAGCGTGGCACGCGTATGTATCAGCGAAGCATTAGATTTTGCTTGACCAGCTGAGTGGGTCATACACACGAAATGCTAGGCAGGAAGACGTACTGTGTGCTCCGCCCCTAGCTACTGAAAGGGGTTTGCGTTGTCTGTGTAGATACGAATATGTTTTTATCTACTTTTGAGGTTTACCTGGACCCGTGGTTAGGTGCAGACACTGAAGAGAGACGATAGTGGAGAAAAAATCGGAGGACGACAGTGGAGAGGAAATCGTAGCTGGAATCGCATCTGTGCCTGCGTGTGCATCACAGAGTGTACGGGGGCCTGCCTGTGTGCATCTGTATCCGCGTTTGTTAAATGTGTCTGCGGGTGAGCTGTACTGCCGGAATCCCATGCGTGTTTTGCGCGCACTCTTGTGTAATGCTGGTGTTTTTGCAGGACGAAAAGGCGCCAAGGATTTTGATCGTCCCTCTACAAAGCCAAGAAAATAAGGCTTACTTGCTTTCGCTGACGACTTCTGTTTTCATTTGGTGCCTTCTTGTCACCCTCGTACTGTTTCCCTCTGTGCATTCCTGCCTATATCAAGGTGATAATTGAGCTTCCGTAGCGAGCTCTTGTGGGGATTACTCTGTAGCGGGAGACTGTCTGGTGCTCCCACCTGCCGGAATTCTACGTATGTAATTATTTTTGCGCTGTTCTGTTTCGAACTGTATTCCACCATTGCGCGTTGTGTTTTTACTCTGCAGAACTTTTCCATATCTGCGAGACTGTTCACCGGGAAGGGCTTCATCTTACGGTGGCCAATAATTGGATTTGTGTTGCCTGTGTACGTCAACTCCCACGCGAAAGCGTGTGCGGAGTGGTCACTGGAGAAACGCCGTGGCGCGGCGCGTGAATGTGTCTCCGGAAGTGTCCAGTACTACCGAGCTTGAACGAGCTAGAGCCAACACTACAGCTTATAACGAAGCTTCCATTGCGTGGCATCTCAGTTATTATTGTACTGGGTCTCCACAGTGCGCGTGAGCGCAGCCGAGTCGCGCTTACTCTTGGACACACAAACTGGACTGGGCATCACAGGAGCCACAGCCGCATACATGTCCTCGTGCTGTGCCGCCCACGTTTGCTGCCACGTCACAGCGGCCCTCAGTGCTTCCATGTGTCAGTTTTAGATGGAAGAGCAGGCCTTTTTAATGAAACACGTTTTTGAGTTTTACTTTACATACACGATAAAGAGTAGCCGGGAGGGGATTCGCAGTGGTGCTCCACGTGGTGGGGTACGGACGCTTTATTTCACGGGCAGACCCCGGTGAGGCTACGGCTTCGCGGCTGGAAATGTTGCCAGCTTCAACTGCACCGTCCGCCTGCGGCTCGCCCTAAGAACTTTCGTGTGCCCGTGGCGGGCGAAATGACGCAGAAGCGGGACGAAATTGTATCTTCTCTCGTGTGACCTGCTCCCTCTGTTGATTCCATCGCGTTCACGTTCGCACGAGAAAGCGTGTCGAGCGTCAAGATCATTTGCCGGTAACGGAGTGTACAACAAACCGAGCGGGTACCACGGAACCGAGTTATCGTCGCGTTTCCACACAAGTTTCCAGTGTACTGATAGACACATGATAAGCAACAACAGCAGCGGCACGTCGTGGGACGCTTCCACTTGTGCTGGACAGGACGGGGACGGCACCGAAGCAGGGCTTTCACGGAACACGCTCCCCGATATGGGGGTGCTGGAACAGCCGTGGCTGGAGTGTTTTGAGTAAGACCGTGGAAGAAAAGCAGCCAAAGAAGGGTCTGCTGGAATACACACTATATTTTGTGTGATGATCGAAGGCACCGGCAACTCGCCCATAGAGACCATGAGTCACTTCTCCGTCCCCCCTCGCCGCGTACAAAGTTGCCCGTAGCTGGTGGCAGCAGCGAAACGTGCACACGGATGGTTAACCTGGCAAAGCCGACTTCAGAAACGTACGCAAATCACTCCACCACTTGCCAAGTCAATATTGCACAGGTCTCTACGCTATTGGTCTCAGAGGCGCTGCGCCGCCGTAGGCTCTCTTTGGCGGCTGAACGTTTAGTTTCTGCGCGTCTGATCCATCAAGCCGTTGTGGCGTATGGACCTGCGGCTGGTCCATGACGTCGCCATTTGCAAGCCGGTTCAAATCGTAGAATAATTCGGGCATAGCGGGCTTCAGGGCAAGGCTAACTAACTGGGCGTCTCGCGAACACGCCAAGCGTGATGCCTGCGTAGAAAAACTCAAGACGAAAATATCCTGTTCATGTATGTAAGATAGAATCAATAAGGTGTGTTATGGCTAACCGGAAGTACAGATACGAGGCACGAAAAAGCACGGAGCACGTCGACCACTCTTGATGGAGAAGTGTGGCAAAAGGCTATGCATCCGGAATTACTGGGCAGTAGCCCACCGCAATGGAAGCGGCTGACATGTTTTATTTTCCAGAAGTAAATTAGGCTTGCGTGGCGGAAATAAATGGACGCGTACCCCTCTTCGACACTTGTGTGTGTTCACTGATACGTAGCTGAGGAAAAGCACGCAGCTGCGTACGCATACAGTCTTTAGCTCGTATGTTCTCACAGAAGATTCACACGCACTTACACCGTCACTTCACAGTCGTGAACGTTTGTTTACAAGCCACTTTTTTCACGGGAGGCCGCGAGAGTTCTAGGATGAAGCGGGGCGGACTAAGCTTTGGGATATCTGCCCCGGTACGCAGCAGCACATCGTGGCACAGAGCGAGACGCACTGGGGCCTTGCAGTGACCGTCTGTATCTACATCTCTACGTCAACATCTATGCATACATAGACACACATGTATACGTATATAAATGAGGGGTGAACATTTGGAAATGGGGAAGCAGCAGCAGCACCGCAGTCAATTCTCTGTAAAAACGACTGTACGTCTCTGACCTTCTCGTAGCGGGCAACAATGTCTTGCAACCTGGCAAGCATCCCCTCCGCTGTTCCCCTTGCTTCCGTTGCTGCCGCAGCAGCAGCCGCTGCTCGTGCGGCAGCCTGCTTTCGTTGTTCCGCAGCCTCGACGGCAAGGGCCGCCTGCAGCTGCAAGGCATAACATATGGGTTAGTTGATCGTCCAATGTTAAGCACTTCTCAGGTTAGTTCTGTTGCCTCCCATTCGCCGACGTATAGACACATTGTTGTGAAACGCAGACAGCTAGACACACGCAATTGCGCAGACACTGAAGCTGTCAACAACTTATATACAGGTTCAGACACGCGAAACACTTGCGCGTGTGACGGACGTGAAAATGTACTCGTACTCTGTGAAATTATGAATGATCTACCAGCTCCAACACCGTGGCATGATGTACTTGTTTGTGTGCTGTCCTGTAACGTCCTCATTGGCTGTGCACCTCGTTGCGGCGCGCTGCTGCGTCCTCGTACATCCTTTAAGTCTCACCTGGACTAGCAGAGGCCATGCTAGGTTGAGAAAAGCATACGCAGAAGTCCCAATGAGCCGCCGGTTTCCTTCCGTGTGCTTCTTTTCCTTAGGCAAGAATGCGTCAGAATTGAGCAATTCTTTCCCTTCGGTGCCTCGCGTCAACGATCCGAGCTGCTGCCTCCGCTCGTCCGGCTCTCCTTGCTCACGCAGGACAAGGGCGAACGCTTCCTGGAGGCGTCCCTCATGCAGCAATCGACCGAGAGCAGCTACTGCGTCGGCGGGAAGTTCCCCTTCTCTGAGACATTCAAACTGCAGAAGATCCCAGCAGCACAAGAGCAGCCGCACCAACACTGTGGTGGCCATGAACCTACATTGTGACAGCAAAGAAGCCCTTCACCAAAGTATACGCCTCTTCTCCATCAATGAGCAAATAGTATCACCACATAGTGGCACCTCTCTGTAACGGCAGCAACAGCTCACTCCAGCGTTCACGAATGGTGTTCCCTTAGTAAATAACGTTGCTCAGAACCCGCGCGTTTAGTATGCCTACGAAGACCCTAGGCGGTAATAACAGGCGTACTGCCGGCAAACATGGGTTTATTTTTTTCAGGTAGGAGGGGTACTAATTCCAACGTGCTGCGGGTTTCTTCAGTGAATTACCAGTCACCCGTCGGTACACTGTCATCCCTGCTCAGTCGCCCCCCTTCTGCAGTAGGGCCGCGACAGCAGTGACGCTGGGTGGCCGCTGTATTCGGATTCGTTTTTAAAAAGCGGGCAGCGCAGCAACTCAAGCAGGGAGTGTACCAGCAGCGTTGTCACCTAGCAAGTGCCACATACGCGAAAACCCCTCGAACACCATTACCTCTATGATAACAATGTTTTGCCCTAGAGCACGATCGCACGCACCTACAACGTAGTGTAAATCCGGCACCAGCAGGAGCCGCTGCGAGCGAGAGAAGCTTCGCAACGTGAACTATTTCACATGTTAGGGATAAATCTCCTGATGTGGCTTGTATGAAAAATCGCAGTGGCCGGTAGATTGATCGCAAACGAGCACGGCCCACGCGGGTTGATGACTAATGATGTCCCGCAGCAGCCCATCTGCTATACCGACACCAGCGATCATCAGCGTGGTGACAGGCGCTCAGGTAACTAGTGATGTCCCGCAGCAGTCCATCTGCTATACCGACACCAGCGATCATCCGCGTAGTGACAGACGCTCAGGTACAAGAGAAGGAAGAATGCCGCGCGTGACAGCAAGGTGGCTACACGAAATGAGGGGTGAATCACAAACAGCACTCCACGTGCTGCGTGTGGGCACACACTAGGAAATCCTCAAGGAATCACATGCAGCACACGAGAGATGTTGTATAAGAGGGGCGGACGCACCACGAAGGCAGGAGGCGGTGGCGAGCCCTCCAGCACCAGTTGCTTTTGAACAATGGTGAGCAGCTGCAGCAGTTTCGAGTACAGAGCGCGCACGTCGGCCTCAAGTTGAACTTTTTGGCCGCTCTTCACAGCCGAAACGCCATCCAGTGCCAGTGCTGCTGGTCCTGTTCCAGACGCCGCGCAAGCTCGCCGCAGCCGCAGCTGCTGCACCAGCAGTTGCCAACATCCGGTTGCTTGCACATCAGAGGTGACAGCGGTCTGCTGCGTTACTGCGTAGGCGATGAACGCCGCACACGCAATAAAGACGTCCACCTGCGATATGTCCGCCAGCTGTATGGATGCGCAGAGTTGACCTGCGAAAGCCTGCAACAGACGGCAACCATCAACGTAGACACCGCGTGTCAGCCCATCCCCACTCAAATCTCATCCAGCCTCACTACACAAACTCAGGCGCGCTTGAAGGACACTAAGTGTGAACGTAGGTGCAGATACAGATCGACAAAAACATCGACTGGACACACTGTGCGTCAGCCATCCTGAACGACGCTCGATGGCGTCCACTGGTGTGGCTCTGTACGTATTACTATGCATTCGTACACTGGTGAAAACAAAGCAGTAATATTATTCGCACTCTCCATCCACTCTGGACGCATCACCAGTTCTACATGCCTCTCGCTGCACATATTCCAGCGGTTCACGTCCGCAGCCGTTCCCTTGGAAAAGTGCGCCGTCTACGCGAGACGCCTGCTCCGCTACATGCAGACAGATATGCATTGATTCAACGCCCCTTCTGTAGCTGTAGCGGTACAATGGCGCACGACTTCCGACACGTCTACACGCTTGCTAATCCAAATACGAAACAAGAGAATGAGAAAACTCATCTATATGTGGTTTTGCTGCTTCCTGCGCACAGAGACCGATTACACATACACATCGCGATGTACGCGTTATGTACATTCAATATCCTCAGTTTACACGGTAGCAGGTACGCTGCGTGGCTCACGGACATGTGTCGTTCAGCTCCAGAACGAAGCGCTTCGCAATAAGTACTCTACAGCGGGACCGTCCCTATTTCCTCGGGAGCTGCTGCTTACCAGACTGGCAACAGTCTCCGCGGCACAAAAGTTCCACGGCGGTAGTTGCTCCACTGCGGCGACTCCAAAGGGCGCGGCCTGTAGAAGACGCAGCTTCGCCCTGCACGACGGCAGCACCTCACAGCAGCAGCTTCAGATAAACGGCAGGTGTTTCCTGCTGAACGAGCCAGCATCTTCAGCAACTTCACAACGCGCCTGATATCCGCAGCAGCCCGCAGCAAGCACCTTAGGCAGGATGTCTGCCAACTCCGTCACCCCGTCAGCAAGAAGGTCCACTGGTATCTACAATCGTCCAGAGAATGAAGATAAAATCTATGCTGGTCTCAGTTGGATCACAAGAACGCGCCGTCGTAAGAAGAAATTACAGCAGAAAAGAAACGCTACCGCCAATCCGCTGTAAATACTCTAGCAACAAATCCACACACCCTAGATTTTGTGCGGAGACCACGTGTGACTGCTCTTCAATCCACTGCCGACTACATCAACACGGTGCAGCTTACAAACACCAAGAGCAGCGGCTGAAGGCTGCTAGACACACTGCACAACGAGACACGCAAAAACCAACGAATCCCTTCATACAAAGCGGCTCGAAGACTTACCCAGCTACCGCAGCAATGCGACGAGCCAGCGACGTCGTAATATAGGGTGGGTGCTCGGACAGCTTCCTGTATTTGAGAACTTCCATGTGAGCTACTTCGGCGGCTACGGCCGATGCTGAGGAGAATTGGTACTGCGGTAGGGTGGCAGGAGAGGAGAGTGCAAGAGCTTCTGTGCGCGTCATCACTGGCACTGTTGCTAACAACGTCGGTCTTGAGGAATAGCACAACGGAAGACTTGCTTTTCCCGAAACAACAGGATGTCCTCCTTCCCGTTCTATTTGCGCAGTCAACCCCGGCTGTCGTGTTCTAAACGCGTTGTCCGGTGCCACTTCTTCCCTGCCCGGGGAGGGGGTGCAAGGCTCGAGGCGCGTGTGCTGCTGCTCCTGCTGCTGCATTCGGCGACCGTGTTGTAGTGTCTGTCTCTTCTGCGGTGGCGAGTAGCTGGAAGTAGCAGGCCAGTCATGCGAGTATGAGGCTGCTAACAACAAAGGCCGCAGCAGAGATGGCAAGAGAACAATTCCTGCTGAAGCTGGTGCGATGGCACTGGCAGGGTATCCGGACGTTTGCAGCAGGCTACTAAACGGGAACGAGGAAAAAGGAGAGGACTCGCACAAGTGCGCGTCAAGCAGGAGGTTGGCGCACAGACTTGCGCTGCACTCTACAAAACTCAGGCCCTCTTGAAATTGTGAACAAAGAATGCGAGCGGCTTTCTGTCCTGCTGCGTCATCGGCTGCCGCTCGGGCTGCTCGCCCAGAAGTCGTAGACGTAAAAACCTCCGGACCAACATCCATGCTGGTCGCAGTTGCCGCTGCTGCTACAGGAACGAGGGCTGACCGTGGCTGTGCACTGTCGATCCAGTCCTCTCCAGAGACAAGCGTCAAACAAAGCTGCATGTGTGGGAGCGCAAAGACGCACGCAGGAAACCAGCAGCACACGCAAGAACGTCAGAGATCCCGCAGAGCCTTCAGAGCCTGCCTGAGCTATATCTCTGCTTACTGCTTCGCTGCACGCGTGATTCCGTCACCTGCTGCTGCCGACGCTGTTCGCCTCAACCGGAAGAAAAATATGGGTAAGGTGAGCACACGCACGCGCCGCAAGGACTCAAATACAGAGAAGTCAATTTATACTCATATCAGCCGCGCATCCTCACTTTCACTTGGCGTTTCATAGAAGATGACGAATCACGTGGCGCGCACTCTGCTGCAGCGGGTGGCCCTGACACTTCGAAGACTGACAGAGTGTCTTGACCTACCAGTCTGACTCTTTCGGATGCCTCCACCAGCCGAATATGCTCTTTGTAGTCTTCTCCTCCTGCATCTTGTCCCCTCTCCTGCCTCTGCTTGAGCCCCCCCTTCTCCGTGTCTCTCGTTGAGCTCTTGTGCTGCGAAATTATCTGACCGCACGCCACCTTGCAAGGGCTTCCCCGCCTAAACTGCGATCTAGAATGACTCCCTGAGTCGACTGCTGCCGAGCGCTGCTGCTGCTGTCCGATGTCCTGTAGTTGCTTAAGTCCCCAGAGGAGCCACGGAGGAAAATACTCGTCCGCGGCTACCATGTTGGCAAAGTGCCGCAATGCAGCACCCTCAGCAGCGGCTACTGTTGCTGCAGTCTCTCTCTCTGCTGTATGTCGAAAAGACGTTGCCGCAGCGCCGAGGTATGCTGCAGATGCCGAGTACAATTGTGTCCTGCGCAAAACACGGGCAACAGAGCAGCCACGCAGCAACTTCGTGTTGACACCGTAACTCCATGGGAGGAAGACGCACACGTTTAGCAGTACAAGCAAGAAAAATTGCAGTTTTTTATTAGAGTGGGCAGTGGTGCATCACAGTCCAGTAACGCCTTCTATGCTCGCTTCAGTGTCAAAGGGTACACCAGCAGTTGGTAACTGGCCGAAACATGGATTCCTTGTTGATTTTCGCAGGTTCGCGCGATCAGTACACGCCAGTGCAACTGTGCAGAGTCACACCTATGCACAACAGAGTACGTTCAGACAAGGCTCTGTACGCCTTTGGACGCGTGTCCACTGTACACGCCCGTGTGCGTCTACAAGTGACTCTTTCGCCGACATCTCCGTACGTGTAATCTCAACCAACAATAATACAAAAAAGAATGGATAATTAGGTGAAATCAGGGACTGAGGCGAGATGCCGCGAATTAAAAATATGCGTATGTTTCTACGATTAAAAGCCATCTCCGCGTATCTGGCCAACAGTCACGCCCGCTGTGGGTGAGGACGTGCCCGTTTTGTTCTGGTGTGCCTGTCTCTGCAGCATCTGCTGCTACTATCGGTACCGTCATCGCAAAAGACTCGCTACGCATCTGGCTTCTGCAAATGCCTCGTAGCTGCCGTCTTCATCAAGGCACTCACTGTACAGCCGCTGCATGCAAGAAAGCCAGCAATGCCGCGTCGGAGCGCCGTCCCGAGGAGAGGAAATCCTTTTTGAGCAGCTGCACAACACAAAACAGCAGCATTTCCTCATCGCCAAGTACGTCGTGTGATGTTCGGAACTATGTAAAGAGGCCTACGCGTTTTTGTCGCGCACTCGGTAGCAAGACGATAAGTGATTTCTGACGCGAATGTGAGCCTATGAACACACCTTGTGTGTGCGTCAGCGTCACCAAGAGTCGCTTTGTACAGTTATGTGGGTGCACGTGTATGTGTGCAAAAATAGTTACTCTGTAGTAAGTAGGTAAAGTCTCCCGGATCCTTGTAACAGCTGCGTGTCTCTGAGTTTTTCTCTCCTCTATGTGTGCAGGAGATCATTCACCTTCTGCATTACACTTGTCTTCCCTACCTGCTTCCACCATTTCATCCACCAACCTGATCCTATGCACGGCGCAGAGACTGGTGCATCCGCGTGCAAGACAAAGTTATGCTGCGCGTCCACGGCAGACACTTCCGCGTGTGTACGTGTGGGTGGCACGACATCCGGTTCGTCAAGAAGTGAGAGCTCACACTGTAGTTCTACAGCAGTATGCAGGCACCAGCGGCCTACGCAAGCCACACGCGACACTGCAGAGACTACGTGAGACGCATGGGCTCCGTACGCCAGCAACAACGCACTCGACCGCTAAACACACGTATCGAGAACCAAAGGAAACACGGACCTGTGCATAAAGATACGTGAGAAATATACAGATATCTCTCTTTCCAGATGCAACCTGGATGCAACGAGGCACACAACTGCGGAGATCCATAAAGATGTCCTTGGGAGTTTGTGGCATCTCGCCAATGTAGGGTTCACCTGGAAAGCCGCAACAGCTGGTCCTTCGCGACCACATTCTGCTGAGACGGACAGGCGCAGCAGAATTCCTTCGACGGATAGGTGCCGTTGAGGAATTCGACTTGCTGCACGTACTGCCGCGAGAGACACGCCTTCTGCGTTCCGTAGACGGTGCAGTGTGCGCCTCCACCTGACGGCGTCCGCGTCGCTGCTGTATCCGCTCCTTTTGTAAGAGTCGCTGTTCCTCTCGGCGAAGCAGCACGCTGCTCTGTCCCTTCCATGTCTTGAAACACACGCCTGCTTCTCTGTCGGTGTTCCCGCTTCACCGTGAATGTGTACGGTTTTTCCTCCCCACTCAGCCGAGCCGGGCGACTGTTGAATCAAAAGACCGGCAAGAATACGCAGCAGCTGTTCTTTGCGGTCCTCGTACGAACGCAACATGGGTAGCATAGTTGTGGCTGCAGCGAGGTTGCCATCTTCAAGGGCTGCCGTTAGTGCTGCATTCCATAGTTCTGCTGCATCTGGAAGAACCGAAGGAAGCATACGGCAGCACACCTGCAAAAGAGCCATGAGCTGCGCTCTGTTTTTTTTGGCCTCGATCCCTTTACCAGCACGCCCGCGCTGCAGAGCAAATGCCTGCTCTCCTCGCATATCCCTGGCAGAAGCTCCGCTCTGGCCGTCATCCGGCGTGCCTACTGCCTCTGCTGCTCCAGAGTACCACGGAGAATTTCGGGCGCTTGGGCGCCTTTCATCCGCAATACTTGTCAGCAGCGAGAACAATTTTCCACGCAGCCTGCTGCTGGTAGTTGCCGCCCGGGCAGCCGCCTGAAACACGGCTACTGCAACCGACAGTCGCGCAGCAGCGGCGGCCAATTCTGCGCCTGCTTCTGCGTCATCTGCTGCTTCCTCCGTCGCCATGCTAGCCGTTGCTGCACCTTCCGGTGTCCTACACTCTTGGCTCACGCTACCTCTTGCAGCTGCAACCAACACGTCTCCCTCTTTTACCGTGTGTTCCGTCAGACCGTCTACTTCTTTTCTGAAAGCGCAGGACACTCGAGTGCGCTGATCAGCAGAAAACTCCAGCGTGAGCGTCGCTGTTTCGGGATAGAATTCCTGCAGTCCGCACGCAATACGATGCAGTAGCTGAGCGTAGCACCCCCAGAAGTACGCTTCGCTTATTCGTTTTTCAACAGCAGCATCGGAAACGTCGTTTCTCCTGGCGGCCTCCTTGTCTTGTGATGTTGCAGGCCTGACTCCGTGCTGCTCGTCTATTATGTGTGTTCTTTGTTGCTCTCTAACAGCGCGTTGCAGTCCAGTGCTTCCTCCTACGGGAAACGCGGCCTTCTCCTGCTGCAGCTGCTGCCAGTCGTGTTGCTGCTGCTGCCATGCTTGTTGTTGCCTATGCCACTGCTGACGCTCCGGCTCCCAGTCCTGTTGCTGCAGCCATTCTTGTCCATGGTGCCATCCTTGTTGCTGCCCCTGCCCCCGTTCGCCTTCCTCTTCGGATTGAACACGACGCAAACTGTCCTGTGCCCTGAAGTGCGCCTGCTGTTGCTCTGACTCTTGTTCTTCTCTGAGTAAAGATAGCCGTTGCGTGTGCTGCTGCAGGACTGGATCTTGAGAGGCGGCTGCCACATGAGACAACTCCAGAGCTCGCTGTTGAAGGCAGGACAGGAGTCGTGCGGTGTCCCGTGCAGCCGCCTGGATCTCCGAGTATACGCCCGCTACTGCAGGGCCGTTCGCGTCGAAGAGGCAGCGCTGCTGGTAAGCCCAACAGTGAAGAGTGTGAGCCGCTAAGCGGTGAAGCGTGGACGGAGATTGACAAGAAAAATCAGCCAGCCGGCTTGCCGCCTGCAAGACGAAACGCGGACCTACAGTGTGAAGCAAGAATTTCATTCAAGTATAGACATACACATGGAAGTTCACCTTTTTACCTTTTTTGCGCAGAGATCATTGTGCAGTCGACCTCCCTGTGCACCCGAGTCTATGTCTACATGACGACTAATGTACGCAAATACGCTAGCTGCGTATCGATCGATCACTGGAACAGGGCTCTGTACACGAACCAAATCCAGATCGGAATGCATGTCTCGACACACGCGATGCGGTCTCGATGTCTGTCCCTCCGTGTCTCCATTTGCAGCTCCCCCTCCCTTCCAATGTCAGTTCTATTTATATGCAGTCAGTGCCACTCTGCATGCACCATCGCCAGACTATACACATCCGCAAACGCTAACATGATGATCACGTGTGAACGGATCCCGTCCCTTCGCAGCGTGACACTGGGACGTTCTACAATACGCTACAAGACGCACACATCATTTTGAAGTATACTGTGCCACCCCACAAACTCACGCGTGCATCTTCTAATCAAGCCAGCTACCGTACACAGGCCAGTTTCAAACGTACAAGCCCTTTTGTGTACAAGAACACGTGCATATTTTTGCTGCGACAACGTACGGATGTGTGATAGAGGGCGTACTAGGCATGACAGCATACCCCCAAATTAACGTTCTGCACCATCGGTCTCAGCAAAGAGACGAACGCTACACGCAGGTGCGGCGAGTTGTAAGTAAGCAGCGTCTTTACCGCCTGCTGCGTCTGATCCGTACCAACTGAGTGCACACGCACGCTCACAAGAAAGCCCGCTGATGACGAGCGCGACATATTACGCTAAGTTTGAGGCAGAAGGTGCGATCACCTGCATTAGACACAACATCAGAAACGCACACACGGCTACAAATCTCTGTCTCTCTCTTCTTTCTTGTATATACGCATATATATATATGTATATGCATATCAGGCGTCGTTCTCCGCCACCTACGCCTGCAAAAAAGCAGAAAAGAACGGAAACATGTACCGCCCCATGCGTCGTACCCGCAAGCGCTGAGCCAGAAGGACGTTCTTCAGGAGCCCGCTCTCACACAGGCCGCGAACCAGCCACGGAAGCAGCAGCACCACGCCCGGGTTTTTCTCCAATCTTGAATCTGCTGTTGGTGAGGCCCCCGTCCCACATTCTGCGGCAGCGGTAGTGTAAGCCGACAATGCCTCTGGAGCGGCAGCAGCTGGTGCGGCACCTCGCTCTAGTGCAGAGTCCCGAATGTCACTGTTGCAATCAGTTGCTGCTGACGGGGCAAGCCAGCGCTCGTGGAGCAGTTCTACATGCCGTATGTATGTCTCTGTGTCACTCTTAGAGTAGCACTTCGTCGGCTGGATTCCTCTTTCCGCGCTGTAGTTGTCACTCCTGCTGATCTCTGACTTCCTGCTCTTTTTGCTGACTTTGTTGCTTTTCCTTCCGTGACGAAGGATGGCATCAGTGAGAAATGTGAGCCGACCTCTAGTGTACTCGCAAAACATCAAGAACAGCACTAGCTGACAGCCTTCGTGCGCGCTCCTTTCTTCCTTTACGTCAACGGCGTGTGTAGGCGAGGAGCAGCGAGTCGCTGCTGGACCCTCTGCTGCCGCTTCGCCTGCAGCAAGCAGTCTATGGCAACGGTACTGTCCGGCGGCTGTTGCCCCTTCTCCTTCACGGAAGTGGCCAGAAACGTTTACTTTGTTCCAGACCATTTGCGGGCACTGCGATTCAGACTGGAGATTCTGCTGCAGGAGGAGGTCGGACCGCAGTTGCCGCTGCTGCTGCCCCCGCAGCACTCTCTTACAGGGGGCGACTTCTGGTGTCTCGACGAGAGAGCGGAGTCCAGCAGCCAGTGGCAACTGTAGCCACGCAGCAGCAGCACAGGCCGCCAGCGACACCGCCAGACACAGAGGATTAACAACCAACCAGAAGCACCTGGCAGCAAGAAGGTCGTTCTTCGCAGCTTTGAACGAGTAATACAGAGAACATGCAAGGTCCGATTGTACGACATAACAACAATTTCTAAGGGTAACAACCGCGGCGTCAAACAAGTGCAACCCTTGTGTCACGCCAGAAGAATTATCAAATTCGAGGCCCATGTTGAAACAGGCAGGTATGCAGGCCCCCGCAGCAACGGGCTGGTCGGGAACTGTTGCGCAGAGTGGAATCTTCATCGAAAAGACACCAGGTCAACATACGCACGGACAGGAACACTTGCGATAAACGTGTATACTACTTCTCGGGCCCGTGATCTCAAATTTTCTGCCTGCGGACACCTTCAGTAAGCGTCAACGCTTGACTCCACAGAGCTTCTGCGTGAGAGTACGAGTTTTAGGTTCAGCTTACGCATACACAAAGGTGGTCACTCATTATGCTGCATCGTCGGCGTCTAGATTTGCCACTCGTGTGGACGGGCGTCTCTGTCAGCTGTGCTACTGCCTACTTTGACTCACGAGTCTTACCGAAGCATCGAGGGCCTGAAGGACAGACGAGAGTAGCTGACTTTCAGAACACGTCGCGTCTCCTTCCCCAGAGGAAGCGAAGTCGTCGCCGCCGACCGGAAATAAAACGGACACCGAGCTTGCGGCCACACGCTCCATGCTCGTGCCGTCTGCGTGAATTGATAGTGAACGCCCGCTTTTACTTGCAGAACATTCCCGCTCCGGTGACGACGAGCAGACTTTCGAAGGGCTGGCGGGGCCGGGCGCGATCTCACGCGCGGCCCAAATGTTTTCTAAAAAAGAAGCGACACCACCTCAAACGCTTGGAATTCAAAGGTACACAAAGAGTTTGTGGCAACGCACACTACGATAAATAGAAGGAAATGATAGTAGAGCAAGGAGGCGGAGACACACAGAACACCCGTAACGTGCACAGGAACAACGCAGCGAGACTTCTAATGCGTTAGTCGATATTACGGTCTTAATACCGTGTATCCGCCGAATTCACAAAACCGGACAGTTGGTGAGTGGGGCCCCAGGCACCACTCAACATAATGACGAATAACGCGTAGTGTCGGCGTTCCAAGTTACACGAGAAGTAGGTGGCAGTCGAATGTTGTCGACAGTGCAGCGGGTCGGCCTGGCGCCGGAGTCGAGCACATGCTGCCCAAAAACAGACTCCTGTTGACCATCTGGTGTGCCCGCGAAGCGACCTACGACTCTTCAGCGTCGTAACCTCCCAGGTGGGTGTCACAGCAGCAGAATAGCAGACATGCGCGTGCATTCCAGTCCCCTTCGAAAACCTTCTACCTGCGCTGGACGAGTGGAGCTACACACTGGCATACGGCTTGGAGAACGTGTACACAGTAGGCCTTTTATGGAGTGTTGGTGTGCTTACGAAAGATGCTGTCAACATATTGTTTTGCGTCGGTCGCGTCACTGTACGCGAAACGCCAACTGTCGGTGGTGCTTCGAATCTCTGGAGGCCACCCCCCTCGGTCGTCGTCTGAAACCTCCCACGCGGTCTGCTGCTTCCGCTCGTGCTGCAGTTCCTGCTCCGCGTTTCGTGCTTGTGGACGCTGACGCGCCTCCTTGGGTTCCTCCTCCTGTCCCTGCTGCAGCTGCCGCTGCAAAAGCTGCTTCTGAAAATAGCAAGCACCAACAGCAAGGTTGCAGAGAAGCTCGTGCTGTGCCACAATACCAGCTGCTATGGCATTCGCCAGCACGCCTTGAACGGGGGAGGAAATGAACGATAGGAAGCTTTTCATGTCTTGATGCGAAGCTGTCGCTGCTTCTGCCTCCAGCGTCCACTTCGTGTGTTTCTGTCGACGATCCTGCTCGTCGTTGTGGCTACTACGGTCTGGCGGCCGTACATCCCTTCCGTCAGTATCCGTTGTAGTCCCTGCTGCCACAGGAGGCCACGCTCCCCACGAATCAGACGCTGTATTTTCCTGCTCAGGTTGCCGGTATGCCGTCTTGGATACACCGGATCCGTACCAGCGTGGAGAATTCGGAGAACATAAGAAAGGTACACACTCTAAACCTACTCGCGCTGCTACCGCGGCTGCCGCTGCATGCCTTGCCGCTGTTGACTCCTTTGTCCCTGCTTGCAATTTTGTGTTCGCCTCTGCTACGCACGCAGGTGAGAGTGCGGCAACGTTTGCATCCGAAAGAGTGTCCAGGCTTAAGAAACCGCGCGGCTGGGCGCGCAGTAATGACAACACCACGCCCCCTCGCGCCACACGCAGCTGCAAGGGAGAGTCCATTTCAGCAGCAGTGGTAGGCGCCTTTGCAATCGGGTAGCGACCGTCACTAATGTCTGCCTCCCCTGCTGCACCGACTCGTGCTACACGCTCATCGAGAGATACAGGCATCAGGGTGCTGAAGCTGATTCTTCGCAGCAGCTTGATGAAAGCGCCATCCGGTGTGACCGACGGTTTATCTGCATGTCCACCTGGTGCTGCCACCCTTCTTGTTGATGCTCCAGGAAGATGTGCGGCTGCACCTGCTGTTCGAGATCCGCAGGGGCTCTGTCCCAGATGCACGCATGCTGCCAGATGCGGAGCGATCGTCGCGGCGGCACAGCTAAGAAGATACGAGCGGTAAATCTCAGTCCCTCTAGAGGCGCGTGTCGTCGAAGACGATCTGCAGCACAAGCAGCACAAGAGTCGTTCCCGCAGCAGAACACGACGGTTCCTGTTCTTATTCCAGTAGAAATCCCGTGCGGCACATCACGTGTGTGACAGGGGCTGCATACGACCGCGGCCAACGGCGGCCACTTATCGCCACGACCGCGACGTCAAACCTGCAACTGGATGTCCCTTCGTGACGAATGCACAGCGTAATATCAGCTGTATCCACCAAAAAATGGCTGCCAAAGGTTATCCTGTATTGCGTCCTCTTGCTGTTTTCATCGAAACAATTAACGTTCTCGCGCAATACAGTTGCAGATGCTCTGTTTCCTGCCTTCGCGCATATTCATGCATCTAGCTCACGCACGCCAACTCTACATCGGCAACAATGTCACTTCTATTATTCCGGTGTAGAGCAACCCGTCACCGGCTACAGGAGCAACAAGTTCGCTGGATTAAAGTGGAGTACAAAACACAGTGTCAGCACCAGAGCGCTGCACCCTCACTTTGGGCGCGCAGTTTTGCCTGACTGTCGCGCATACGCAGGGAACAAAGTGAGGTATGGAAACCGCCGTACCCTTCGTACAGGACCGCCTGTAGGTGTCTCCACACCCTACTGGTGCTCGTCGCATATATCCCGTGTTCTTCACGACAATGCGACTCTGCTGTGCTCTGCTCTCTGGAGACGCCAGTTTGTCCACTGATACTCCTCGCATCCTCCATGGCAAAATCCCCTTTCGACTGCCCCTTATCTCCAGCGCTTGCCGCAAGCGGTTCGGGGCAGAGTCCTTCCGGCCGCTGTCCGGGCCGCTGGGGCTCTTGCTGCCTCCGTAACTGCGGTTGGGGCTCCTTGTCGTGCTGCTGCATCCCTAAGACTGCGGCGGCACCTAGACGCAGTAGGCTACCAATCGCCGCAAGATGCCAGGACACGCTGCTGTTCAGGCGCAACACGCGCTGCAGTCGCTCTACGAGCACTTGTCGGTTCCGCTGCAGTGCGTCGGCAGCACGAACAGCAGCAGGATAGTCTGACGGGTTCTTTCTTAACTGATGTGTGCGATACTGCGCTTCTGTGAACTCATTGCTCCTGCTACTGCAGTAGCACCACGGATGCTGTTCATCTCTGCGAGTATATCGACCTTTTCCACGAAGGAAATCAGCCAAGAAGGACATGCCCACATCTACTTGCGAAACACTATCTGGGGAGCCTTCCGTAACAGATATGCCCTCTGCTGCAGATTTCGCAGCAATCGAATAGGTATCAGTCGCACTCCATGGCACCTGGTGCCCCACACGGTTGGCCTGTCTGAACGCGCCTTGATGAGGAACCCGTCGTGTGGATCCGGCGTAGCGCGCCTTGTTTTGATGCACATGTGGCCACAAAGAATACTGCCGAAAAGAGTAGGTGCCTCCTCGAGCTTCTTCAGCTTCAGCCAACATTTCAACGTCTTCAGTTGTTGCCCCCTCTCCTGCTGCAGGTGCACTTACAGCCTCGCATTGCATTGTTTGTCGGAGGCTTTCCGGTGGCATCAGCCAGTTTAACAATGATCCCAAAGCCAAACAATCTGCATCGGCTTCTGCAGCTTCCTCGGTCTCGCGGTCAAATAACGATTTGTCACTTTCCACAATTAGATCTCTAGCAGAACGTCCTTTCATCCCTTGCTCCTTTGTTTCTTCTTTTTCTTCTTCTTCAGCAGCTGCGGCGATGGTCAGTTCCGCTGCGTCGAACACTACGTCTTTCATACCGTGTCGTAATTGCCAGTCGATCTCTTCCGCCATGGTGAGGGCCGGACGAATCACAGACAGCCAGTGGCAGCTGCCCCCCTTCAGAAAGCGAGGGAGCACCAGTGCGGCTCCTGGTGGTGCTGCAGTTTCCCCTACATCTACCTGAGTACCTCCACAACGACGCGAAATTACGAGAGGAACGGAAAAACGGCACTGGTGCGACGCGGTGAGACTTCGAGCACGTTCAACAGCAGCCGTACCAAGCGATGACGACACGCGGTCACATATTGATGCTTGATCAGGACCGGAAGGATTTACAGCCGGCGTCGTGCTGGAAGCCGAATTTTCGAACGATCCTTCGGCTAGTGCACACTCCAGAGGATGATGCAGCAGCGTGTCTTCTACACTGTAGTATGGAGATGAATAAATCTCACACTGCGAAGCGGGTGAGGAACTGCCAGCTGCAACAGGACCCGAAGGAGTGTGCAGCTCTGTAGACGACAAATTGCGTTGCCCAACACTGAAGGCAGTATTGAGTGTAGCACTTGCTGGCTGCAGAACGTCCCCCCAAACGTACGATTCTCCCAAAAACGCGCAGGAAGGTAAAGTGGCGGAGCTGCTTGCAATGGTGTATCGCCGCACTAGTCGCCGCAAACGCCAGCACAACACAAGACTCACAATAGACGCTACTGTCAACCTATCACTGAAGGCGTACCACACGTCCCCGTCTGGCTGTTTCTGCTGTTCTTTCCCGTGTTGTCGCTGCGATCGCTCCTGTCGTTCCCTTTGCCGGTACCGCGGACTCTCCTCTTCCATTTGCTGGTCTATGCGGTCGGCGACCTGACGCGAGTGCTCGTGCTGAGTGGCCAAGCTGTTACGGCAAACCGCGTCTGTGAGCAGCTCGAGAAGTAGACGCACACGCGATGAAAGAGCAGCAATGCGACGATGGCACTTCCGTTCCGTCATGCCGCCGCTGACACGTAGCTTGCGCTGGGGGACTCTGCCTGTGGCGCTGAACAATGCTTCCATCCGAGCCGTACACCTCTGAGCTTCCGCGTCTTTGTCGCGCAGAAGAAATGAGTACTCAGTAAGCAGCGCTACGAGTAGGTCGTGTCGCGGCTCCGCGCCTTCAGTCTGCATGCCTTCATACGTTGCGGCTAGTCCTGCTGAGTGGCACGCTGCTGTAATAGTTGCAAACTTGTTTCCTGATGAGTCCCGTTTTCCTCCTCTTTCAGCCGCTGACCCCGCTGTTGCCTGTGCTGGCTCTTCAGTTTCGGCTAAGACGCCGCTTGCTGCTTCTTCTGCTGCCGCAACTGCTGAACGTTGCCCGTAGATGTCGCAGCCCGCCAAGCGCTCTGCCGTCTCCAAAGCCAGCCAATCGAGCAGTGCTGCAGCGGCTTCCGTAGAACTACTCCTAACATCCGAAAATACTCTAGGAAACGCGTCTGTAACCAAAGGCTGATAATTCCACACCGCTGCCGCAGCAGCGGCTCCTGCAGCTGCTGCTGCGCGAGGACCTACGGGCTCTGCTGCTGCAGAAGAGGCCAAAGCCGCGAGGCATCTCCGTAGCACAGACCGCACTGCAGCGCGTAACCCCGACAGGACCATGGCAACATGGGCAGTCTCCGCTACTTCGCGGCTGCGGTTACGAAGGACTGCGGAGCAGCACGAATTGCTGCACTGCTGCAAGCATGACGAATCATCCATATGTAAGACTCGGAAAGGCTCCACTCCTGCTGGCCACACGGATCGCTGCTTGACTGCAGCATCGTCGCCCGCTGTGGTGCCCTGTTTGCCTACAAAGTCGGGAGTCGTGTCACCAGAAATACGTGGTGACAAAACAGCAGTCGCAGAAGCATCAAGTGCGCTACAACGAAGTGGACTGAAGTTTGGTAAGGGGATGGCCCACACAGTGCGACGCGGACAACAGCACAGGAAAGGAGTTCTCGCATTATTAGAGAGCGTACTCTCTCGCACATGCTGCGGCTCGCTGGCCCCACTTACACTCCCGTATAAGTCCTCGTGTTTCGCAGCTGTTGTAGAAAACAGCCACAAGTGTGTGGATGTCACAAGGAAACTGGTCTGGGGCAGGCCCTGTCGCTGCTGCAGCCCGCGGCGGTGCTGTTTCCTCACGTCTTCATATTGTGGACGTCCATGCTTTCTTATCATCTCACCCTGTTGCTTCAGCCGGCAGGTGTGGTAGTCCTCCCTATTATCTGTGCTGGCCGCTGTATCTCCTGCGACGAGTCTTCGAAAAGAAGAAGAGCTGTTGTCCGGATGCCCTTCGAGAACGCCTTCATCGCTTTCGTCTTTGTGAAAAGCGTCCTGGTGGCGTTCCTGTCTCTCCTGCACCTCGCCGCAGCTCTTGGCAGCTGTAGGAAAGCGCAGGACCCCCTCCAGATTCCAGGAGAGCTGACCAGCTCTTTCCAGTCGCCAGTTGTCACGCCATCTCTCACTTGCAACGCAGCGCAACAACAGAAACTCCCTAGACGTGTCAACGTGGCAGCTGCCACTGCCGCTTCTCCTCTGTGTACACGAGGAGCTGGTGCTGCCGCTGGAGCCTTCATTACGACCACTGCTGCCCCTGTCCGGAGTGGTACCGCTCCTTCTCCTGCTAGGTTCATAAGCATCGCTGTCTGAGATAAATCTAAGTGCCACGCCAATCCACCAATCGGCCCCACATCCTGCTGTCGCTGGTGCTGGCCCTGCAGGGACGGCTGTTGTCGCTGCAGCGACGTGGACGCTTTCAGCATAAACACCAAGTTCCATAGGGGCCGCAGCTGTGGCAAAGCAGTTGGTACTCGTGCTGGCCGATAAGTCAGTATCACCCTGTTTTTGCTTACATGTGTCTTGGCGCACAAGTTCAGCTGGAAGCGGTGTGTCTCCTTCGCCTTCTTGCGCAGTGAACGGGAGATCTCGTTTACCTCTGTGTTGCCCGGATAGCGCACCTGATAAAGCTTTCGGTGCTGGTCTCCCTACAGCTCGCGTTGTTGTTGTATGTGCTGCGCTGGCAGTTACAATTGACCGTGCCGCAGCTTCTGTCTGTACTCCTTGTGCTCCTCCTGCCACGTTGTCAAGCGTGTACGTGTACTCACACAGTAGCTGCAGCGAAGGCGTACGACGGGTGCCCTCGGCTTTTAAACACCTCCCCGCATGCACAGGCGCTCCATCCGTTGACACGGTAGAAGCCTCACACGTGGTCTTCCATCTTGCTTTACATAGCGTGCTGCGATGTGTCACTTGACCCGCTGCACTTGCACAAGGACGGCTGCTGCACACTGGTCTCGTTTTCCAAACAGCCACCACAACCATCTTGCGGGGTCCATTTGTTTCTCTAGAAGTTTCACGTTCAACGAGATCAGAAAAGACGGCCTCCCTTTGTCCTACGCAACCACCTCGTGTACCTGCCTCATCGCCTGAGACATCCAAATCTTTGCTTTTTCTTGATCTGTGAGAGCGCTGCCCATCTAAACAGATCTCTTCTTTTTCGTGCGACAGTTGCGGCGACTGCTGCTGATGCTTCTCATACTGAGAATGCGGCACAGACACAACGCTGCACGTCACCAGTAGGCAGTCGCCACGTCGCATACCACCACCTCCTCCTGCAGCACCAGCCGCAGCACGCGGCAGCCGCACGACATGCTGTGACGTGGCCCACAGATACCGAAAACGATGACGGCAGCTCATCTCTTCGAATGAGAGTCTCCTCCGGTGTAGCTCGATGAAATCAGCAGCTGCTGCAGCAGCTGTTGCTCTTCTTACGCGTGTTTCTGTGCTCTGATCTTGACACGAAACACCACCTCCGTGCACGTACCCCTGCTCCAGTGGTTGCTGCAGCCGTGGCTGATGCAGCGCCTCCTGGCGCTCCTCCTGCCACTTCTGGGCTTCCAGCTGGTTCTTACGCTTGTGCAGTCTGACCACGCCATTCAACAGGTGGGGCAGAACGCGCCGTGGCATGAGTTTTTTGATAAGTGTTACCGCAGTGCTCTCTCCTCCTCCCTGTGAGCCTGAGGAGCTAAAGAGTCTGCCCGGTTGGGCAGCCATTGCAGCAGAATTATTCGTTGGGACAGTACAGGAAATGTTCCGCGTATCCCGCGACTGATTCACAGGGCGGCACGACAATAATGGGTCTACAGAGCCTGTACGGCTACTCTCGCTGTTTGAATTCTGTTGGCCTTGTGCACCGCGCTCGTTGCTGTTCCTGCCCCCCTCTTCGCGTGACGGCAAAGCTGGCGCATTTTCAACATGGTCGGCAAAGGCTCTGCATAAGAGGCTTGCTCTCTGTCTCTTCCACCGCCTCCAAGATGATGCCAGCGTCCTAAAAATACTCACGCCTTCAGTAAGGCTCGTACTAAAGCTTCGCTTCCTCCTGCTGCAGGCGGATCGCCGATGCTGCCCGAACATGGCATTACACTCGGTCGCTTCCTCTGCTGTGTCAAGCCTTCTTCCTCCGACTGCGGCTTCTCTCCCTTCTGTCGTCGTGCTTCCCTCAACGTCTTCCTTAATAGCTACTTCCGCGCCCACGGCGGCAGCGGAGGCTGCTGTGTTCCAGCACTTCACACGTGTGTTGTGTTTGCTGATGCTTCGCCTGCTGCCCCTGGACCGATCGCGACGGTGAATGGATGAGCTGCACGACTTCCTGAACTGCAGCACACCATATATGTGTGGCTCCGACAATTCCAGAAGTACGTCACGTGAACTCAACAACAACAGCCGCAGAGGTGGTTCAACAGGAGACTCTGTTAGACCGTCTGTCTTAGGGGACCTGGCCGGTGGTGCAGTCGCGATTGCCTCCGGAATAATGTCTACATCCGACACGAAATCGGTGCTTGCTTCCGCCGCTGCAGGATGCCGCCGCTGGTCGGCAGTTTCGCGGAAGTGTTTGCTTTTCTCACCCAAAACCTGTTCACCCTGTTCGACTTGTCCCTCTTGGTGACCCCTCCCCCGCTTCCACTGCTGCTGCTCGCAAAACCACAGTTGCTGGTAGTCGCGCTGTGGCGGCTCCAGAAGTCGTCGATTGCGTCTGCGCGGCGCAGGAGGTCCCAAAAAACATTCAAATGGACAGAACGTAGCTCGGTGAAGAGTTCGGCTGGTGCACCGCTCATACTCTTCGTAACACTGGATTGCTACGGTTTCTCCTTTTAGCGGTAGTAAGTCGCGCATGAGCATGACGGATATGTGATTCTGCATTAGCAGCAGCAGCTGCTGCCCACGCCGTGCCACCGCAGTGCCAAATTTGCCTTCTGGAAGAGCAGAAGCTTCCAGACATCTAGGTCCTGTATCAAAATTGTTCGCTGTCCTGCGCGGGTGCTGCTGCCGCGGCAGCGCATCGCGCAGCTTGAGTTGCACGCGATGAAGCTCTCCATTCGTTAACATAAAACACAGGGTCACCACCGGCCAACTGAGGCAACCGTGCCCTTTCACAAGATCCGGACCCGGAGAAGGAGCAAGTGGCGCGTTGAAATTTCTCTGTCTTTCTGTGGCCGAAGCAGAACCTGGATTTCGCGGCTTCTCCACAGTCTTCTCTCGTGCGGCTGCATCACCCCCTTGCAGTGCCGGCGGCGCTGTGCGGAATGTTCCAGTCCCGTCCGCTGAGGCAGATTTCCTCTTCACTGCAGTGCACGTTGCTGCCGTCGTCCCCTGGCTGCGACTTGCAGTCACTGAGTCGCTTCGCAGTGAGTCAGTTTTCGCTCCCCCGAAGACATCCCTATTTCTGTCAATAAAGCTGCCCGCAAGACCAGTGTAAACAGCCCCGAGTCGGACCTCGCAGCAATCGGCCCCGGCAGATGTGTCCTCTGCTCTGGTGTAATTGCTGTCTCTGATGTCAGAGCTCGCTCCACAATCAGCTTTGGAGTACCGGCTGTGGCCTCTCCCGACGCTGTTGCTGCCCCCAGCACATACGGTGCCCGTATGGCGACTGCCTCGTTCGTTGAAGCTACTCCTGTAGCCGTCGCTGCTGCAGCTTCTGTCGGTGGTGGATTCTTTGCAACTCTCGGCTTTAGTGCCGCTACAGCATGTCCCACCTGCAGGACGGTGGTAGGCGCCGGCAGCAGCACGTGGCGGGCTGTCTCGGGCAAGCACCGCATCAAAGAGCTCAGGTGAAAGCAAGGGAGCCGGAAGATACACGCGGAGGAGGCAAGGCATCACTGGCACAGCAGCCGCTGCCTGCGCTAAAGCAGCCTCAATGTGCGCTGAATTTGCCTCAGCTGCCGTTGACGGTAGGGGTGCCTCTCTCGCTGCTGCTGCGATTGCCTCACCGGAACTCGCACACCCCTGAATCCGAGGGAGGAACCGCGGACGCGGAGAAGAGTCATAGACCTCTAGCGTCCGGTGTCTCACTATGCTGCGCACAAAGATAATGAGGCACGCCACTGCAGCGGAATGTGAGCACCACGAATAAGATAGAGGAAGATGATGCATCTGCAGCTCTAGAGAAGCAAGGAGGTCAAGCATTCACGACACAGTAACGTGCAGCACAACAAGTCGTGCATCCCGACTTTTACGCACGTACGCAGTTACGCTGAGGGGATGCATCTACATATATTTCTGCGAGTGACATTAGGAGAAACTGAGACAGACATATACATATATCTGTATTCAGTTATACAGGCGGAGTACGGAAGATTTGTGAGGTAGGAGGGCATACCTTATACGTCCTGTCCACGACGGCATGTATCAGGGTGCTCGAGCATGCACACGTGTACACATAGATTCTTACACAGTGATGCCGTGAACGCATCTACGTATTCGAGCTGCGCAGCCAAAGGAAGCCCATTCTTTGGCAAAACGCCACATAGTCGCACATACACATACACACATATACTTGTAAACGTACACACATCCACATGTCTGCAGACGTAAAAACGCGAGCCCGACAGGGTCTAGAAGTACACGCAGTGATTCGCTAGACAAAGTGTGCGTACCAGTGCCTGTGTGAAGAGGGAACAACAACTGCGGGAGCGACGCATCTATCACGACTTCACCGTGCTCGTCGGTCGCACCAGTACACATCCCTGATACGGGGAGTTATATATGTATGTATATAAATGTATACACATACGCAAGAACAGGCACCTTTAATCGTACGGATGCACCTGGACGTTACGTTTCCGCTATCCAACACCCTCGTCCGCAGCAGCTAGACAATAAAATGAACACAACGTCCACTCCAGTCACACAAACGGAACAGCTTCACGCAGAAATCTAGACATCCTACTACGGCATTACTGCAAAGGGATTACAGCCTACAGGCAGGTGCACCTCCCTGCGCACACAGAAATCTGATTCCCTCCCCCTCTCTACAATTTGACGACCTGTACAGACTTTACACGTGTGTGTTACAAGCGACGCCACGTTGCTTAGAAAATACATTAGTGGTGCGCGGGACGTGCCGCCGCCTACGTGAAAGCTGCAAATCACGAAGAGGCAGCCTCGGGTGCAATGCTGACCGCTATATACGCAGACACCGACGAGCAACGAGTGAACACAGCCACCGTGACAGCGTTACCAAGTTAGGTGCGCAGATGCTTCTGGAATGTCCACGCCACACACGACCTCTTCACAGCTTTCGCGTCGAAACTCTTGGTCCCGCCAAACTCGCTGCCATCGTTGCCGCTGCCGCTCGTGCCGCTGCTCCTGACCCTGCTGCGGACTGAAACCCCGGTCTGACGCATGTCGCTGGTGTTCCCTGGGTGCCACAGGCGAGTCGCTTCTTTCCGTCGTCTCGCACGCTGTCGAGTTGCCGCTCTGCCTTTTGGAGGACCCACTGTCCTCTTGCCTGTCGCTGAAAATGCCGTTGCAGCTGTTATTGTGACTCCCACTGGTCAGGTGGCGCGTGCCGCGAACTGGTAATTGCGGGCAGAATGGCGGCGGAGGAAAAATGCCGACGCATGTCTCCAGCGCCGCAAAAGCTGCTAACTCCATGGTAAATTACACGTATGTGTAAGTTACCGTGAACCGTCACTCGAGAAAACGAAGGAACGACTGCTTCCACGTGGCGTGCAGAGAGTGCCGTAGCTATCAATTAAGTGCGTCCCTGCTGACTCAGCAAGAAATTCAGAGCATACGGAAGAGGCTCGCGGATACAATTGTCGATGCCCACTGCCAGCTATAGAAAGTGCCTTGGAGTCGCCAGTGGTACACCAGTGTTGCTGCTGAATAGCCGCGCTCATATGAAGGGACACACGCGTCTCCTCAGCACTTCAGTTGGCCGCTCCTCTGCATCAACTGATCACCAAAAGCACTTGCGCAGTGCCTGTGAAGACAGGCGAGACAACGGTATTACTAAAGAGACACTCACGCAGAACATCTCCGCCCGACACCCACGGTGTGCGATGAGTTCGTGAAGGTGCTAACGGAATGCCCTGCTCCTCCCGTGCTGTTCGTGTTACGACAAGGGAACTGTGTAGAAGCTGTGCTCTCCTATTCCAGCTCTGGCGGCGGCGTTCTCCGTATGTGGTGCCGCCGCTGGGCGACCTGACTTCGAGACGAGTGCCGCCTTCTACGACCAATATCAGCTGCAGACGCGTCTGCAGCTGGCTTTTCCGATTCAAGCGGCATGAATAGCCACAACCAGAGGGACCCAAATGTACAGGTGTATGTGTATACGTAGGCAATACGAAGTAGAGTCGTCGTTTGCCATTCGCGAAGCGCCCCCTCCTCTTCTTCGCGTTCTGTTGCTTTTGCCGCTGCCTCTGCCGCTCCTGTTCATACTAGTCGAGGATGATACCAGAACTGTCAGCTCCCGTCACCGCTGCTGTTACGTAGAGCGGTGCAACGGGGAGCTGCTGCGAGGAGGCCCCAGCGCGCGCATTGGCGCCAGCTGCACTGGCGGCACGCGCTTCTCGGTTGCTCGGCCAGAAGTTCACGAAGCATCCTGTAACAAATAATTGTTGAAGAATACATTTGTGGGGTTGCTGTTTCTGTAGGTCAAACGCCGTGGACACTGGCCAACTCCAAATTTCTTTTCCGTTCGCATGTACTCACCAAGCCACTGTCGCGGGGGCGCACCGTATGAGAGGCCACCGTGCACGCATGCATGCTTTGAGTTCGAAGCGGGAGACATAGGTTTGCACAGCTTAGGTTTGCATGTATATACATAATATAATCGTGTAGAAACAGAGGTAAGTTTACGCTCCCGCTCCGTAGCTGACTTGCGTGTACTCTCACCTCGCTGCAGACCGGCGCACACATATACAGCTCCACATGCGTACGACGACAAGACTATTTGTCGTCATACGTGCCACCAACAGCAGTACACAGCAACCGTTTGCTCTAAGGGCTGTATTTACGGCGATACGACGAAAGCTCATCTTTTGAAATGGCGGCATTTTACAGCCAAATGCGATGGATGCTGGTGTCCAAAGGATGACTCCAGCAAACGTATGGTGCCAACCTTGGTCCGAGCTTGACCAACGGGACAACTGAAACTTCAATTCTTTTTGACGCGCGTGAAACTATGATACTCTTGCACCTGGATACTCGTGTAACCTGAAGGCTGCTAATTGTAAAAAGTTCTATGGTAAGGGGCAGCGCGAGCTTGGTGAAGGAGCTGCTGAAGAGCAGCTTAAACAACACCATATCCTCCACACTGCGGAAAATCTTTACGTGGAAACAACTGGGGCACCCCGATGAGCACGTCGCCTGAAATCTAGCTACAGGTATGCAGAACTTTCGCAGGGGAAAGACTACTAGTTCGTCCCACGATGCGGCAACGAGGACGCGACAACGTGGTGTATGAACTGTCCGCAGCGATTATCGAGATGTCACCAGCACCTGGAGACGTCAGCCGTACTGCTGGTTCTTGAGGCACTACATGGAGCAGCAGTTGCATGCTCAAGTACCTCATTGTCTGTGAGAACAACTGCGCCGGCAACCGATGCATATGCATGTGCCACGTACCACTACCAGGTGCTGCGGAGCGGAGCATCTGTATGTTGCTGGTGAAAGACGGGTTCACTGCGTAGTCCGCGGACGTACAGCAATGTTTCAATTAGCGCACGTTTATCCGGTTGCAATGCAGAAGGCCAAGCAGCGACTTTGTCCACGCACGCCCGCACTGATGTATACGTTGTACGACACGAAAAAGAGCTGTCTGCTGCCAGCTGGCCACTGTGCACGTGCTGGTCACTACGGGGAATTTCTATCCGCGCAACTGTAACGCTGAACGTTGCCTAAGGACCTACTCGAAATTTCTAACCTTTCTCGGAAAGAGGGTATGTGGAGTTGTACTCCGCCGTCAGAAGTGTTAACATACCTATCCCAGTGCAACTACACATCTCTATAATTGTAGTGCAGGCGCGTGCTGCACGATGTAAAACGACGTTGCTGCTGTTATAATTGGGCGACTGCAACGGAAAGTTGAAAAAACCTGCCTGAACCATCCGTGAGTGTCACAGTGTAAATCAAGTTCAGAACGCAGCAGGTTGGTCATGTCGCAACGTGAGAGTAGGTGTTCTTCTATTGCAAAACAAATATGGAAGTGCAGTACCCCGCAGGATGTTCTAGCCAGATATGGTCCCTGTGCCACCGTGTGCACACCGCCCAGTCCTGCGTTTTCGAACGTTTGTAATAGCTGCATATGCGCCACGCAGAGCGGCCCTGCTCTCCACTGTCGCTGCTGGAGTCGCTGCACCTTCATCCTCGCGCTACAGACTTCAATGGGCGCGTAATCATCTATACGATAGTTGTCCTCGTCCGCTCGTCAGCCAGCTGCGTGGCAAGGTTCTTTGACCTTGTTGTGCACACCTACGCACAGTACGTACGCGTGCAGTGACACCGGCCGCGATGTCACGTATGCGTCCACGTACGTGTGTAAGCACGGCATCCATCCGCGTAAGTTTGCAACAACGGCTTTAATTTAAAATCTTCCCCGTTCGCTACACACAGACTTGCACTCGTTAAATCGACGTACGCTGACGTTCCTTGTGCACTCAGGTTGACGACCTACAGAACAGAATACTTTCGCGATACATAAAGCACCTACTGCGCACGAAAGAGCTTCTACGAGGTGTGATCTGTTTCTCGCTTATGGCGTTTTGAGGTCTACTTGTTTCTCCTTACCCACCGCAGACAGTTGTTCTCATGTGCTTATACTGACAGTACGTGGAAATGTTGAGGCGAATACGTACGCGTACAAAACGCTTTTCATGCATGTCTCCTGCTTGACGCGCAGCCCATAGAAAAAGGACGAAAGCGCCCGGGAGCGTGTTTGGCTGAAGCCGTACTGCGGTCGTCAGCGAGCTTTGTCCATGTTCCCTTGCTACCTTGCGGCTGGCTGCAGCAAACGCGCTCTAACTTGGGTCTACGCCACTTGAAACACGCGTTCGAAAAACACTTGCGAAGACGCCAGGCCACAAAGTTACTGCGGAGACCAAATGGTGCCGCCGCCCTCGTCTGACAATTAAAGTTTGTAACGAAAGCATGCACACCTGATGTTCTTGTTCCCCCTTCGGAATGAAAGTAGAAGCAAGAGGCGCGTGCGCGTGACCAGTTGAGGCAACAGAACAGGAAAACTCCACAACGAACCGCGGGCTTGCCCGTAATGTATCCGCTTGCCCCCAAGGTGATGGTAACGTGGCCGCGCCGCTGTTGGCCCTAATGCAGCCTTGCCGCTACCGGTCCTGCATTTGGTGCCGCTGCCTGTGTTGGGGGATGGCCCCGCCTGTACCTGCGGAATTATATTATGCCGAAGAAGGTGAGGAATGCAGCAACACGCACACGGCCCGCAACCAGCGTTGTTTCAAGGCCTACGAGGATGCTCTGTGCGCCAGCAGAACGGGGAAGTGCAACTGAAATTTGTCAGCCTGAGCTTCAGATGCAACGAGAAGCGAAGTCAGAAAACCCGTGAATGCACACGAGCTTCTTAGCCCCAACGTAGCTTCTGTGTCGCCGATTCGAGCTCTCTGAGCCATGGCGGTGGCATGCATTGTTTCCTTGCAGATATTGTCGAACCGTCGCGAACACTGGTGCCGCGTTATTGAAGGCGAGTCACGCAGGGCACCAACAGTTCCGCAAACAGCAGCGCCTGACCCAACCCATCCAGGTTAAATATTGCACACTGATGTTTTGACTCCCAGCAGGCATCGCCTGTTTTCTTCAAGATTTAGCGCATTCGTAAACGTCTAGTTTTCTGAGACATGTGTCTTTACACGTCGAGGGCGCGGTAGAAGTCCGTTACAAAGTGACTCTGTTTACTAGAGTCAGAACTCGACTTTTACTTGATTGAGGAAAAAAGCACGCGTACGTACATACCTATATACATACAGACGCGAATACATACATACATACATACATACATACATACATACGCAAATACATATACACATGAATACACACGTACACATATACATACAAGCGTGCGCGTGCACCCCACACTGCCACCGAACATACTGGAATTGACGAACCCGGCTTTGACGCCGCCTTACACCTTACATTACCCGGCAGGAATCGCCAACAACCACGAAAAAAGTTCAAACATGACATTTCCTGCATAGCGGACTATTCAAGAGATATACCTAGAGGTGTGGATACAAATATGACTGCATGCGCGCGAAAGGTTGCTGCTGCTATACTGCTCTTCTCAATCACTATCTCGCACCTCCTCCGTTCGCGACAGGCTGAATGTACACCGGACACTCCATCGGAAAACCTACAACCGTTTCGCAGCCCGTGCGTGCAAGTTTTGCTTCCCACTGCAGTTCTGCTTTCGTTAACTTGCTGCAGAAAAAGCTCTCACTCACTACAAAACGCTTCTCCTGGCACCCATCAGTGCCCCTGCTGTTGCACGTTTGGCTCGCGTTCCACGCAGCGGCCGATGATGGTGATGCTTCTGTTCTCACTGAAGATCCTTCCGCAGTGCCACCCCTGCAACGTTTTTCAGTCTCAGGCTGCAACTGCAGCAGTGGATCTTCCTTGTTTCGGTACGTCGCTGCAGGTGAAGTTGTGGTGCCTCGGCTGCTGCTGCTGCTGCTGTCAGATGGCACTTGGCCGGCTACCCCCACACGCACGTAAACCTTGTTTACGTTGAAGACACCGAAGGATGGAAAAAAGGCTAACAGGGATGCCTCTACTTTCTGTCCCGGCCCCACATAGCCGAGTTGCTGCTCAGGTTTGCCGATCCAGTAGAAGCCGTTGCAGCACCCCCTGTCGCCGCCAGGATGCGAAGATCCTTCGTCTCTCACAGGGACTGTATGCGACGCCTCCTCGCGTGAGACTTCAATGTCGTGTATCTCGCTACTTGGAGAGTAAACTGCAGCACTATTGCTATTTGTGTGAACTCTCCTCCTGGCGTGGTCTTGTGTTCGTTGTGTGGTTCCACCTGGAACACTGGGCATTCTCGTGGTGCTGCCCGTACCAAAGCTGCTGCTGCTGCACGAAAGATCAAGGATTTCCGGGACTATCCCTCCCGCCTCGAAAACTTCCACTCCTAAAGGTTGCAACTGCTGCTCCTCCACTGCATCTCTTACGTCCAGCGATGGATTGAAACCTACAGCTGAGTACACGTTAGTGCTTGCAGCAGTGGACGGCTGCAACTGCCGTGATTGGTCAGCACCATCGACTGTGTCGTTGAGCCGTGCGCCCGGTGTGGTTTCGTCGGGTTGGACAGATGCAGCAGGCGAACCTACAGCGTCAGGGCTGCGAGCGACTGAGCTGCCAACTGTTGGTAGCGCGCAGCACTGCGGCTGTCGTTTCATTTGCCGGAGCAACGCCTGTGCTGCTGCCTCTTCAGCGGAACATCCGGCTGAGTGAAGCGAAGACCCCACTGTCGCAGACAGTTGCGAGCCAGACAGCAACTCCTGCTGATGCTGCTGCTGCAGCTCCGCAGACATCGATGATGCAGCCGAGCTAGGACACTCAGCTGCTGGTTGTTGGTACAGCGCCTCCGCCGTGGCGCGTACTTGTGGCGTAGGGAATGGAGGTGCAAGGAATTGGAGCAACGGCGCACCCACTCCCACTGCTCCTGCTCCCGACGCTCCGCCTGTGGTGGTCGCCGAGCTGCCTCCTGCTCCTCCGACGCCTCCCACTGAACTCGCGCTTGTCGGTGCAGCAGGACCGGGTGCCAGAGGCAATCTGTGGATCAGAGCGGCGGCGAAACGGCCGGGAGATGACATACTAGAGTTACCCGCAGCCGCAGCACCAGCTGTGATAACCACACTGCTGGTGCTGCCGCCATCACTAGTGCGGTAAGGTGCGATAAGCTTGTTTGCCGCAGCATCTTCCGAAGGCCACTGCAGCCGCGCTTCTCCACCAGCTGAGCATACTGCCGACCTTGCGAGGGCACCCTTGCTGCTGCTCAGGCTGGTTCCTTCCGTGCTCATGTTGCTCGCCATCCAGCACGAGTGCTGGGAATCCCACGAGGAGGACCGAAAGGTTGCAGACCCAGCAGCTCCTGCAGAGAGACGGAGCGGCAATGCGTGTGCTGCTGCCTCTAGGTCAGCGAGAAGCTGCAAACGCAGCAAGAGAGAAGATGACGTATTCTGCAACAAAAAGCGTACTCGTCTCACAGAACAGCTATCTAGATGGAAGCTGCCGCTGTGCACCGGAGAGAGCTGCCTCAAACGGGCAAGCAATGCGTCCGTCTCCGACGCATGCGTTGACACAGCCGTGTGCGCGGCTGGTGTCTCCGCACGATAGTCTTCTGTGAATTTCAGCCCCTGCTGCTGTGGGTACAAGGCAGGCGGACAGACGATGACCTGCATTCGCAGAGGGATGTACGAGAGACGCGGCGAGAGCTCCACCTGTACAATAGCAGGGACGGAAAATGTAGACACCTGCATGTAAAAGGTAAGCTTACGTACGCCGAACGTAGGCAGGCAAGGACTTAAAAGTTCAGCTGGGAAGCGAACTCACATGCGCACGGAGAGGCAGGGGGAGGTGTACCAAAACGGAAACGAAGTACGTCACAAATTAAGTTGGTGTACTCGGCAAGACGAAATGGAGAGCACCACAGACGAGCTCACCCGCACCAGATCCAGCAGGAAACCGAAGGTTCACGACTATCTACAACAAACGGGAGTAGCAGCAGGCAAAGCACCAGACAATGCTGGCAACAGTGGACACTAAGGAGCACAATTTAACCGCTGCACCGCAGCAGCAATACCAGCGGCAGCCAGATAGCATGAATCCCCCTCCAGCAAAAGATGTCAACTGTGAAAGGAGGGCGAGGCATCGGTACAATGACAAAGGAAACATTCTCGAACTGCAAAGGACCCTTCGGCACTCCTTCCAAGGGCAGCCGAGATATAAATAGTACGTGGTCCCACGCAGGGGTGGTGACCGCGGACTCACACCGCGGGTAGCGATACAGGGGAGCCACGCCCATCCCCGCGCAGGTGAACAGCTAACTCAGAAATGCAGCGTCTACACCAGCAGCAAGAGAAGCAGGAGTTGAGGCGAAGTCGGCAGATGACACAGCAACGCCCGACGCAGATCAACCGTAACAAAGCTACCACGAGCAGCGGAGGCGGCAGCGCAAAAGAGTAGCTGGTAGGCCACTTGAAGCGAAAACAGAGCCTACAGCCAAAGCCCAGCAGGACCTCTAATAGCAGAAGCTGGTACAGGGAGGATGGGTCGCCCCCATCGTATCGACAAACGCCCAGCGCACAGACAGCTAGGCGCACAAACAAAACGTAAGCCCGTACTGCTTGATTACCGGCCAGCTGGCAAGGACGAGACCCCTGGGGATCGCACGTAAAGACGGGTCTTGTGTTAGGTGTGAAGAGGCCCTAGCAGGCAGAGAGACTTTCGCGGCGGACAGTCTCTTCTCCGTCGAAGCAAGGCCACTCGTTTCCTGGTGCTGCTGCCATTCTGAACGACTTTCTTCGCCTGCCTCTGCCGCCGCAGCAAGGTGCACCGCCAGTCGCCAGCACAGACCCACTTGTATCCTAGTGCCTCTGCACGCCAGTAGCATCACAACAACGAACCGTGGCTGAAGGAGCGTTGACACGGTGCAACCGGAGCTACACGGGTTTATACCGCTTCGCTGACTCGGGAGTGTCTACCGGAGAGACACAAGCACGTTCAATACATGGGAGGGTTATACCTGCAGCGGCCGCAGCCTCGATGGCTGACACACATTCCAGCACACCTGCCAGCACAACCAATGCCTAGCAAACGTTATGCGAGTAGGTACCTTCTGCGTACACTGGAAGGCCTTACGCGGACAGAGCGGACTCCAGTATGTCCTCAGCTTCAGACGTTGCACAAGGGCTTTGCGCATCGCTCGTCTCTTCTACGGCTACCGCACTGCGTGTAGTCCGCGATCCTTCTTCTACCGTTGCCTCCACTGGGTGTCGCGGCTTGGATATTCCCAGCGCCTCCTGGAGCTGGTCTTTCTTCTGTGATCCTTCAAGGTCTGGCATACGCTCCCGCCGCTGTTGCCCGTGCTGCTTGGCTGCATACAACAAATGTAGGGTCTCGTGGGGTCCTATCATTGGGTCTTGTTGCCGCCTGCTGCAAGGAAGGAGCGTCACTACTTTCACCTCGCAGCTCGTTTGCTGGTCCCCCTGTGGCCTCCTCGCGCCCGCACGCTCAGCGTGCTGCTGCAGCGAAGCAGTAAACGCCTCAGACGAGCACCAGGGACACTCCGCTCCTGCCGTTTCGGCAGGCCTGGGGGAGCCACGTTGGCCACATACGTCGCACGTTGCTACCGCCGTTGCTTCTTCACTCTGATTGGCGCTGCCATTAGACCAGCACGGCAGAAAAGCAGCCAGCTGTTCGATGCAGAAGGTCGCGCTGCTTAAATTCTTGACGCGACAGAGCAGGAGGTGTCGATTCGGTTGTCTCCATGAGAGACGCTGTGATAGCATCAGCAGCAAATCACGCACAAAGCACCAATACTGACGGTGAAAGACCTATCTCCCTGCGTTGCTGAGAGAGATGGAGTCCGACGCGAGCAAAAAGCAGATCACACGAAGTCCATCAGTGTCTACCCAGGCGTCCGCCTCGCTAGCTCCGACATATGAAAAGCGGGGCAGGAACGAGAAAGGTCCTGGAACGAGGAAAGCGGAACAGTTGTCAAAGAGAGGACTGAAAGGCGAATGAGAACACCACACCGCACTCGTGTGCATACGAAGGCGTAGAGACATAGATATATATATATAGACATATATATATAGACATATATATATAGACATATATATATATATATTTATACATATATATATATATGCATCTTTCTCTCTTTCTCTATCCCTACGTATATAGAGAGACATATATATGTATATATGTATATGTTTGTAGCAGGTTTGTGGAGGTACTTGCGTGGCGTGAAGGAGCACGACTGGTTTCTCGCAGGTACGCAGATCTTGTGCCAAAGTGTAAACAGCAGAGAGTCTCGCAGTGCTCGTTCGAAGATGCAGCGTAAAGCGATTAACGTCTTCATAGCCCTGTACGTAGGGAAGATGCTCTCAGCACACAGAGGACAAGAAGGGCGTGACAAGGACCTGATCAGCTGTGAAGGCCACAAAAAATTGCAGAACAAACCACCTAGGACCTAAGGCATGCGGCTGATTACTCGCTCTTGGTCCCTAACGCGTACGCAAGTGTATACGAGGAGGCGGAGCGTGAACAGGTGGACGAGGAAAAGCTTTATTTAAAGCGCGACTAACCACGCATGTAGACACAACATGCGTGAGTACAGTAAATTAATCAAGAGGATGTTCAGGCAAGGGCACGTTGTTCTTACAGGTTCCACGGTGAGCTGCAGTGAAGCCCTCACAACCAGCACCTTTTCAATGCCTCGCCACAACGTAGAGGAGCGACACCTTCTTGAAAGCCCCTTCTTTTGTTGTTGCTGGTGATGCGAGGCCTCTTTTGCTGCAGCGGCGTCTTCTGTTGCTGCTGCAACGGCCTTTACGCAAAAGCGTACACGGTGGATGCCTGGCTGCAACGCATACAGCACCAGCTGCACCTGCACCGTCGAGCCAGCTGCCATCAGTTCTTCACACTTCTCTCGGTTGCCAGCGTCGTCTGTGACACCGGCGCCATACGTACTAGCAACACCTGTGCCTGGGGCAGGGGCGCCAGCGGCAGCACGTCGCAACACGTGTACGACGTGTACACCAGCCCCACCGACTTCTGGAGCCGCACAGTCGTTCCCAACGCGGTGCGGCCCGTCTCTGCGTTGTCCTGATCTGGCCTCCATATATCGTCCTTCATTTCGGCTAGTATGTGCAGCAGCCACAGCGCCTGGCCCTGGTCCTGCTGGGGAGGGGCGAGTGTTCTTGGCAGGCAACGACTGCTGTCCCCCCTTTTCTGTGCCGCTAGTGGGGTTCTCATCTTGCAGCACCAGCGGCATCAGCTGTATCTCGTCACGCTGCTGGTTTCCATCTGCGATTTTGGCAAGCAGTCGCGCGTCTCCCGCAGCAGCCGTAGTCGCGGTTGACGCTGCTTCTGTGTATCGTTCCGAGATGCCTCCGATAAGCTCCTCGCCATAACCGGCGTGGCTGCGCCTTTCGCTACACGTGTTGCTCCTGCGCACGGCGTGCGCCTGTTGCAGCTGATCACGCGGAAGCAGCAACACAGCGCTCTGGAAACGGACCACAGCGGCTGGACTTACAGCGAGCGAGAGTGCCTGCAGTGGTTGACTGCGGGGTGCTAGCGACACCTGCAGCACGGAGGTGCTGCGTTCGCCAACGAAAAGATGTTCCCGCCGCGGCCACGTAGACACGCTTCGTCGCCCAGCATCTCCGGCAGCACGACACGGCCTTGTTGCACGTGCAGCAGCAGCGGCGGCATCCACAGCAGAAGGAGACGACGCGAGTGGAGCCGAGTCCGACGTAGGGGTGGCTGCCGCGTCCGAAGACAGCAACGGCTCATATAAACTTGGAGGAGCTGACTTCGAAGAGGGCACCTCCCGCTGCTCAACACGAAGAGAAGAATCAGACTGCACGGCGACTGCGCCTTGCCGGCCTGAGGCGGGCACTGCCCATTCTTGACCAGCTTGTGTAACACGCACAACAGGAGGAGCATCATCAGCAGAGGAGGGCACTGCCCAAGACCGGAAACCCGACTGCTGTTGATGCAGCGGCTTCGAAAGCATCCCCGACTCTGGCCACCCAAGAAACGAGAAGGAAAGAAGTGGCAGCTTTTCGTCAACGAGAAGCTGCAGGCGACAGTCCTCTCTGTGAATTTCCAGTGCGCGCTGTCGAAACCGCCAGCGTAAGGCCTGCAAAACACGCCACACACACACCGACCACTGCCTTGCCTTACTGCTGAGATTGCAACGAGACAGTCGTCTCTGGAGTGGTATGCAGTCGGTCAACATATTGTTCAGAACCCACAAAGGCAGCAAACGCCAGAATGCAATGCGTCAAGCGTGTTATCTCAGGTGTACAGCTGTGTGCTCGAAAGGCTGCAGAGTGACCCAAGTTGTTGCACGTTGCCCTGCCCCGCTGTTCTTTCTGTATGTCTCGTCGTGACCGCGGCTCACCTCTACAGGCAGTCCCGTCGGCAAGAGTTTGTAGCTTTCTGCGCGCACGACGAAGCTAAGCGGCAGGCCTCCCTCCGGCCCCTGCTCTTCCGACTCCCACTGCGGACAGCTGCGGCTGTCGGTGTGCAAAAGTCCATGCGCCTGCCGCTGACCGCTACCGCTATCAGACGGCGACGGCAGCGGGTGATGTTTCAAGCCCTCTCCTGCGTCGCCAGCGAGGTCACTATTGGCGCAGCTCGAAAACTCCTGCCTCTCCCCGTCTGGTGCACCTTTCGCACTGTCGTTCAGGCCTCTAGCGAACCCCACAGCATCTTCCGAAAAGAGTCGGCAGTGCCTCAAATTGTACTGGCGCTCCTGTCGAAGACTGCCATGGAGACAGAATGGCTGCGTGAGTCGAATGAAGCCGAAGAGATCGAGGGATAAACCTGTTCGACGGTTAAGCGGACCGGCATCACACGCGGTTAAGTGCGCACTCAGCAAAACAATTACCGGCTGGTTATCTGGGTTTGTATCATCTACAATTACGGTTGCTACCGCTTTCCGCGGTTACGCATGACCATAGAGGCACAGGTGAGCTTTCGGTCCTTCACGGGACACCAGACGCAAGCACAGAGATAAACAAAAAGTGCAGACGGGCACGTCGATGTGCATGCGCTGTACGTTATATGGTGATACTAGCAGTGGGACACAGCACAGGAAAGGGGCGAGCCAAAGCTGTAGACGTTTCCTCTTCCTCATGAGGAACGAACAAGAGAATGAAAACACCTTTCAAAACTGCAGATTGAACGAGATCTCGGCCGCTGCCAGTCGGTGGTAAATGGGAGCAAAATGGGTAAAGAGACGTCGAATGCCCACAGTCATTCATCTGCACAGGCAGGGGTCAGTACATACGAACCAACACCTTCTGTTCTGCGTACAGACAGAAAACGGCTACTAGCGTATTCGAGAAGAAAGTTTATGTGAAGGCTGGGACGAGCGTGTGGAAACGTACGCATGCACTCACACGTGGATGCACAACAGCGAGTGTGCAATAAAGTGGCCCCACCTTTGATGCGCAGTTTGCCTTGGACAAGTGGCACCGCCACAAGTCGGAGGCACACCGTCTCCAGCGGCCCCAACATCACGGTAGGGATTGCCGGAAATTCGATGAGCTTCTTCACCCTCCGTTGCTGCCGATGCTGTTGCGGAGCTCCCCGCGACGCAGAGATCCCACCTGCAATACGACCATCAGCCGGAGCCGAAGAAGCAGCAGCAGGCGCCCCCGCCGCCGACGGCACGTTCGCCTGGATAGAGCCCACCAAACGCACATTTCGGCAGTCCAGTGGCAGTTGCAGAGGATTCACGAGGCAGACCAACACGTGCACAGGCGATCCCACAGGCATGCGACGGGTCAGTTCCTCGTAGATTGCCGAGCAACTCCTGGTAGTGCTGCCTCTTCCCTCTCTTGTGTCTCCGGGCGCACCCCGTGTACGCGAGCGCTCGACACGCTGCATCATATTCATAGCAAAACAGCGTGACGCGCGCAGGGTGGTCACGTGGTTGTCGCAAACGCGCTCCGCGGCTGCGCTTCGCAACATTTGCAGCCTTGCTGCAGGCGCGGGGGCGCAGCAAGACGCTGTGAGGTACTCGTGATATAGATGTTTGTGCAACACGTGTCCGCATACGTTCGGCCCTCATCTTCAACGTTCGAGTCTGCTACCGAACAACGTGTAGACGCGCACGCACGAATGCCAGGACGTGACTCTTTTCTGTGCTGCTGTACAAGGCTACAGCGCGTACAACTTCTTTCGTTTACGGGTACCCATACAGCCGTATGAGTGGATATTTCACGTAAGTAAACGTTTATACTGTCTACGTGTCTCCCGCTCCATTGGCGCATACACAGGCAGTCATCTGAACACTCCAGCAGATTTTCTCGGTGCACGTATGCTGTGTGCACCGGCTCTGTGGTACACTACAGAAAGAACTCCTACCAGCTGATTGAGTAACCAGAGATCGTCGTCTTTGGCCCTCCTCGAGACAGAAGCCGTCTGCGCGTCAACGTCACTGGTAGTGGCCACTTGCCCTGCTGAGAGTTCCCCAGTCTCCAGGATGCCTCGTGGACCTTGGGGCGTGCCCTGCTGATACTCTCCGGTATCCTCTTCTGCTGACGGGGCATTCTCACCCCCTGGTACTGCAGCGCAGGACAGCCGCCTTAGTGTGGCTTCAAGTTGTGTCTCGACCCACGCCTCCGACGCCTCGTTTAGGAAGCGTTCCTGCAGCTGCAATTCCTGCTGCTCCGCGAAGAGCAGTTTCGTCCCACCGGTGCTTGCTCCCTGCTGCTGCGGCAGCAAACACTGGGCAAGCTCGCACAGCCCCGCGACTGGCAGAGGAAGCACTGCGCCGGTGCTGCGCGTGGTGGCTTCCAACAGTCGCAGCATCTCCTCTGGTGCCCAGACCTCCTTGTCTCTACTTGCAAAGCCCGCTGCAGACTCAGTCGGGGCCGACTCAGGCAGAAAAGCCGAACAATTATGGCTGTCGTTGCGTGGCCACCATTCCTCTGAAGAAATGGCAGCATCCCCTTGAAGACGCACTTCTATCCTGTCAATATCAGACCGACAGCAGGAAGTCCTCACACGGACCTGTGAGTTTCGAGCCCCCTGAACATCGAAGCTACAAGCTTCCGTACCCTACACATGTTTTTAGACACATGCGTTCCATCATTATGTGTCTACAGTTATCCCTTCGTGCTAAGCCACACTCATACCAATCACATGGTACCTACACCCCAGCAACTCGCTGTCCGGTCGTGTAGTGGCATCACGAGATATACTAGTGTGCAGCAGCAGCGCTGCCCGTGTGACCCTGTTGGATGAAGCCACGTCATCCAACTCTACGGTGCAGCAGCAATGGAAAATATTTTTCTGCAGCTGTGCGAAATAAGCCTCACGCGTCGCGGAACACTCCTTGTTTGTTGCAGCACTCTACGTAGGGCACGCGCAGCCCCACAGGCAGCGTCAGGGTTGGAGTCGCCGGGGGAGCACCTGCAGAACACGCTTTATTGCCCAGAAGGCTGCCTGAGCGTGCAGCGCTTGCTGCTCCAGGGTGATTACTGCGCCCCGCATCTCCCCCCACCGTCGCTGCTGCAGTTGTCTGCCCAGTTGGTGCTGCTGCTGTCCTCGCCGTCGAGGTCGCCTCGCCCCGCACCGGACTTGCTGTGCCAAGCCCGCCTGCCGAAGACGTGCCGCCCGCACTATTATCAAGGACACGATCATACGGCTGCTGTTCCTTCTCCGTTCCTGTTGTAACGCCCCGTCGTAATGCTCGCGCTGCGTGCTGCTGCTGCTGCTCCAGCTGCTGCTTTTGGCGTTCCAGAATCACGCGACACACGAAGACAAACTCACGCACGTAATGCGCCTCGCGCTCCGCAGACACCTCCGGGAGGCCTGCAGGCAGGAAAGCAGAAACGGGACCCTCCACAGCTCCAGCAGCCTGAAACAGGAGCAGCAGAAAGCGTCGTACTCAATTCGAAAAGCACACATGCAAAGATGCACCCAGGAAGCCGTTGAGGTGTCTGAACTAAATTACGGCTCCTGTAGCGACGTGATACCCTACTAGGTGCTCCTGCTGCTCGCCCACCAGAATGACGACGACACTTACCCAGGGAAGCCGAGGGAACAGCGTTGCTCGAGACCACTCCATTTATTTCTTGCGACGCGCCAAGCGTCGCTGTCCCTCCCGTTGTGGTTTCTGTTGTCGCTGCACGTGTCGTGTGGTAGCCGGGAGTAGCTGCTGGATAGAGGAAGGGGAGCGAAGGAGCTGATGATGACCACGTTGACGAGGATGAAGACACTGATGAAACACACGAGGAATTGTCATCTTGCAGAGCAGCCCGCTTCTGGCTCATCGAAAAGAGTGTGCCGCAGACGAGACGGCGGATGTGATGTACACATGCCACTGCATCCAGCAGGGCCGCAAAATGGAAAACGGCGTCTAGCAGCAAGTGGAGCGAGAAAGCCTGCCTCGCCATGATGAAGCGAAGATGCTGCGCCACATGTTGCCAGCCGCACCATTCGTACTGGCTCACAACAGCAGTGTAGCAGCGCAGCGCCAGCCGTTTATAACCTGACGAAGCACAGAAGCAGCGTAAAACACTAGCACTGCTCCAGCCGCACACGTAACATTCCGGAGGAATACACACCGGCGCCGCACATATGTATATACGTATGTTTTAATGCAGAAGGAGAACGCCGTTTTCAGACAAAACAGATGAGCCTCCTCCGTCACATCGGCAGCACCTTCCTGCGCACATGCCAGCGGCAGCTCAAGCAATGGCAGCGGCAAGGGAGTGTTAGTTCAGAAAAGCGCCATTAAGCACACGCCTCCAGCTGGCGGGTGGTAGCAGGAGACTTGAGCAATGCCAGTTGACGCACACACACGGTGACCTAACAACGCACCATGGCCTCTCCGTAATGCTGAGCTGAACAGCGTGTGATGCCACTCGGTCACTCAACAGCGCAGGCGTCCTTGTCCCGCTCGGGGCGACACTCCGTTCCAACACAAGGCAGTGTCATGTATGCCGTATACGCGGGGACCTCCCCCGATCCAGATGCAATAACGACTTGTCTCCTGTACAGGGATACATGGAGACAGAAGACGGCGAAACCACCCCCCCGGTGGACGCGAGAATAAAGACGAATATCCGGCGCGGAGGTAGACACCGTCGGCGCACCAACAGCATTTCCCTGGCGTCGTGTGAAGGAGAACAACGCGGGGAAGGAAATGCGGCTTACCTGCCTTGTAATACGTGTGGCCTGCCATGACCAGCTGAAAATTCCTCTTTCGCCTGTGAGCCAGGCCAGCTTGCTCGTAGCAGAGAGATGCTTGCTCGAGCAGCATGGCGCTTCGAATTGCCCAACTCTGCGCTCTGAACGCTACCGCGGCTGCCTGGTGCTGCTGCACTGGATCTTGTCCAGCAGCAGCAGCACCTGAGGAAGGAGCACCTGCCGCAGAGTGAACAGGCGGACACGTCGTTCCTCCTTTACAAACGTCAGCATCAACAGATACCCCAGCAGCACCTGCTACGTCTTGCTGTGAAGAAGACGGCGTCAACGTTGTCTCTCCCGCCTGTGTGTCCAGGGGCGGCAAATCCACATTGGCTGCCAACAGCTGACGCGCAGCTTCGAAAGCTGCCCACTCTGCGGCAGCAGCAGCTGCTGCAGCAGTAGGGGGGAGCTGTTGCACACGCTGCCGAAGTGACAGCAAAGGGGAAAGAGGGTTCCACGGCAGGGGTAGGGGAAGCGCAGCAGCAACCATCTCCATCGTAATGCGCAGCCCCAGCAGGACGCACCGCAACGCCAGACGCCCCGCTGCAGCCTGCGTCACACGCATAAGAAGAAATTTTTTAGAATTCCGGCATTTTCTCTTCTCTATGTGTCCCTGAAGATTCACTGCGTAGAGCGGCTTTACTGCAGCTCCCCGGCACTACCTTCTCAGCAATATCGACACGGCTGTAGGACCACGGCAGCAACTATTCCGCGGACAGGTGCAGCGGATTATGCAAAGGAGTATGGTGGAATGCACACTAATTCTTCGGTTGGTCACTCCCCACAAAGTTACGCGTCTACCATCGTCACACACACGTGAGTGCGGTGGCCAGCTGGCGGGCATTGAGAACGCCTCTGCAAGAGGTCGGCGTATTTTAACGGCAAAGGCACGCAGATGCACAATGCACACCAGCGCTGCCGTACACGGTCTCTTCTTAAGCGTACGCTTGTGCGGGGCCACAAGTCCGCCAATGACAAACAGACTTCCTGCGAAGGAACTTCACAACACCATGTGTCGTCAGACACACGACGCGAAACAGCTAGCGACTGAAAAGCGACAGGTGACGCAGACGCACCTCGACTTGCACCGAGACCCGCTGCTATTTACGTCACAGCAAACAGCCGGACCACGCTGCTGACTCTCTTTTGATAGATAAGCCCTGTCACCAGCTGCAGATCACAACCGCGCTTGTCCACCGCACGACACAACTGTACTGATGCGGCCTACCACAGCTGGACAACACTGACCTCGGCAAACCCCTGACGGCAAAAGCGCTCCTACAACAGACGAGCTCTGGGATACTAGGTGTTCAGCAGGATGGACAAACGGCGTTCGACAGGATCGCCACAAAAAACACCTAGCAGTGAGGTAGTCTAGTGGCAACACTCCCCATTGCACGTACCCGTCGCGACAACATTGCAGCACTGGAAAGACACGGGGGAGTACAGTTTAGGAGCAAGGATGGAGTTTACTTCTGCGTACACCAGATGTAGGTAGGTGTCGTACGCAGAAGTTCCTCCGCCGCTTTGCAGACATGGCACGTACCTTTACAAACGCGTTGTAACCGTGCTCGATACAAACGTCAATATCCCTCCGAGATCCTCCTGTCAAATAAAGACATAGCGCCTGCATTTCGTACGCCCCCCCTGACCAACAGCAGGAGGACACAAGAAACGCACGCGCCCTGGGCTACACAAGAAACGCACGCGCCCTGGGCTACGAGAGACACGCTACAGCGGTGAATATCGCCAGGGTAGGCACTCAGTTCCCACAAGTTTCTCTAGGTCGACTCAAACACACAGCATGCACACTGTACTCCCCAAATGCCAACAACAGCGCCTACACGGGTAGACGAATGTAAAGTCACTTTGTTGTAAAAGTGTACAGTCTTTGGGCTCAGCCGCGCAGTAAACATTTGCACGTGCAGGGAAAGCTGTCCACTTCCCTCGGAAGTAACTACGGAAGAAAAACGCTTCGCTTTCAATCCTGTCACACCTGCGAGATGAAGCTACTATGAGTTCGTCGCTCGAGCCTGCCGTTACTTATGGTGAGGCTCATGCAGCATTCTGTGACGCTGTTGGGGCTGCTGATGATCCTCGCTCCTGAAATTCGACGGCGTGTGCTACCGACGCTGTGGAAATGGGGCTGCAGCCACTGTCAACAGGGCAGAGTGCGACCGTCCCTGCCGGAGCTGTGACGGATTAATGTCCAGCTGCCAAACGCGCTAGTGGCCTGGTACAGCTGCGCATACTGCTGATGTGAGGGTTTAAAACCGCGTCGTCTTATTATCGCGGGGCTTCTGTCCCACGTTGCGTTTATGCGAGTTCGTCCATACCAAGCTGCATCCAGCGTTTGTCTTGTTTGAAATCAGCAGAGCAGCAACGGAAGCTCTGTAGCGCTGCCTCAAAGTTGCCCATAAAAAAGTAGAGATCCGCTTGCAGGCGGTATTGCCACTCCACGGTGTGCAGCTGCAAGCATCCAACACCGACATCAGCAGCACGGTGCAGCAAACGCAAACGAGCACTCTCACATATGCGGCTAACATCACTCTCCCCTCACATCAGACGAGACAATGACTCTCCTGCATGACGTATCTCTCGCATTCCTCTGTAGAATTACCTGGCCGACGAGACCAGCCGACATCAGCGCAACGCTGTCCTTACTCTCCTGCTACCAGGGCGGCACCCAACCGCTTGGCCACTCAGTCGCGCAGCGTGTTGTGTTATACTGTTTCGTCGCCTCTTGCTGCTCTCCGTGCGGCTCACGTTGGTTTTCTGTTAATTCGAGGCTGCTGTTGCTGCTAGCACTGCTCGTGTTTGTCTTAGTATGGTGTGTTGCCAAACTTCAGGACTAGCCCTGGCGGCTGCTGTTAATCGGCTGCCCGCGTGCAGACACTGAGGTATAGGCAAGCCAGCAGCTCCCACATTGTACCTGATATGCTGTGGGAGGCGGCGCTGCAGGAGCAGCCACCCCTGTCGCCGGGCCCGTGCCGCCTGTCGTCTTTGCGGCAGGAGTCGTCCCTCGCAATTTCAGTACATTCAACTCTCCGGATGTCTGAGATTTCTCTGCAGACACACTGCCTGCGGGCCCACTCCAGCTACTCTTTGCAGGCTGCTGTTGCTGGGATTTGCTGCTGCCTCCACCGAGGTGGAGCAATGAAGCGGAAGAGTAGAGACTGCTCGCCGCGTCTGCAAGGCAACGTATTCGAAACGCCAACAGACAGATTTATGCACGGCAGGGCGCAATATGTCGCTGCTGTAGCAGCGCGTCACTTGTCGGTACTTACAGCTACTTTCGTCCGAGCCCAGACGCCAGAGAAGCAGCATGTCAGCCGTTTCAAACAGTGTCTCATGTGTGCAGTCATCCGGATCAGCAGAAGGGTATGAAGCTTGTGCTAACGCAAGCCTGCGTAGCAGATGGCTGCGTCGGAAGCGCAGATAGCGTGCCACGAAACGTCGCTAGCCACCAGGTTGACAGTGTCTGGAGACTGCAGAAACGAGCTCCCCCAGAGTCGACAAAATCGGGACTTCTCGACTTTGCGGTAGTGTACCAGACTATTCCGTATCTCGCTTCGCATTTGAGACCCTCTGTTCACAGGTGCTTCACGTCATGTGTATACACGAGTGGAAGGTTGCAGTCTTATTGCTACTGGCAAACATTTTCAGAGGACGCTCACCGCCGAGAAGAGCTCCGCCAACAACAGAGAGAATGGCCTCTGCAGCGCCAGTGGCTTGTTCTGCTGCACTGGCGACGACTCCTCCACTCCTTCCCGTACGTGGCGTTGCGGCATTTGACGAGCCACCGACTCCCGCAGCTGCTGTTCCTCCTGCAGGTGAAGACGCGCTAGCGGTCGCGGCCGACGCTTTGGGCTTCCTCCACAGGTAACGGAGCTGATTACGAAAGCCCCGCCTGCTGCTGCTTATAGCTGTTTCGAGCTGCTGCGTCTTACGTTCTACCCACGGCAAGATGCCCGTGTGGACGAGATGCTGCACGAACGCTGACAACGCGTGGAGATCTGCCCATGACAAGCCGACGCAAAAAGAGTTTTCGATGGAACTCAGCGCCGCTGCTGCTGTAGCTGCCGGGTCTCCCACTGCGGCTCCTCTCGTTTGTGCATTACGCGCTTGAGGCTGCGCAGGCGAGCTCCCTCCGCCGACGGCGCACAGAGCAGGGGGCAGAGTGAGCCGAGACGCTACCGGCAACTGGTAGCCTGAGCACAGAAGCCAGTCCACATTTGCTGCTACCACCACGCCCTCCGCAGTCGCAGCCACGGCCGCTGCTGCTGCTTCTTCCTCTGCATTCTTTGCGGCATCGCCCGCCCCAGCAGCCGCAGCAACATCTTCACTGCGGTCACCACTGTCGCCAGAGCGCCCACCACTGTTGGTGCTGCTTCCCTTGTCTATGGATTGTCGCAGCGGAAGGAACGGTGGAGGCGACGTGTGCGGCGACACCTGCGGGACTGCCACGCTCTGCGATCCCGTCAGCATCACAGGCGTACGTCCTGCCGATAGCGTGCTCCTGAAATTCGGGGTCAAGCTTTGTGCGTACAAGAAACGAATGGCTGGCAGCAGCTGCAGCACACAACAGCAGCATGCTGGTGGCGAGAGCATGCACATTCCAACTGCAAGACTCTCCAGCTACTGCCTGCTGTCTCTCCAGCGCAAGAACGATAATTAACGAGTGTCATGCGAGAAGAGATTCACAAATAAGCGGCGCCAACACTTAATGCAGATTATAAGCCCCGCCACGCGACTACAACAGATAGGAGCCACGAGGGTGCGCTACTCTCTTCCCACTACTCTGTCAGAGACTCTCAAATCCCCCCAGCACAGTATTGCAAATATGCAACTACGCCGCTACGTCCTCGCAGCAGACAAGAGCTGCCGCAAAACAGCCAGCAAATAGTGCCGGCACCTGACAGGGGTGTCAAAACAGCCGCAGCTGAATCCTATACAATACACGCGGATCAGATGTATCTGCACATCACCAAATCATCAGTGCCCCGCTCTCTGCTCTATGCGACGAGATAGCGCGCACCACCTCGACACATACGTACATTTACTCTCTGTGCACACACAAGTCTTATACTTGCCTGTGTGTCTCGGTATGTGTAGAAGTTTCAAGACCCTACGCAGGTACGAACGCACATGCAGAAAGCCACTGGCGGTGTCATTAACACACTTACAAATGTCTGCACGTGCACCTAACGATCATACACGTAACACGTACACACCGCCGCAGCCTAGTGTAGCAGTCGCCGTCCTGAACAGTTATCCTCCAGCAGCCTTCAAGCAATGAGGCAGCCTCTGCGCTTGTAGGCGCCGCACGCGACGCTTATTCACGTGCACGGCGGCAACACGCCGGGAACATCCCCGCGTAGCATACGTGACGTTATTCTCATGCAACGGGGCAGCGGCTAACTGGCGTCACCCCTACGCACGAGGTTCGGCACGGCACTGACGACGCTTTTTCACCGAGGCTGCAGCCATGGCAGTTGCCACTGCAGAGGGGTCGCTGCCTTTTGCTCTTCCTTTGCCGCGACAGGATGGCGTTGCCCTCCCAGGACTGTGGCCCTTCACGGTTGCTAGCGGCTGCAGAAAGTTGTCAGCGTGCCCTCCGTTGTCTTCCCGATATGCCGGAAGCCATTTCTGCCACAAAATTCGCGCCTGCTGGCATACGCTGAAATTCCCCCTCCTCTGCTGCGAGCAGTCGATCGGCAGCCCTTCTTCCCACAATCAACCAAATAAGCTCAAGTAACGCATGGTGTCTCACTGCATATGCATACAGTAGAAACACGCCCACGGGACACACGCACGTACAACAAGCACAAGAGCACACAAAGGAACATACACATGCGTAACAGGAATACACGTCTGTATATATGCAGGTATATCGAGACACGTGGACTCTACAGCGTGCTCAACAGTCCTTTGCCTGCGATTCATGCAGTCGTACCTGCCAGTGCGCAGGGGAGCCTGTGGCACGTCCGAGCGTCAGGAGGTGGCAGTGCGCCGGCGGGAACGCGGCGCAGAGCTGTTCCAAAAGCACCTCGCCTCTGGGTAGACAAGGATTTTCCCCTGCAGCAGAGTGTCCTGGCTTCGCGGGGTCCGCCTGCTGCATTCCCTTACTGCTGCCATGTTGCTGCTGATGCCACTGGGCCACGAGCGCGGTACCGCCACCGACCTCCTGTCCGCATTCTACATCTGCGCTGGTAGTCCGACTTCCGAGGCTTTCACTGTTGTTCGTCTGGGACTGCGCCGAACGGCTCCCATGCTGTGTCGCTCCTTCAGCAGCATTGTCGAGTTCGCCGCTATATCGGCCGCTGTTGCCATGCATTTGATGGGCGCTCTGCAACGGAAATGCAGCTCTGCCCTCATGCCCAGCGTTCTGCGGCTGCTGCTGGAGCCGCTGTTGCTGCATTTGCTGCCCCGATGGCTGCTGCTGCTGCTGTCCGGTGTGCAAGAGCTGCTGCGTGCTGGAGCGACGTCTGCGAAGCAAACATGCACTGGTGAGCTCTGCGCGCGCCTGCAGTGCATTCGGGTGAATATCAAGTAACACAAACGCCCGTACCGGGTTCGGATCAAGAATGAACCGATTGCACAGCGAAGGCAGCCGCTGAGGTTGCAGCAGCTGCTGCAGCTCCTGCGCAGGGTCGGGATCGCGGCTACTGGCTACCAGCACGAGACCCACCGGCTGCGACAGCGTCTCGTGTTCAGAAAAGCGAAGCGACTCGAATAAAACTCGCTCCCATTCCTCATACCACAACAGATCTGTGCCTCTGCATCCCGTGGCGCCGGCGAGGGGCTGACAGCTGCAGGCGGCTTCTCCGGCACCAACAGAGCCTTCCGCTGGGAACACGAATGGCGAGGATGCTGATGAACGCACTCCGCTTCTCCGCACCTCGGCAATAGAAGGCGCACCTCCAGCAGTGGGTGCGCCGTGGCGAGCAAGAACTGCAGCACTGCCCGCAGAGTCGCCTTCTGATCCCTCTGTGGAGCGAGGGGCACGGCGCGACGTCGGTAAATACGTTGTTGAGACGCTGCTGTGCTGCGGCGGTGCAGTGGCAGATGAAGACGGCGTCCCAGCTGACGACGCGGCAGCTGCAGTGAACGTGCTCAAGTCCTGCAAAGGAGGGGGCGCCTGAGTGAGTGCTCGCATAGCCAGAGCGTCAGCAGCGAGCGGAGAAGGAGCCTCCGCGTCCTCCAGATCGATGAACCGAACACAGAAGTAATCGCTGCTGCCACGACTGCTGCTGTGTGATGTAGTGCTGGCGGCAAATCTGGGGCTGCTATTGAGGAGCGCAGGTGCTGATTCCGCACTGCCTGGAGCAGCTGCAGACGGCAGGAATCCTGCGCCATCCCCGGCATCTGAGACGCCTCCACTGCTCGAAGAGAGGCTGGTGACAGTACTGCTGCTGCTGCTTACGCTGCTGCTTGAGCTCCCAGATGGTGCATTTGCGCTAGGACCGGCCGACACAGCGTCCGGCGCAGCGCCGCTGCATCTGGTGCTGCCGGAAGCTGGGACGTGCAGCAGCAGATTCAGAGGAGGAATATCGCGAATGTAGTGTGGAGGAATGGTAGGGCGTGATCCCTGTTGAACAGCAAAAGGACCTGGGGACGGCCCTGCGGCCCCTGGTTTGCTGCTGTTGCTGCCCGCGTTAAGCAGCCCATAACGGTAAACGTGAGAGGGATGATAGCCTTCCCGGGAGAGGAACTCGTCCTCTGAACGCTCCGCCCCCCACGGCAGCGGCCCGTGCTCCTGCTCCGGTTGCTGCGGTGGCAGCTGTTCCCCGTGCTGCTGCTTCTGCTGCGCTGTCAACCGATCCAGCTCCTGCCGCTTCCGATGCTCGGGTGCCGCGGCAGCTGCTGCAACTAATCGCGCTGCTAAAGCTTCCCCATTAAAGGGCTGGAACAGTGAAGCAAGCGTAAGCCCTGTCAAGGCAGCAACTTCTCGCTTAGCCGCTGCCGTACCGCCCACCAGGACAATCGGAGGGAATGTGCGCCGCAGCCACGTGCGCAGCGGGCAGCTGCAGCATCGCTGCGACTGCACTCCGCAGGCAGCTACCGCAGAAACAGGCAGTGGTGTGGGCAGCGGCGGAAACGGAAAAGGCAATTCTGGAAAGGAACTACCAATGACGGGGATCCCAGACGGCGCTGGGAGCCGTGGCTGCGGCTCAGGAAGGGGTGGCTCTGGCTGCACGTGCTCCTGCTCCACCTCCTGCTGAGTACTGTGCCGCCGGTGTGGATGTTGCGGCACACTACCTGTCCGCTTCTCAGAGCGGCAGGGGTACGGAGCAGACCCTGAAACAGGCGCTCCTGTCACATTTACTCCTTTTGTCACTCGTGGGGATGTCCCCTCGGCGCGTTCACTTGTTGCTAAAAGCTCGTGAGACATCGGGAGGCGCGGAGCTGCGCACGGCGTACGGGAGAAGAATGGCGCTGGGTCACCAGAAACGGTCGGAGGGCGAGAAGAAGCAGCCGCTTGAGAGCCAAAATCATCATTAGCCGTAGAGATGGCAGGAGAAGCAGCGGGAGGGGCGGAGACCGCCTCATGCTCGACGCGAGGCATGGCAACCGCAGGCTCCGAGTTACCGGGTGATGAGGGGCCGGCCGACAACAACTCAGCAGAGCCAGCTGCAGTAGAAAAGGAAGAGGAGCTGAGGGGACTTCAGGAGGGGCCCCTGCAGTGTGTGAACTGAACATTATAGAGGGCCATTAGAAAGGCATGCGCAGGCTGCAGCACGCCTTGGACAGCAGCAACAAGAGTATCACCACGCTGGCTCGCTGAAAAGAAAAAAAAGGCGGGAGAGAGCTCCAGTGGAAGGCCGAAACCAAGGCATATGGGGGAGAGACACACGTGGCTAGGGGACGAGTGTAGAATGGCGGTAGCGCACCGCATCCTAAGCTAGCTACATGAGAAAAATCTCTGTGCGGTACCACTGCAGAAACAGGTGGCTGCCTCCACCGCGCGCGGTAAGGCCGGCAAGAAAAAAAAATGATTTCGTCGTCAGCAACCGCATGAGTAATCAAGAATTCCTTCGGCACCGGCCTAGTGCAAACTACAGGCTCTGAAGGCTGAGCTGCCAGCGCTGCCGTTTTTGCTGCTGTTACCGCGCTACCGGATCAGAGCGTGCTGGAGACACGTGCTCTCGCGCGCGGTAGAGCCAGCACGCCGCATACCGCGGAAAGGAGAGACAGAAAAGTGTTTGAATGTGCCTCCTGAAGGGTGGTTCACCCGATGGATTGAGCCGTCGAAAAATATGTTTCCCCTTGTTTCTCTTTCGTATGTCTTCTACCACATCGACAGCACAGGGGCTGCGGCAGAGCATTCGGCGGCAGATTCCTCCGCTGCAGCTCTCGAAGAAGCTACGCGGCTCCTGCTGATGCGCTTACTTTTGCGTGGTCCCGCAGCAGCATTGTAGTCTACCAGCAACACCAACAATCCTACGTAGCTGCAGCAGCAGCAGCGGCAACAGCTGCAACGGCTGCAGTAGTAACGGCGCGGAAAAGCGTAATCGGAGGAGCACTGTGGCGATGCGTGTGACAGCACAGCGCGGAAACTGGAGCAGGAGGTGGGTGACAATCTCGTGGAGCGGTTAAACGCCGACCATATCAGCAAGTGCAGCGTCCCGGAGAAAAGCAAGAGAGACAACACTTGCGCCACATGCAGGCTGCAACGACTGGAATAGCCGTTGCACACCAACAGCAGCACAACAGCAGTAGAGAGTAACAAAACGGTAGCAGCAACGGCAGCAGTAGCCGCGGCCCACCAGCAGCCGAGCAGCCGCAGCAGCAGGAGTGCTGCTGGGCGAAGTGGTACTAACGCTAGTTGTAGGGGGGAGAGCCGCTGTCGCAGCACTCCAGCACTTGAAGCCACCCTAATCCAGCTGGAGTTCCCAGTCGCCGGGCCCAGCTTATTCGTCCCGAAAGGCGATCGTGTTTGTATTTTTGACATTCAAAACGAGTGGTACATTTCTGGTGCCAGTAGCCGAAGCGCAGTGTGCGAGGAGCAGTACCGTGACGCACAGGCGTAAAAAAGGCGTGCACGGCCAAGTGCATGAGCCAGACTGGAACGAGAGAGTGAGTAAACTTGTGCAGACATCTGGTCTGCCATCGTGCTTGCTGTTGTAGTGCAGAGAAGTGCTGGAAATGGTGGTCCTGTAGGGTGGCGGCTGCTGTGACTTTAACTGGAAGTAAAGGCCACTCAGGCAGCCACCACAGTCGTCGACGCGGCAGCGATTGACACTTCGGTAACGTCCTCAGCAACATGCGGTGTCTGCTGCTGTCCTGCCGGTCACTCTCTGGCGTCTTCACACAGAAGCGGTCTTTCGTCAGTTATATGTGCCTGTCCGAACAGTAAACTGAGCGGTACATACGCGTGGTTCGTCTGTGCGCACCTGCTTCCGCCAAAGAGGCGCACCTGTCCGCATCGCGGAACACCATCGTTGCGTCGAGCTGCTACCAAGTATAGCATTTTCCAGTAGACGTTTCTCTCTTGCGTCCTATTGTTTTGCGGGCGTTGTTATTGTCTCGTGGTGCTGCTGCCGTGGTCCGTGTGCTGGCTCCCTCGTTGCAGTATTGTTCTCTGTACACTGTGTCTGATTCGAATATCGCTCTCCTAGTGCAAGTCCGTATTCGATTCCTGGGCTGCTTTTGGTGTTGTTCCTGCGGTGCTCGCCGTGCTTCTGAAGGCCTCCTGCTTCTCAGTTTTGCTGATGTCTCTTAAAACACTGGCACAGCGGTCCACATGGGATGCGGTTGACGCAGTCAAGGCAAAAATGAGAATGGTAGCTCTACCCCTGGTTTCACGTGCACGTTCTCCTGTCAGCACGGCTGCGTAGGAGGTTCAGAGGAGAGGAGACTGTTTTGGGGTGTCGTATTCTTTCTAGTGTTGCTGCAACCGCAACTGCTAATCTCTGCTAGCAGAGATTATGAGCGGTCCCCATACCTCACGTGCGAGCTGCACGTCCTACCGCAACCCGAGTTCGCTTTAGCAGCAGGCTTGATCTCTAACGTGGGTAGTGCGCGCGAGTGCTCGCACTGAGGGTCAAAAAAAGCACTGCTGTGGTGCTGCCGCTACCAGAACAGCAGTGTCAATCGCTTAGTGACCGTCTCTCCACCTCCTTTAGAAGAAGCACGACTGGCCTGCTCAGATGCGTGTCTCGTAACGGAATGTTGGCAGAGCCGCATCCAACAGCTGCAACCGCAGCGACCACTGCAGAAGCAGCTGCTTCTACACGTGTCACTGCCATTCGTCCTGCCGAGGCGGTGTCTGCTGTTTCTGGGACACCTGCGGCACCTTCGGCCCTCGCTGCATCCGGGGCCGCAGCTTCTTCACCTGTTGCTGTTGCGGATCCCGGTGGCGCTTTAACCAAATCTACGGCTCCAGAGAATGTCTCGCCTTCATGCGCCGTCTCTGCAGACACACCAGACCCAGCAACTCCGGCCTCTGCTGCGGCGCCTACAGATGCTGACACTGCTGGTGGTACAACAGCCTCTTCCACAGTCCGTGGTTTCGCCGGGAAAGGGTCTTCTCTACCTGGTTGTCCCTCTGCTGCTGGTCGCGAGCGGGCAGCCGGGGCACCTGTCTCTACGCAGGGAGGGGAGCGTCAGAAAACAGTTGCCTGGGATCTTGACGTCGAAAATGCGCTTCTGGATGCTTGTATCACCTCGCTGAATTACGCTGCTTGCCGCGACCTTGAAAGACGTGTCAGGCAAGTGTTCGCCGTTCTCTGCTGCGGTTGCGGCGGACGTCTTTAGGCCCGCTCGTGCTTTGCATACAAGCCGTCACCCAGCAGATCGTCTGCCTGCCGCTGGGCAGCTGTTTGTGGCAAGCTACTCACTCTGCGCTGTGTGATCTGCGTGCTTTCTGTTGTAGGTATCGGTGTGTGGGCACTGCTACATATGCGGGACGTTGTTTGTGCTTCTGGCGGCATTAAAGGTGTGCTATGCGGTCGGCTCCGATGGTCGGTTTTCTCGAGTCCTTCTCCAGTCTCCCATACGACGCACTTGCCTTCATTGATCCATAGCCGTCTTCTGCCAAGCAGCTATAATGACGCTATGGGTATTTGCGTATCCACACCTACGGGGCAGTACCCTTCCCTCCGGTTGTAGTAGGCGGTATCTGTTCTTCGCGTGCACAGGATTGTACCGGCGACCTTCCGGCCCGTGCTGCGCGCTGCTTCTGCCCCTCCTTGGTAGCCCATCTCTACCGATTACTCTCTCCATTTCATTGCCAAACTCTTCTAACATTCCACAGCGGTTTCCTCACTCTCTGTGATCACTCCTCTGTCACCCCCTTCTTTGATTGTTGCACAAGTCGCTGCTGACATTATTCACGTCGCGTGCTTGCAGTGCTCATGCCCTCTCAGTTCTCCGCGCGTTTCGTCTTTTGACTGCGAGTGAGGGTCCTCCTGTCCTTCTTGTCTTTGCACATGTGCGGCACACTCACGCGTGCCGTGGCACTGCTTGGTGTCTCTCTCCGTCTTTCAGCTGTTCAATGTTTTCTTGTCATGGGTAGGCAGCTGGTCTCTCTCTCTGTGCTTCGTAGGATAGCGTGCATGCCACGCTGTGGACGCCAGATTTCCCCACATGTTGCAACTCGTCGCCGCTTGTTGTGTGCGCGGTTTCTGGGCTACCTGAAGAAACTGGTGGCGTGTCTCGTTCTTGTGTAGCTGTCCACCTTGTCGTGCGTTCCTCTCTTGTCATTTTCTGCAGATCTGGTAGCGGCACTGAGGATCGGGCGCGGCAGGCGCCGTGCTGCCCGACCCCTGATGCTGCTAATGTTGCCGACCCCGCTCGTGCTGCTGCTGCTTCTTCCGCAGGGCACAGCCACGCTCACGGGGGCAGCTGCTGCAACGAGAAGAAGTGCGGAAGCAACGGCTGCAGTGCAGACAGCGCCACGACAACCTGCACCCACGGCAGAAAGCATGCCTGTGCTTCTTCAGTTCCGTACAAATTCAAGAAAGATCCCGATGATCACCTGGGCGAGCTTTTGGACAGCTGGGTCGCCCCGTCGCGGCTACGTGATCTGCTGGGCCGCATCGCAGAGAGAGCCGCAAAGGTCTTCAACAACGTCATAGACCGTGGCAAAGCTGGTCAGTTCGGTCGGCTTTTTTCTCGCTCCAGTCGCCTCTCACCAAATGAGCAGCTCTGCTGGCGGCGGTTGTCTTCCGTGTTGTTGGTGTCTGCCCGCGTACACGCGCAGAAAGATGTACCCTCGTGGCTACACGTATTTCTGTATATGTACCTGGGGGAAGAAGTCTTCCTTGAGAAGTGCAGCACTCGTCTGGTGAGGACGCTCTCTAGCTAAGCCGACCTCTGCCCATCTCTACCGGTCCCTGCTCACTATGTTCACAAGAGCAAGGTTCCATAGTGATTTTCTGCGTGGTTGCCGCCACAGCTCGGGCGCACGAACGTCGGATCTAGACTGCGACAAGAGTGCACATGCGTCTCACTTCGTGCGGACTCCCCACGCGCTGTATCTGCTGCGGGGTCTCACACGTGGCAGCTGTCTGTTTGCGGCCTTCCCATTCTTGCGTGTTAGCGCTGAGGCTCGCTCTGCACGTGGTCTGTGCGTCGTTTGTTGGGCCGTTGAGTTACGGATGTTTGTCATTCCACTGAGCCTTTCTTGTTTTTTCGAGTGAACGCTGCTACTACAGCGTTCTCCATCGTTTCCCGCACCGTCTGGTTTTGCTGTCGCTTTTGGCTACCTCGTTGGGTGCCTAGCAGCTCTGTCCGTCTCCGATTGGTTACCGCTGCCACAGCGTGCTCGTGCTCCTGTCAGAAGAAGCGTGTATCACCGCAGACGCCGTCCGTCAGACAGCCGTACCAACGCCTAAAGCAGCCGCTGCGGCACCGCACAACTTCGGCAGGAGCCCTGAAGGAGAGACAGACATGCTGGTGACACCTTTTGCATGGAACCTGCAGCAGCAGTCGTGGATGCGTCAGAAGAATGCGGACGTACATCGGCGATAGACAGACAGAAGTAACCACCGTAGAAAATCAGGCGCACGTCGAACAGTCCTTCGTATTGCCCCCGTCTACGTGGTACGAGGAGTACAAAGCGGTGAAGATGGACGCTGGTTCGACAAGGAAGTATGTGGGCAGCGACTTCGCCTACCTTGGCCAGTGACTGTAGTATTGCGGTGCCAGGTGCTGTGTGCAGCGGCAACGCCAGAGTTGTTGCTTTTCGTTAGAAATTGGACTGCGGTGGTCTGTGCGTCCACCGTGCTGCTGCTCTTTCTTTCGCACTCGTTCAGTTTGGCGTCATCGCAGGTGTTCCCCGGAAGAAGGTACTGCTGCTTGGGAACCGGCCTGGTGGAACCGTTTGTCCACTGTTGATTCGTCTATTTAACGCTTATTGCGCCACGTCGTTTTGCGTGCTGTCATGTCAGATGGGATGGATCCGCCGACGGGACCAGAAGAAAGGCAGCTGCGCCTGGAAATACTGAAAGAGGCAACGATTCGCGAGGTCCAGCTACGTGTTGTTGAGGAGGTGGGTGTGCTTAGTCTACGCTGGAGCAGCGATAGATGTAGACACGTACCTCTCCCCGTAGACGTCTCTATTTCGTGGACTTTGAAAGCGCTGCAGGTCGCATTGTGTGATAGCACGCTCCTCGTGTCTGCACGGGTCCGAAATACGTGCGTTTCAAGCAGAGGTACAGAGGAGCGCTCGTAGGTGCGAAGGACCGGCGTGCTTGTGGGTTTGCGTGAAGACACTTGCGCGCAGGAGTATCGACCGCATGTGTATCTATCTATGTACGTGTGTCCAAGAATATAGTGCGTACGAATGTCTGTGTGAATGTCTCACGCGTATGTGCACGTGTGTATATATGTATGTACATGCATCCGTATACCTCCACGTACACTAGCACACCTGCATCCGCCTGTCTGGGTGCAGTTCTGCATTTACCTGGGGCTGCTGCGTATGCCTCTCTCTTGACCCGCGTTGCGGGCGCGCTGAAGTCTGTGCGCCTGGTACTCGTGACCCCTTACGCTTCTCAGTTGTTAAAGTTGCAGAGGCGTAAACGGACGTACGTCGACCTAACTGTAGAACTCTGTGATTGCAGCCGTCTGTGCACGCGAAGGAAGGTGCAGACTCGCTTGTATGTGTAGGTGTGTACCGAACTGTCTACCTGTGTCTCTGCTTATGGGTGTGGATCTGGCCAGCACATGCCGTGCGCTCCCTTAATGTGAGGCGTTCATCCTGTGGTGTGCATGCTTGTGCAACGAGCAGGTTCACGAGGAGAGAAAACGAGACAGCAGAGAAGGGGGAATGTTCGCAAATCCGTGTAAGCAAATGTTATGCTATGGACCAGGGGATCCATCATGGGTGCTGCTTGCCGCTGGTTGCTACTGTTGCAGCCGCTCGTCTGCCGTTTTCGGGATTGTTGGTCGCCACACTTGCAGCTGGTGTGGCTCGGCTTTCAGCTGCTGGTGCCTCGTTACTGTTGCTCCTGTTGACGCTCCGTCGCATTTGCAGCGGTTGCGACATTACCGAGTCTACTACTGCAGGGCTCTGCTGCGTCACTGTTGCTGTTAGTCCCCTGCATCCGTCGCTGCTGTTGCTGAACTAGTGACCTGGTGCTCAGCTGCCTACAGTGCTGCTGCTTCCAACGTTCTCTGAATTGCGTTTCACGAATGCATGCAGGATAGGCCGTTGTGTAGGTGTGCCGGCAGGTTGCTGTACACAAGCTGCCGTCGTGAATGTTCCCGAGTCGCGCTGAGTCTCCACGTAGCTGCCGGCTGGGAAAACCTTCTGCAGGGCGTATTTATGGTTTGTCACGCCTGCATTAAGCAGTTGTTTCCTCACTCCACACTGCTGGGGCCTTTTTGTTCAGCTCAGCTGCTTCACTTCACGCTGAAGTCGCTGCCGCTTCGTTGATTGCAGTCGGCGCTTGTAGGGAGCGCGCACGCACGCAGGGATACGCACGCGTGTAGCACACGTCTTAATTGCATACGCATGCGAAAAAGTGTGCGCGAGCACGACTCTGTTGGCAGTAACAACACTATAGAAGCAGCAGCGCGAGGACTATTGTTCCAGGCGCGGCAGTAGCCCCAGGTGTATGCGGTGCTTTGATTCCGCCTAAACGAGACCACCACGTGGGAAACTGCAGTATCGACAGCCTGTGCCACGTCTTTACACATGCGCAAGAGTGCACAACCAGTGCGCACACGTACACGCCCTACCGTTTAAATGAATGTATGCAGGATCAACTACTTGTCTGCAGGGCCCTGCCAAGGGGACGGCCTGCGATTTTCATCTAGTCACAGAAGCGGCATAATAGATCTTGTGTGCGCGGGGGTGTTTCAGCAAAAATATGTGATGGTGCGTCACTCCTTTGTCGCGTCCAGGGAAGGGTGAAGGGGGAGTCAGAGATGCGAACGTGTGCGTCGTCGCGGCTAGCTGGGCCAGCGCCTGGGTGGCCGCTTCCTTGTCGCGTTGACAGCAGTCTACTGCTGCCTTGGATGTGTTTTGGTGCAGTGGCTTTCAAACAGGGACACTTGAGTCACTTGCTGCCGGACACGGTCGCCGCTCTCATGAAGGAAGGCGTTGCTGTGCAGCACGCATTCGTGGGAGAAAAGGTTTGTCGTCGCCAATTCGACTGCCCTCCCCTCTGTGCGAACAGATAGTCAGGCAGCTTTGTTCAGTTTCGTAAATCTATGTATCCGCTTCACACTCGGGCGGAGGACGCCCCATACGGGTACGTCTAGGTGTATACATATACGTGTGTGTTGTGTAGGTTGTCCCACGCGACCAACACTTGCACAGGATGAGCATACGCTTTTGGAGCTGCTGCTTGAGAGGCTGCTCCGGTGCGTCCGTATTGCACTCTTGACGCTGCTTCACGTACACAGATGCTTTTGAAGCCATGAACGCACGCATGACAGAGTGAGGGACCTCCCGCGACCGAGCCTCCGCACGTAGTGTGTAAAGGAGAAACCGTTGGTGCGGATGCGCGCCTTGTGACTGGCCACCCTCAGTCCCAAAGCACAGATGCTGAAGGCAAAGCTTCGTATAAGTCTGCTTCGTCTGCTTCGCAAGTCTCTGCAGCGCCCAACTCCCCCTTGCCGAACGTCGCGCATAAAGCTGTGTGGTGACCTTCTGCGGCAGCTAGACAGAAGGGGGGTCAGTGGCAGAGGAAGGCATGCCCATTCCACATGCTCCCCGCTGAGCACCAGACGATGTGCACACGAGCAGGCATGTTATTCTCTCATTGTCAATGGAAGAAAGTTCGGTGTTGTGGTTCCCGCCTGGAGGCTGTCCAGTGCTTCCGAGAAGACGTGTGTGCGTATAATTCTATGTGCACACACTTTCGTACGTTACACTGATTGACGTATATGGTTTCACCAGGTGCGCAAGATGATCCTGAATGAGATAGAGCTGCTGGAATACGACGGCCGATTCAATGAAGTGGTGAGAATTGAGAGATTTCAGGACCCACGTTAAATTTTGGACCTGGGCCTGCCTCTGTCTCTAGACACGAAGGACTATCCTACATACGTGCACAGACACACGTGGCAGTGACCTGACCGCGGTTTTGTCTTCATAGTTATATTTCTACTGTAGCGCCTTGTGCCGATACAGGACAGACTGTGATGCAGGCAGAAAGGTGCCTACCACGGGTACGTGCAGTGGCACTTAAGTGCAGCACGTGAACGGCATCAAGTAAGGGTACTTTTGGGGGTTTATGAGGTCGCAAAGAACACGAGTGAATCCTCCAGCGCCTGCAAGCCGTGCTCACTGCTGATATACTTTGATACAAAGATTTTGTGAGCTGCGGACGATGCCCACTCATGCTTTTTCAAGTACAGCTCATCGTCGGCGGCCTCGAGCGCGACGGTGGTTGTGTTGCTAGTGGTGGCATCTCGATAGATATCTTAAATAGGTGCAGCTCCTGAGGCCGCCGGCAGTTGGCCTCCAGCCTCCGTTGCTGCTATTCTTTAGCAGCTGTGCTTCTGCAGGACAGCTGCCATGTTCTGCTTTGATGCCTGTTTACCTCCGCAGTTTCAGCAGTCCCTCAACCCCGTGCGCAAAGACTACATGTGCTGGGTGACCCTGAGCGACCTCGATCGCGAAAAGCAACAGGTAAGAGCCACCTCGTGCGGGCGAACCGCATCAGCATAGAATATACATTGTATACGTAGACGTCTACACATGGACGTGCACATACGTGTACAGATTCCTGGGCAGACGCCTGCGTGTCTGTCTGATGACTTGGAGAAGCGTGACACGGACGCGTTGTCACTTTCGCACACGCGTTCGATATTTTGACCAAAAAGCCCGTCTGTACTCGAAACTGTTTCCGGCTTTGTGGACGAAGAAACCTGCATGTTTCGTCAAACGTCCAAACCACCTCGTCTCTCGTGAGGTACTTGTGCCGACCGTGTGGGTACGTAAATTTGTGTGCGACGGATTGCGCATGCTTAGGCAATTCCTGATGGTTGCGGAGTGTGCGTCGGCCTTTCTGTGAAATGCCCTGGACGGTGGCGGTCTTGCAAGTGTGTCGGCTGCGCCTGCGGGATTACTGATGCGCGCATTGATCAGCAAGCTGATCTACGTATAGACGCGCCGATAGAGAGTTGTAAATCTTACCTTCATTGAAGAAGGTGTACATGGTATTCTGTGACGAATTTTTCCCTGTGTGTCACTGAACTTACTTCCACAGGGCGTGCAGGTGTGGTCCGCAGAAGAGTGTGAAAGCTACACTGAGTCACCCCACCGAGCAGCCCTGCGCAGTGTTATATCTATGTGTGTTCCCCTGTAGTTCGCAGACAAGTGAGCACCTAACACAGCCAATCAACGGCGTGTCGTCTCCATCCGACAACTCTCTTGTTTTTATTTTTTCCTCTGGGTGACTTAGGGCTTGTGGCAGCTTTTTCAGAGCATGCAAGCGCTGCCCTACGAACTCAACAAGAAGGCTCATCTTTGTCTACAGGTAGGATTCACCTTTCTCGCCGTCCACCTTCTTGAGAGTCTCCAGTCGAGGACTGGTGGACTCTAGTTTATACCCTGAAGAGTACCTGAATGTAGTGGGCAGGCATAAGTCCGTGACAGGCCTGCAGATTCAGTAGGCAAGTGTCGCTGTCAGCCTACTTATGTACTGGCCGTCACACCGTGCCTTCAGCGCGCGTACCCCAGCTAAGCCAGAGAGAACAGAAACCGGTCAATTCTTCTAAAACTTCGCAGTGCTGCTCGCGCCGTTTAGAAAAGCTACCTGGTCTAGCTGGTGCTGCTAATTCGTAACCTTCGTGCAGCTGGTCTAGGTGTATTTGCACGGTGCGAGCTGTGCGGTTGCTTCAAAGCGATTAGGGGGTTCTTTTTCCTTCTCCCGTAGCTGCGTCGTCCTGGGGCCGCGAAGAACGAACACGGGTCCGACGCATTGCGTTCTGGCGCACCGAATGCACAGCGCGAGTCCGCTTCGTCACGTGTGTGTGCGCGTCGGTCCTATGCGTACACGCAGCGACTTTCATGTCACTGGTGCAGGTGTGCGGCAAATGAGGCCGTAACGGGGGGTGAAGAGTAAGTGTTATGTAAAGGCTGGCGTACGTAAAAAAGCGACTCGCGAGTTCTAATCAGGGGAAGAAACCGACGCATTTGCGTTGCGTACATCTGCTTGCGTGCACTTGCACGGCAACGGTGTCTGTGTCGGGTACAGGTACACAAGCGAAGCGCGTACCTTGCAGTGCATCCACTTCTTTGGCACGAAGAAGAACATACTAGTATACGTGTGTATGTCCATACATGTATCTACAACACATACAGGTGCAGGCACGGTGTTAGGGACAACCCGTGCAGACACGGTGCTCGTGGCAACCCCTGCAGTACGCCTTGCGTCATGTACTACCTTTTTTCGTGCAAAGTGTAGGGGTCTATTCCTTGCTCTATGTGCGTGTCGCTATGCTGATGGAGTACACGTGCATACCGGCGATCTGGTGAGGCTGCGTGCTGAGGACGTGGGCAGACGGTGCTGCCTGTGCTGTCCGCAGATATTTCTACTGCTTTTTAGAGTACCACGCACGTATGTGCACATATGTGTGTAACCTATACATATAAACGTTTGACCTGTGATTGACGACTGGTACCGTTGATGGTGCTGCAGGTTTCTTGGGTGTTCCAGCTTGCCGTGTATCCCGGGGATGGCGCCTACTACCGTCGCCACATGGATGCTGGTTTCTCTCCGGCGCTCGACAATGGCCGGAAAATAACGGCTCTGTATTACCCTAACCCTCCTGACTGGAAGGTAAGTGCTTGAGCGGGAGAGCTGGTGCGCTCGTGAAGGCCAGCCCTCAAATCTACAAGCGCTGTGAATAGAATGGGTATTTATGTTGACCGTGTGCGTCCCCCATACCCACGTTTTGGACGCCACTTATGTCTGAACATTAACTTTCCGGATACGGAACGCGGGCGTGCTCGGTAATGATAGCACCAACACCCCTCAGAGCATCACGAGTAAAGAGTGACACCTGCTGCGTATACGCGTCGTTTCCATTGTACCACGCTTGTACACGAATCACCGTTGCATCTGCGTTGTAGTATTTTTTGAACAAGAACTTCGACGCCTTCTGTCTCCGGCGCGTCCGGCTCTTTTGTTTGTCGGTGTAACTTGTACGTAAAAGCTGGTACGCATACGCAGACTTGTAATTGCTTTTGCGCAGCCTTCCGACGGAGGTTACCTGCGTGTCTATGAACGATGGAGGCGCAAGGAGCAGCTGGGGATGGCACCTGGTAGTGTCGCTCCTTACGAGGTTGCGACGAACTTTCTTCGTGAAATCGAACCCGCAGGCGATACTCTGGTATTGCTAAGGTGAGACCCAATTGCTGCGCACTGAAGTAAAGTCGCTTGTGGGTCAACCGTTCCGCGTGGCCGCAGTGTGGCTGGGTCTGCTGAATGTAAGTCACCTCCGTGCTGTCAAGGTGTGGCTGTCCATGTGTGGATCTACTTGCACCCACATGTATGAAGTGTGTGTACAGCTCAGCACGTTGATTGTGGCTTTCTTTCGAAGGAACGGCCGACCTCTGCCTGTGCGGCACTCTGCAGGCAGCATCACTGCGGTCCGCTTCGGAAATATGTAGGAGCCCAATTGTTCACGTAGAAACCATTGTGATGGTACATCGTGAATCTGTCCGTATAGGTAGATGATTAGGTTCACGTGCACACATGTGTGATCATCGTTAACAGTATTGTATGTGTCTGCTTGGGATAAGATTCCTAAAAGCACGTTCGTGCGGTGCGCAGGGTGCACGCGCGTCATAATGGGCGCACGTGTTTGCCTTGGTATCGCAGAGAAAGTCATAGGTTTTTTTTTTGTCCGTCGTTCCATGCGACCAATATTTGTTCTTGCGCAGAAGCCGTGAGATGCCGCACGAAGTCTTGGAAACGCATCGAAAGCGGTTCGCGATCACCCTGTGGATGTCTGGTCCCCCAGGTCCTGGGGATGACATATAACGAGCGTACGTACGGCTGGCGGCCATCGGCAGCGTGTAGCCATAGAATGGGTGGAACTGGGGGTGCTATCTATCTACTGCACCCCTCTCTGCAAGAGAAGCTCCCGCACGTGACCTTGCTGGTGTTACACAGGGACCAAAGGATGCCGAACCATGTGGGGGTGTAGCAGTTCAACCTGCGTATAGCAGGGATGTGACAGTTCAGTGTGATAAAGGAGGTGGAGGTGTAGCAGTGCACTCTGAGTACAGCACGGACGTGGCAGTTCAATGAGACAAAACGATCTCCAAAGGGTAACAAGAAGCGTGTTCCTTGTCGCCTGTCCTTCAATTCCTTTTGCCGTTCGGTCCTTTTCTAATTCCTAGTAAGATAAGTGTCTTCTTTTGAAGCAGCCAGCAGCTACTGGGAAGAGTGTAGGCCGCACTCGAAGAGTTCGTCGTAGTTTAACTGACTTTTGCAACAGCTCTGGAGTCCCGCAGAGGCGTGACTTTAAAGGCTCTCAGCACAAGAAGCAGCAGTTCACTGGGGAGAGTAAACATCGTTCGAAACCTATACGGCACACTGCCCGCCAGCCTGAGGCATGTTGGCATGAGAGTCAGTATCGAATCTGTAAAATCAGTGCCTAAAGTACAGTACACGCCACAGAATGAATGCTCTTTGGTACACATCCACTCTGGCCGCCGTCAGCGCGGAAGACGCAACTTCCTTGGTTATTTACGCAGGGGCAACGAACGAATGAAAGACTCACGGAACGAACCAGCGGTATCTGCGTTTTAGACGGGGATGCACGAGGGCTTGAAGGACTGCAGGTGAAGACGTTAACAGTAATACAGAAGCTGAGCTGTAGCATCGTGCTTTTCTTTCTGCCCCACAGCCTTTTCCGGAACTGAATATTGTACATACACCGTACACGTGTGCGTGCGTATCACGCAGCGAAGTGTAACAGCCCACAGTCGGCAGCTGCAAGCCAAAAAGAGCGTCCTACAACATTTTTCAGTCCTAAGTAGCATAGCCAACAAAGGTAGAACGCACTGCACTTGCGGATTGCGTGCTGCACTTCAGAAGGCCTTCGCTCCGCTTTCGAGTGCTAGCTGGCGACACTCGGTGCTGGTGAATAAAGCTTGGTCGACGTGTGTACATTTGTCTACCTAAGGAGTACATTCCGCACAAGCACAGACGCACCTGCCTCTAGAAAGACCACCACTTCCGATACTTGCCAGGGTTTTCTCGCCTTTTTCCAGGGTCACGACGCATCTGCATACATGCGCTGTGCGAAAGCATATGTGACATGTTACAGACACAGTGTGCCGTTTTAAGGCACGACTACGGGGTCTACTTGCGCTGTAATCGCAGCCGTTCCTCCACGTCGGGGAAAGCCTGTCAAGCAACGATACACATAACTGAGAATAATTGTAATGTGCCCAGTTATCACTTGAGAAGCAGTATCGTCGTCACGAGGGTAGCCGCATGCGTGAGAATGTTCCCTGGGTCGGTAGTCGCTGTTGAACAGAGTACGCTGAGTGGGAGAGCAGGCACCTCCACCGATTTTTCGTCGCTCTGCATTGCTGAAGAAAACCAAAATTTAAAATAAACGGTACTTTTTTCTGGAGCAGGGTTCTGCAGACGTGCCTTCATCCTCAGAAATCCAATTGTTACTCTGCTTGGTTGATAGTAGTTATCTATTAAAAATTTCGTGTTCTGCGGAAACCTAAATTAACTGTACTTTCCGGTAGTGGTGCCGGTTTAATAGTGCGAACAGGCCCTCGGCCGACGCTGAAGAAAACATGCTGTCCGTACCGATCATTGCAGAGCAGCATACAGCGGTCACGTCCGCTTCATACCCGTATACCTTTGCACTGGCTTTTCGTGGCACACGGCTCAGCCACGTAGCAAGAAAATAAGCACTCTGGAAAAAACGCGTGTCTCCTTCGCGCAAACGTGAGAATTCTCGCACGGTTCCCCTGTAGCGAGGGGCTCTGCAGAAGAACAATCTCTGCATATTCAGGCCGCTGCACTCCCACAGATTACATTGTGCTCAGTGCGCCACTCGTAAGGGCGCAGCAATCCCGCTCGATAATACTTTTGACCCTAATCGACATAGATCCATGGGAGCCTGCCGTAAAAGTGCGAAGCAACTCAGTGAAGGCCTTGCATGTTTTGAAGCACATCTCAGAGCCCCTCCGCAGGTACCACCTCAGCACAAAAAACTTAAGGTTCCTCCTTCTCTGTACATTGTACATATGCGCATACATATGTCAAACATGAAAGCCTTCGAAGTGTAACTTCACACTGTGGAAGAAAAGTGGAATTGCAAGCAGATATAACTGAGCTGGAGTCACCCACGTGGAGTGTACCTTATTGCGGCCGAACCGTCTTCAGCTTCAACTGGTCTTTAAAAGTGTGCAGAACTTGCACAGTTGACCTCAGTCATCAGAAGACAGGGGACCTACAGCTTAGAGACGCAAGGTGCAGCAAACCTTCCAAGTCCGTCAATTAGAGTTGGGGCACGTCTCTGGAGCGCTGACAGGCTTCTTAAGCCACGGTGTGAAGTGACCGTTCCGCAGCTGCACGCGTGAGAGGTCTACAGCATTCTAATATATTTGCGAAGCTGGAGATTACATGAATATGTGGGCAACAAAACACTACAAGGTTTGCCATGCCTCCAAAAGAGTGTCACCGCCTCTGTCTGTCGGGTCTTTAAAAGATCAGGATATGAACTGCATCAATGGTAGCCATCGGTGTAGTTTGAAGGAAAGCACAAGGTATGCACGGTAGACATTGGGGTGCAACACCGTGTGTCACCGCCAAATTCTTTACTGGTCAATCTCGCTTCGTTTTCCTATGTTGTTGTAGTCAGGCAAACAAATCCACAACGGAGTCGTCCGTGATTTACGACGTCTCCACTCGCAGTGCACGACACGTCGCTTGTACAGCTGTCGGCGCGTCGCCTGCAGCTGCCTGTGGCCACCCAATTCTCCTGGCATTCCCACACTCTTTTCTGCGATTACATCCTCCGGGCTAGCTGGAAGGTTCGTTACTAACCCTAGGCTGAAAACAAGCATACTTCCTCTTCATGTGTCGCCACGGATAAACCGTAAACATTAGTTGTCAGACCCCAAACAGAAGCCCGTTCTTAAGCCTTTTCTTACACAGCACGTACAAGACCTATATACGCATATGAAATGTTCAAATACGTCTTTCTGTACCGTTTGAATCGCAGCGCATCGCACCCTCTCTCTCCCTGCGGATATGCCCTCTCCAGTTTGCACAACTGTGCCTCCTCGCACAAACACAAGCACATCTGGTGATGCCACGAGACTGGGAGGGCCTTCCCCACCGAAGCTCAACTGCGGCTGCCGCGTCTCAACGGTTTCACTGTGATACTCGGTCTTTATTTTCCAGCAGCGGGCATTCAGCACGTACACTGCGACTGCCCCCGAAAGCATGCAACCTTACGAACGCCAACGCTCTCAGGAAGAACGTCAGCCTTTTGTCCACATGCGCCGTGATACTGGAGTACCTCTCAGCAACATTTAAAACATGCGCACCTCAATAATTTCTTACAGTTGGCAGAAATAAGTAAGTATGTCTGCCTTCTACTGAGTTTAAAAGCATTTTCCTCCACTTCATCGTTCATCGTATACTAAAGAGCTGCAAGCCCCCGAATTCACGAATCCGGAAGGCATTCCGCAACAAAAATCGCCGCGGGACTAACGTCTCCCATTGAAAGGTCAACCACGCATTAGCCGTGCGATTCACTATTGTACTTGGCAGCCTCCCCATGGTTGGCACCTTGAGAATGCGATCCAACGAGTTCACGGTGACTACCAGGAAACGACACACAATGATAATCCCGTGTTATTCCCGGGGTACCTGTACGAATCACAGATTGCTCGAAAGTTACGACATTTATGCCTCTTCAAGAGCGGCATCGCCTGGCCTGCACGCTTGCTGAGCACGCGTGATTTGGCAGTCTGTCAGTCACTCGACGTCACTTGCGCAGCCTGTTTCTCAGCGTGCGGCGTCCCTGAGTGTCTGCGGTGCGACAGACGCGTATCATGTTCGGGCACTACGGCAGCTTCTCGTTGGTCGTCGTCGATCGGATTAAACCGCTGTGTGGATGAACTTTCCGCTGCAACCACCATGGAAACCGCTGCAGAAGCGGCAACGCTGGCGAGAGGGAACACGTGGGCTGCAACAGCTTTGCTGGCGTGTAAACTGCGCCTTAAAATCACTCCAGTCAGGTGGCCCAAAACTGCAAGCCCCTGCCCTCTGACAGTAGCCAGCGCGAGCGCGCCACCGACGAGGGAGACACAGTTCTCGTCAGCTGCGGTACAAGTCGTCACCCCGTCAGCACATGTCCTCGCAGAAATGCGCTCCTTGTCGCACGCAGAGGGACACTGAGGCTGCTGCCTCGCCTTCGTGTTGCTACCCCTACAGAGCGAGAGCTGTACAAGAGAGCTAAAAATACCAGACAGAACAGAAGTGTCTAAAGCTTCAGCTGTACCACTATCCTCGTCGTGAACGGTGTTTTCCTGAGCTGACGGTGTACCACTCAACCCAGCATGCACCGAGTTGCTATTGTCACTTGCCGTCCGTTCGTTGCTGCCGGAAGGAGGCGAGAACACGAAAGACGAAGGCGCCGGTATGCAAGCGATGCGAAATGCCTTCAGGCGCTCCATTATTAACCGTCCTGTATATACAAATGCGAAGGCGGTACATGCGAATGATGCCGAGACCCGCAGTGTCACGTAGATGAGACTTCGGAGCACATACCCCAAAGGATAGACGACCAAGATCTGCAGGACCGCAGCCACCATCCCGATTCTGCACACCCAAAGTAGACACAACAACAAATCACATACAGGCACACCCCCCTACAAGCGCTACAGACTAACACCGTCGGGGCTGTGCGTCTAGGCTCACACACCCTACCAGGGTGCTGCGAAATGTCCATGCCCCTATCAGGAAAGCAGACAAACGTGTTGGAAGGTACTGAACATAATAAGCAAGTAGGCGCTGAGACATTATAAAAAGTCAGTCAAACAAGTGCGGAGCTGATAAGACGCAAATACACAAACACGTATCCACAAACGACGTGGCACGTAAAAAAACCTGCAACGTACGCTAAGACCTACAGATTCCGATTCTATGTGACCCACAGGGAACCACAGTACGTATCCAGTCGGTACGCATATGCTATAGGATAAAAGAGAAAGGAGAAGACACTAGATGAATAACCTTACATGCGACGTGAGTCATTATATGTACACGTAGACTGCTGTGCTGAGAAACAATCACTCACAAGCCCATCTGACACATATTCCATCCTACCTCATGCAACTGTTCGCTGTCCTTCTTGACTCCCGCAATCGCATACCTCCTCAAATATACATGTATATATATATACACAGAGAGAGAAGTATCTCCTGTTCACGTAGTCAGATCTGAGGAGACATGCAGATGTGTTCTACGTACATGAGAAACTGGTCGAGGACCTGCCTGCGTATTTACGCCACGCAAAACAACTCTGAAAGGAATTTATGCTTCACTAGGTATACGTCCTCGCTACTGTACAAGATCTCCACATATGATTGACAGAGGGTTTCACGGAAGCATATCGCTCAGATGAGGAGGACTGCGGATTAACGATGCTTTGACAAGCAGGCGTACATTTTGCGGATGAGGAAGGCAAGGAAAAGTAGAAGAGCTCCAATAGGAGACGACCCGTGGTGTTCTCTGCGTCTCCAGCGCGTGCGTGTGAATATTCCGTCGAAATAACGGCCCTCGTCACCACGTTTGCTGTTCTCTCCCGCTGCCCCACTCCAACCTGGGTCACTTGCCCTACTGATCCGGACCTCCAGGCTGCGTCTCCGGCGCGCAGAAAGCCTCACGAGCAAAGCGTGGGCAATGTGCGCAATTCTGCAAGAAAAACTGGCTAATCCACTACTCGGCAGTGCAGGGGTGCCAGCACGCCGTGCGGACGCAGACAGATCAGCAGCTGCCACTGCTTCTTTGTGAGAAGCTCTAGTTGACGTCCGCGTCCAAATGTTGGCGTTCAAGAAGCGCGAAAGCAGAGACATCGCTGACGGTGCTTCGGTTAAATCCGGGTAAGACGTCACCTGCAGCTGATCTGCTGTGGGAGAATTCCAAAGAGAACGCGGATGCTCGTGGTCCTTTGGAGAGTGAGAAACGTGGAGTTTGTCTTTACTGACGGCATACGAAGCTGTGTGAAACAGTACTATTCCAATCCCCTGCAGAACAACGAAAAAGACGCACGCGTGTTTCTCGTTCTTAACCGGTTCATAGTTAGCTAAACCGCAGCAGTGTCAAGCCACACAGCAATAGAAGGACCACACAGCAATACGAGGACCACGCAGCAACGACGGCCGTAGACCAGCCGTACTCCCCGTGCGGGAGCAGGGCCTGTAGAATGCACTGCAATTACCCTGCACCACGATAACTGCAATCACTATTCCGTGCCGCTACCGGAAACCGTTGGCGCAACAACAGCAACCTCACCACTTGAGAGCGGAACACGCGGTGTAGGCGCGCAAGCAGGCCGCACAAAGGTTACAACAGCACCAGCAGAGATAGTGTAATGCAAAGCGTAGTCGACCGTAGCTCCTATTCATCTGGACGAGTGACACGCAGCGGCTAGTGATATGAACCCTTACTCGCCACAGGATACCGAGAACCAAGAGTGCTCCAACTATTCCAGAGACAACGCGCAACTGTCGTCGTTCCCGCTCTTCTTTCAAACAACACAAGGAACGTCGCCTTGCGGAACGATTTGACCCCCGTAGGACCTGCTGCTGGGCTGGCAGGACCGGATGTGATACCCACTGTGGTCTACGAAGACGCATCTCCTGGTCACCCGCCATCCTGTTCGTACTGAATAGATGCCCTGTCCATGTCACTGCTTCTCCTGCTGCATCCGTGCGTAGCACTGCTCCCGTTGGTAACAGCTCCCGCCGGTAGCCGCAACCTGTGAGGCAAGTGGGGTAGGAGGGGAACCCACTGCGGCTGCTGGTACCAACCGCAACGTCATTACGGACCGCCAATGAGGAACACGATGTCGCTGACGCTCCTGCGGGCGTCCCCGATTGGTACATAGCCTGAAAAGAGCAACGCGTGTCCGCTTCTCTGGTTCTTCCTGGTGAAATCGGGGAACAGTCTCTCTCCAACGGCAAAACACGGCACGTGAAAGAACCTGATTCAGCGGGATGTCCGGCCCAAGAAGCTTCTGTTGGCCTTCCTAGGAATGCCTGTACTGCAGCTGTAGAGAACGACGTCGGGGAGGGCGTCCCTGCTCCCACATTCACAGTGTACACATTTCCCGAACCCGCCAACAGTGAACGTTGAACATGCGCCGTGCATGCGCCTGGCGAAAAGTCGCGCCCGGCAGTAACTGCACACTGTGGAACTCTATACACAGTCGTTCCAACAGAATGTGTCGCATGCTGTTCAAGAAGCTTCTGACACCTTTGTGAAAGAAGAGCATGCGTCACAAAAGAAGGAAGAGAGGACTCGGCGGCACAGAGCGAGCCCGGCCCCTGCGGCGGACATCTCCGGACAGGGCGCAAGGTGCGAAAAGATCTGCTTACGGGAGAGGCATGATCTGCTGCCGCACTCGTACCACCTACCGCGGCGCATGCTGCCCCAGGGAGATTACCAGATTCGTACCCGCTGTCTGTCGTATCCCAGCTAGCTGCTCTGGTCGGGGCCACACTAGCAGCGCAGGACAGTGCCCCAGCAACGGGGGCCACAGACGGTTGCTCTTGCACACTGTACCCCGGTAACTCTGTAACACCGTGCGACGGTGTACCAACGGCAGCCGCTCCGATCCCACCACTACGTGACGCGGAACACCTGCTTCCGACATAGACGCACGAATGCGTTTTCTCCGATCCTGCTTGCACCGTGCTGGGAGACGCGTCATTCTCGAAGGCCCCTACTTTGTGTTCCCGGACGCCTTCGTGTAGTCGTCTACCACTGCGGTTTACGCCAGAACACTCAGGCCCTGCTACTGCTGTATCCGACAAAATAGAAAAGAGGCTCTCCTGGAGGTCAGAGCAGCGGTGCGCACGCATTCGGACAGACAGATCACTTCCATCGAAAGCGACGCTTGCAGGCCCCGGAGAATGGTGCAAGACGCCCTCATCTTCCCCCCCATCCCGCTGCTCCGTCACCACCGCTTCACACTTCTCAAGGTGCTGGATGTGACGCTGTTTTTTGTGTTGATGCTGTTGTCCAAGAAAGTGCGTTGCTGGCTGTTGCTTCTTCTGCTGCTGCTGGCGGTCTCCTTGTTGCGTCTCGTGTCCGGAAGCTTGCGTTTCCTCCTGTGGTTGGTGTCGTTGCACCTTATCCAGCCCTCGAAGGCATATGAGATTCACCGCAGGGACCTCTCCACGCCGTTGACGCACTTCGTCACTCAAATGGCGTAATTCACCGCTGCGCACTGGTTCGTCGTCAGACTCTTTGATGGCGCAGGCGAGAGCGAGGTTACCCAGCTCGCCATCTGCGGTTGTGCGCACACTGCTCTCGTTGGTTGACGTGCATGGTCCACTTGCAATACTGCTGCCTCTTCTCAACAACAGCCCGCCTGTGAGCAGCCACTCCGCGCCCCTGGTTGATCCTGCTGAAGGTGCCGCTCCCGGTGGGGAGGGAAGATGGCCTGCGCTGGCATAAGCGTTGCAGCGCTTTGTTTCCCCCGCAGCACTGACCGCTGCCGCGCGCAACGGTGCAGAAACTGCTTCCGGAGATGACGACGCGCATTCGCCGGCAGAGTCGGACTGGATCGACGACACGGCAGCACGACGAAAACTGCTGCATGTAGTGATACTAACGTCGTTAGCAGTTCCTGTTCTACTTTCAGAATGAATGCCAACGGCAGAGCCTAGCACACACTCCTGGGAGTTTATCGCCGAACTGCGCCTGCGAAATGTAGGAGCACTGGACGCTGAGGAAGTAGATGAAAGTACATCAAAAGCATTAACAACGGCAGCAGATGCTGCACTGTCTCCTACCACTTGCGGAGTGTTCACCTCCCTTGTCCCCAACGCCCCCGGACAAGCAGCCGTTTTAACTGCGTCACTGGCAACGACATAAAGCAACGGAGACGGCGGCTTTGAAGGATAAGTCGCCAGGGAGAGCGCTTCGCGAGGGAGTTCACTTGGTAGTTCTACAGGCATCGCAGATAACGAACTCCCACTCCTCCCTTCCCCGACTCCCTTCATGGCCGGCACCTCCGGAAGTTCTGTCGCCGCATTTGACTGCAGCTCTGGGGCGTGTGCAGGATCGTCCGCAGTAGCAAAGGTACCACCTGAAGTCGTACCAGAGCAGCTGTTCCTTCCAAGCATACGAAGACGATCAAAAGGACACACTGTCGTCGTCTTCGTGTCTGCGGGCTCAGAGGCTGCTTGCTGCGCGACGATAGGAGCAACGCTACGGAACGCAGGGAAGCTAGGTGCAACTGCTGCTGCTGAGTGACACACAGGTCTGCTTCCTTCTGGTGGATGCAACTGCTGTAACAGTGGCTGTTCGACCTGCGGCTGTTTCTGGAACATTTCATAACCCTGGGGCTGTCCACACTGCAGCCACGTGTAGCCCGGTGGATGCTGCGGCGAAACTGCTCGGACCTCCGTGCCAAGTATGTAATGTCCCTGGGGATAGAGGGGTGGCATTCGTCCACATCGCAGCTGATGATGCTCATACAGCAGTTGTTGATGTGTGCGACGCGAAAGCCACTGCTGCTCCGTCAGTTGTAGTTGCTGCTGCATAGCAGTGTCCGGTGACAATCCACTCGCTGTCGTCGAGTGGAAAGGCGCATCCTCTACAACAGCAGACCTGGAATGAGCTGACGCTTGTATCTCAGAAAGCTGTCTGCCAGCCCTTGTTGTCCTTGTGTCATTAGTGGCGAGCGACACGTCGCTGACCTTTCGCACGGAGCTCATAGTGCGTGCCTGCAGGCGCCCTGCTGCCCGCGACCTTGTCACAGCGGTCACGCCGTCTTCTTGCACAAGTGCTGCACCAGGCACAGACTCCCCAGCAGGACGTACAAGTGGAAAACGGTGCAGAGAGTCGGCCCTGAATGCGCGGCCTCTATGTGTATCCTGTTCGTCATCTCTTGGTACAAGGGTGCTGCTGCTGCCACTGCTACTCCCTCGAGCGCGACCAATCACGGCGTGAGGACTGCGTTGTATCGAGTCATCTGGGAAACGACCACCCAAGCAGCGTTCCGGAGCACTCCGTTCCATTTCTCCTAAACTGCAGAAATATGCTTTCGCGTGTGCTGTGTGGCGGCACTCGCTACTAGCACCGGCAACAGCATCAGCACATCCTGTGGGTGGGCTACGTGGTGGCTGCCCAGTGTTCGATCCATAGAAAGCAGTTGTACCGTACTGGAGTGGCCGCAGTTGCCTGCTCCTGTTTTCTACGAACATTCAGTCAAACAGAAAAGACCATTTCGTCACTCCAAGACTCGAGCCACGGGTACAGCGCAACAGCAGGAAAGAGCGACACCAACGCAAAAACCCTATCCCAAGGCGTGCCTCAAACCTCGTCTGCATTCACAGCCGCCTTCGACAAGATAATCCGCAATCGCGGTATACTACAGAGGACGTCGTCCACGTATCTTTGTAAGCACCATGCACCTACGTAAAACACTCACGCATCGAAAGGGCAAATATGTACAAGGGATCACTCTTGTGGAGGAAATTTCGACTAAAATGGCCGCTTAGGAACCACAAACGTGAAACAATTTCTCCATCCGCATTACCCTGGAGCTGTCATTGTGAGCGTGCAAGATGCATCGTCGGACCATGTATCACAGCTGAGCAGATTGCTTCGCGTCAGCACATAAGCGGCAGTAATGGAATATCTACGCCGCATGAAGATGACTAAGAATCTATATACGTTGTCAGAACTGCTGCGTCACAAACACAAAAGAGCACATACCGTCGCATAAAGGTGTGAGCAGCTCAGACGGAAAATTTATGAGAAGACAGGATATCTGCTACTTCGACAAGACATCAAGGTAAAATCTAGTAGCCCAGAGAATGTCTTTTCTGCAACGAAGGAAACGATGAGCAGACAGCCAACCGAAATCCGTTGTTCACTGAAGAGAATCATATACCGGCAACCAGGCTTCGTTGTTCTGTTCCCATCGCTCCAGCCAGGGGCGCTACGACCGCGTCAACAAAGATTAAGGGGAGGCAGGCGTAAGCTACAAGTAAAAAAGCACGTAAGGTACAATCTTTCTCGATTTACTATTTTTCCCTGCACGGGCGCTGTTCCGTTTAAGCACCGTCTACTGCAAGCAACTGAAAAAGACGAGTGCGCAAGGTGTGCTTGCGCCTGCTGTTGGCACGCTCAGCATGCTGAATCAAGACCATGCGGTACCTGCTGCACAAACCGAACTTTACGACGGCGACGAATCACAGCTGCTACAAGCAAAGCAGCCGCTGCTGCCGCTACGGTAAGTGGCGGGGCAGCAGGAACGACGTTCTCCCACAGAAAGCTGTGTTGAAATGAAAGTCGTTCTGCACGGGAACGAACGCGCGTACTCCCGAGATGAGACTAGCGCCAGTCAACTGTTGAACTATTGCGTCCACATGAAAAGGCTGCATGTGGCGAAGGAGCGGCGGCTACATGACTCGCCGGCCGTCCCTCCACCGGCGCGGTGCTGCTGCTTGGCAGCACCCTGCAGCACTTTCAAAAGGATACACTGATGAACTACACGACAGAGGGACGAACAGCATCACTCAGCAAGAAGGTGCCATACCATCGCTAGGCAATGCAGACATTAAGATCAAAGAAAGTGAAATCCACTCTCCTCCGTTGCGCCTGCTGCATCAACACGAGCGAGAGCAACCGGAGTAGCAGCGTGCCGGTGAGCAACAACAGTGTCACACCAGGCTAAGCGGAGTGCGGCAGAGCCCCGCACACAGTAAGCATAAACATATAAGTACCAATAGCGGTACAGTCGCCTTCTGGATTATAGAAATATTCTGTTTTCTTCTTGTCAGTGAGTACTTACTGACTGACAACGCAGACCGAACTCAGCCGCGACAAGCAGCAGCCGCCCGAATAACCTCGTGAGAGACGCGCAAGATACTTCCTGTCCACTACAGCTGTGCCCGCTGCCCAACTTACGATTCTGGGCGCCTCCTCGCCTGAGTTTGTTTCCTCGGTCTGATCCATCAGTCAGAAACGCGTTGTACTCAGGCACAAAGAGAAGCAACAGGGATGTTGAGTAACTACCAGAGCGGAGAGTGTAAAAGTTTGTCTTATCCGTCGTTGGAAGAGCTGCACTACTACGGCTGCTGCTACTGTCTCTGGTCCTGCCAGTACTGCCTCCTCTAGCACTGCTCGTACTGCTCGTTGAGGTGTTCTATTGGGTGCTCCACATTCTGCTTGTACTGCTGCTGTTCTGTGTACTAATGCTGCTGCAAGCGTGACCAAGACACCACAGTTTATAGGCGCCCACTGGGTCGTTGTACCAAGAAGACAAGCACAGAATGAGATCGTGGTCACAGCTGCATAGTGCACCTGCTGTAATCACTGGTAACTGTAGGTAGACGCGGCGTGAAGCAGCCACGTGATCTAAATAATATTGATCACTGGTACTGGGGGATTTGACAAGGGGGAACAGTAGTGCAGGTGCGCGGCCAGCAACATCAAACGGGGGCGGGCCTGGAAGGAGACGTAGCGCTTCACAATATGAACCGACCTGAGGAAACACCAGCCTCCGTCTCTCATCTAATCCTGGCAACATTTTGGCAGAATCAACAGCATTCGCTGCTGATGTACTCCCTTTTCCCGAGCGACAATGGTAGGCATTGGCCAGTGGCAACGATCAACAACTTGAGACGTGAGCAGGGATGGGAAGCCTGAAATATTGGCAGAGAAAGCTGCATCCGCTGCTGAGGTAGTTCCTTCTCCCGAGTGGCAATGGTAGACATCGGCCAGTGGCACCGGTCTCACCTTGCGACGTGAGCAGGAATGGGAACCCTAGGATATCTGCATAGAAAACAACAAAATCTCAGAGAGCACAACAGTATTAGCAGTGCGTGTAGGAGCCACAGCAGAGCCATAATTAGCAGAAGCAGGTCATTGCCTTTCTCCAGAGATGCCAGCCTCCACAGTCACGTCCCGCTACTGGAGAGATAGACCCCCTCTAAGACGCGTCTGGATTGATGCTGTTGCTGCTGCTGCAAAGTGGCAAGCTACGTTCGCATTGTGTTGGCGACAGCTGAGGGTGAGCACAAGACACAGCAGCCTCGTACTGGCACGTGACGAGGTGTCAGTATGGTTGCGGCCCAAGTACAAGGCTATTAACTGCGATCGCGCTCGACTTGCTAGAGGGCCATAAATGGCTATTCGACCGCTGACCGTAGAAAACTTCGCTTTTGAGGAGGCTTGCGCCGGGAAGATATCTCGTCACAGGAGGTGGCGTTGGTACGTCAACGTCTGGAGCACGCTAACACAGATCATAAGTGCGTCTGAGACAGCGCCAAGAAGTGCTAGAATTGAATCAGCGCAGTCGGCGGAATCCGAGTTCCCCAAACGCGATTCATTGTACGTGACTGCATGTTCTGTTTGTTTCACAGCAGTTGACAGTACATTTGTCAGCTCCTTCGGCAATCCTTTTCGCACTTGCTCCGTAACTGCATGGTTTGCCTACATGTGCCTGTACTGTTTCTGGAAGCTTCCTTCAAACGACTCCCGTGCCAGTCAAACGATTCCCGTGTCGGTTGTTTATTTCCCAACGCGAGTGGGTTCGCGTGTTACACACAGGCATGTGTAATAGCTCGGACGCAAAAGTGAGTGGTATCTTCAGATGATGTGGATTTACGTACGTGCTGCTCTTGAGCCGCTCGTCAGGTTACACTGGCTGCACCAATCGTGAAGCGTCTAGTTATGTCACGTGCAACAAGTCTTGCCCTTGCATGCAGGCACCGGGTGCGGTTTCACGCAGCCAGTGACACGCTGCGGTTCTTTTTGCGGCAATTCACGACCAAAGGCAAAAACGCCAGGCTACCACAGACGTGTGGTCATCCCGCGATGCGGCATAGAATCCACAGCACGAGCCAAGTGTGCGGCAGATACACCTCCAGAAGGGCCACTGTGGCTGCCTTCTTGCCCCGAATGCCGGATAATGAATCGTCGAATTGAATTTGAGAGCAGCTTCATGAACAGTGTCCGTTGCACGGCGGAAAGCCCCGCGGAAAACCACCTGTGAGAAGACTAGCATCGTGTGCAAAAGTTGCCGCAGTATCAGGGTCGACACCAAGTTCAAGGGAGAGTTGCAAAACCAGTGAGTCAGCACCAACGCCACAGAAAATATACCTCTTTCGGCGAAAAGAGGTCACAAGCGCAGGTGCTCAGGGCAGTGCAGGAGGGAGCCCCTGAAACATACATGGAGATCTAGATGCGATGGCCGATAGCAATGCAACAACGGCAGGTGATGGAGATGGAGCCAGCGTTCTGGACCGAGCGCCGAATGGGAAGCGCAGAGCTCAGCACCGCAGACAGAGCCACAGCATACGTGGTTGGCAGTTAAACTGAACACACTAAATCAGTAGCACGAACCTACCGTCCTGCTGGTCACCGACTCGCACTCAACGCCTCGTCAACACCTAACTTGCGCTTTAGTCGTCCGCGCCTGTCTTGCTGACGCTACGGTACCTAGGTACTGCGGTAGCGTCAGCAAGGCAGACCTACAGCGGGATGAGCATAAAAGGGGACGCAAAGGAACGAAGAAGTGCCTCCGAGCTGCTGACTAAATGCATGCTCTGCTTCCTTGTCGAAACGAGGAGGCAAGCCGTTGAGAACAGCGTTGAAGCACATCCGACGTTTCCAGGTATGCACGAGGACTTCAGGATATCCCGTTTCGGCGAAGTAACAATTGACGCTCGTTGACATGTCTTTTGCATTAGCTGCACGGTGCTACCACTAACGTTTACACAACAGGCCCGCCGCACGGTGATACTGAAACAGCGCCTGCCGTCGTTGGCATCCGGTACGGACCCACGAATGGACACCACCACCGACACGCCTTATCACGGAATGCTCTTACAGCGGCGCTCACATTCATAGAAGCAGGCACCATTCGTTAAGCGTACCGGTGAGTGGGTGCACACGGTCCTTCCAAAATATACATTCGAGGGTAAACATACAGGGCCGCGCGAACACCTCGTGCGCAAGAATAAAAATACGTAAGAGATCAGTGTTTCCCCTTGTTTTGTGCTGCAGGTAACAAATCGTCTTGAACGGGTGGAGTGCAGGCGTGTGATTTTATCTCAGCTCGATACTAACAAATTTTAAAATCGGCCCGCCAGCAGTGACGTCGTGCATAATTCCAGAACACGCACACCCCACAGTCTGAGTTGCATTCGACGTGTATATTCCGAACCGGAAAGTCAGCTCCTCCGCTAAGCCCGGCGTGGTACGGCACATTAGGACGTACACTTTTTCGCTTATCCTATTCGAATCTATGCCTGAACTATTTGGTGTTACTACACAGCTTGGCCGGCTGCGGCGCAGCGGCTCCCTGAGGTACGTCGTTTTACAGACAAACACAGACAGAAATCAGCCTGGCGCACGTCGACAAAAGTGTACGGAATCTCTGAACAGTCAGCCGGTACCTTCGGTATACGAATCACTTTTACTAAACTTTCTTCACTTGTCTGATCGCGGCTGTGTCATATTCTGCAGCCCCGCGCACAACGTGGAACGCTGGACACGGTCTGCACAAAGTAGTTACAGCTATGTGGCTGTGGCAGGAAGCATTTTCGATTCATTCAAACAGTTCTACTCTGCTTCGTCCACGCCCGTCGGTCGAGAGCTGCGATCTGCCCGCAAGTACGCGCGTACTTTTGTGGGGTGTAGTCCGACTTCGCCCAAGCTCCCGGTACCATCCTTCAGCATCCGCTCCAGAAACGAATACAGGGGCTCTGCACCGTATGATGCACATCCGCAACACGTCCGTCACACAGACAGCCTATGGCCCGCTCGGAAGTATGGACTTGCCGTGCCGTTCACTGTCCCCCCGGTGAGCCCTCGTACGATTACTGAAGGTGCAACTATGAACCGTATTAACGCCTACGACGCCTCTGCGGAAAGTTCGGATGAGCTCAACAGACTCTTTTACCTTGCGGCCTTTTCAAATCAGCGCAGAAAACGACGTGGCGGATGCCTACGTCACACACACGGAAGTCACAGGTTGAACAGCTGCGGTGGGCACGTTCTGTATTTTGTTCGAGGCGAATGGGCGTACAGCTGAACAGTGTAAGTCACATTTATACTGCAAACTACAGAATGCGAGGATGGCGGCTGCACAAGCGGGAACCTTTGGTCCCTCAGTAGTGCTGGGAGTGGTTGACAAACGCAGACTCAACGCAAGTAGAAACAGTGCACGACCGCGTGTAATACACCGTGGAAAACTAGTATATACCATCGGCGAAAAGGGCACCACTAGGTCAGAAGGCCGAGTATACGGAAAGCGGAAGACGACAGGGAAACCACGGGTCGTCGGTCAAATCTAGAATGCAGCACGCAAGCCTATAGGCAGCGACACAACAAGTACACGCCACACTTACCATTTCTTCGCAGGTGGCTGTCCATGTGGCGACGTTTCATATATTTACTCGCTGCAGTAGCAGAGGCAGCAACCTTTCAAGCGTAAATTAGCACTCCGACATCACCGAAGATCACTTACGACACTTACAACCGGTGGGACAGCGCTGCTGGAATGGAGCGGCTTAAACTGTCGCGCTGCGTTTCGTAACAGTCACGAGTACATACGTTTCTGTGGTATCTGGTTACATGCTACAAAAAGCTAGGTCCGCGCGGAGGCGGGGCGATACTGCAGAAATGACGTTATGGAAACGGCGTAGCTTACGCAGCTTAGAGCACACGTCGACGTCTAGCGCCACCTGCGGAATCACACACAACTGCGTGACACACTGTCACTTCAACGGACGGAGCCCGGCTCTCCTGTCAAATGAGACGATCCGCTCGTTACAGAACTCACTGTCATTGGTGTTCAGCCACGAAGCCTGCCACGATTACGCCCGTGGAGCACTGGATGTCTTAGCAGTGGGACAGCTCGAGTCTACATATATCTACTGCACGCAAAGCGGCCTCAGTCTGTCGGATATCTTCAACCTAACTGCGTCTTGGCAGAGCGGCGTCAATCTTTTCCTAGCTGACTACAAGTAGGCTTCGGTCGAGCACATCAGTGGCCCGACAGCTTTGTTGCAAGTGACAGTGTCCAGGCATTGACTGTGGGTGTGCAAAAAAGGCTAGTGATTCTCCGGAAACGCTCCATGATGCGTTATTTGTCGGCCACACGCGCAGGACAGCGCCCCTGATTACCGCGACTCACCTTCAGATCTGGAGAGTAGAAGGCAACGGGATACCCATCAAGAAGCGCCCCTTCAATCCAATCCGCTTCACGCAACTGCTCCGTAGAGATAGCCCGGGTAGGAGTTGCTTGTGTGGGTTCACTGTCGGATTCACTCGACATTGTAGCCGACGCACCTTCTGCGTGTCCGTCGGCAACTGAGCTGCCCTGTACTTCATCCCTCGCACTCTGTGTAGTCATGTCTTTCTCTTGCTTTGAATCTTCTGCAGCGCCCTCCACCGCGCCTACTGTCGCGTCCGCGCGCTCCTTATGCTCTCCAGAGTTGGCAGTCGAACAAGGGACATCGCCGGCGGGGGAAGATTCTCCTGACACTCCGCCAGCTACATTTTCCGTTGTTCGTGGCGTTGCAGTTTCTTCCGATTCAGACGTCTCAGGAAGACGTTTGTCTGGCGCGTCAGGAGCCGCGTCATGCTCCTCTGAGGTGCCAGTAGCGTTGCGCAGTCTACGTAGGAGCGATCGACGCTCCGGACCTGGTTTAACGGTCCCTCCGAAGGACCTCAAGGCGCCACGCACGACTGTAATAATAGTTCCTCCAAGTCCCAGATGACTTTGGTCGTACGCAGAGCAAGCCTTTAATTGGATCTCTTCATCTGCATACTTATCCTACACGAAAAAGCCTCGCATGTATCCACCTGCTCCGCTCACAGCCAGCGGTCCCCGGTGAACTACGAAAAAGTATATTTTGTAACTCGGTGAAGACTGCTTCCATTCACTAAGTGAAACTGCCACCGTACTACACTGCTGCACCTCCTGTTCTTTTTCGTGTCAACAGCGCGTGCCTACGAACGTACTGTGAATCCCATGTTAGGATACAGCGGTGCAACACAGTCGTGGCTGTCGCGTAGCGCCTCCTGCAACACACCGCACAGGGACGAAAAGTTTTGTGGGCCAAGAAGTACTGACGTGCGCTGACACGTATACACGTGCTGCATGCAGTCGCCACCCATTAGAGGGCGACGTAAAAACTCGCAAGTGATGTATCCCACGAATTCACCTTTCGTTGGAAAAATTACCCTACCAGGATGTACGCCGCTTGAGGTCCATCAACCAGCCTGCCGATGCGTGACAACAGACGAGCCAGCAGCTCCGCAGCTTCTTTTGCTGGCCACTGAGATCCTGCTATCGCGGGGTCGTACAGCTGCAGCGCGCAAACGGCCCATGCCAGCCTCTGCGGAACTCGCACACTTTCAGCACAGTACGCTAGATAAAGGATTGACAGGCTTTTACACAGCATCATACATAGCCCGGTATCTTGCATGTGAGCTCTTCCAGGCCAGGCGAAGTGGGTCCCACTTCGCGGCGCGCTGTGAGAATATGCAGTGCACAAGTAACAAATTCGCGTTCGCTACCAGGTGCCTCCGCTTCGCGTGGGCTTTCCACGATCACAACAACCACCTTTCACTGGGAGGGATCTCTAGATGATCCCTAGCTTTGATACTGTACCAAGTCGGAAGACGTTCGAAACTTTCCGCGAACTCGCTGAGCGAGATCACGCAAGGCCGACAGCTTATTCAATCAAAAATTTTCAATTCGATGTGTGCCGAACTTTGAGGACGCTGATAGCTTGCTAGTGAGCAACATGGCAAAAAAGGTGAGGCTTGCCAACTGTTGTTGCTTACGGCGCTCTCCTCGAGGGACAGGTTCTTCGCGCGGTCATGGGTCGCCATTGTATTTAGTAAATACTTGACAACTACGCCGAGGTGCTGCTCTGCAGGGAATCAGAAACACGACAGCAACGCGCTCCACGCTCCAACCGAGCAAACCATTACGTACTTCGTACTGCACACATGTACTACGTGAAATCCACCCGTTAATCAGCCTCTCGCGTACGATTCTCGCAACGACTACTAAGTCGTTGTTCGAGAGGGGCCTCCTCTCTCGCTTTGACACTACGCACATGTGCATTTTACAGTTCCGGCACCCTACACGTACAGGCAGGTGCAAGTGGTAGCGGTGAAAAACATCTGAACGCCTGCGTCTGACAAACAGCAGACGCTGTCGCGAATCTGGACACCACCACGAAATCACCGCTTGTATATCTTCTATTGAAAGAAGCCCAAAGCCGCAGCGATTCCACACCTGGTGACAAGGACATCTGCGCGGATCATTACGTGTGTAGGAATACTTGGCTATGGATCAATGGATCCACGCGTGAGAGCACCACAACACCGCAGGCTTCCACGCGAGAAAATGCAAGGGTGAGCACTAACGCGAATAACACAGTACTGCTGCTTCATCACGGGCAGTACAGGTGAGCGTACTTGCTGAGACTCCCGCGATCGCGTTAGCTACGAGCAAGTTGCAGAATGCTCGAGGTGTAAGAGTTTTCCTCGGCTCGTCGGACCGCAACTGCCGCTTCAGTAACACACTCGTGTAGAAAAGCAAATTCTCCTCTCCTGCAAACGCACCGCGTAACAAATCGAAACCACAGCTAGGTGTCTAACGCCGGCACACCCAGAACATCCCAGCAAACACACTCTGGGGACTGAAGGTGGGGCCGACCACTGTGCCGATACGCTGCTGTCAAATTGTGCGCTAGGTTCGTTCTCGCGCCACCGGACAGATGTGAAAGCAGCCCCTCAAAACAAGAGCGTCAAGCGTGCGTGCCCACTCCTTGTTCAAACGAAAGTTCCTATACAGTTACGTGATCCGCTACAGTGTAAAGCTCTTCCATGTCGCGCGGGGTTCTCCAGCGCACCCGACACCCTCACAGCTAAGAGAGTGTGATCCTTACGGAAGACGCGGCAGAGAGCCAAGCCCAGGACGCACCTAGCGACCACATCGCTGCGAGTGCTGGCGCACAAAGCACACACGGAGTACACTCAACGTTCAGGGCATCCCCGTCATCTCTTCATGATTCCTACTTGAGCCGTTGGCGACGTCTGCGCTGCGATCCATGCTATACGCACAAATCTGCCTGAAGCACGCCCGGAATGAGAAACTCAATCTACTCCGTAATGGTGGACAAGCAATGACGTGAATTGACGATATCTCCACTAAGATGTTGTGACTAGACGCACTCGCGAAGTATCTGACCCAGAAGAAAATTCACTTGGAAAATCACGTGTCGGCATCTACGAGAGGCGTTTGCATTCCGCACGAACATCCAAGTGAGCGAATCCAAAAGGAGACCTGCCTCCGACCCAGCGGAGACCATTTCACTCAGTTTCAAACGCTCGGTCATTGCTGAACGCAGCGGCACACAATCCATATATGAAGCGTATGACAACTCGACTCAGTAGCCTATTAGCAGTTTTGCGCGCCACCGTCGCTGAGATTTTACGAAGTGCAATAACCTATTACACTCATTGGCCCATCTGTGCAACAGGGAGTCAACAATCTCTATGTCAGTTCAGGGAAGCTGGAAATCATCTTCAAAGACTGACAGCTTCAGCATATCTGATCAAGTTCTGCGTGTGGCAGACTCCAACCTCCTCTTCACCCATACCGCCACAACTCAAAGATGTGTTATCTAGAGCTGCACTTGTTTGCTGGAGTAGAAACACAGCGTGACCATACACGAAAACTTGCCTACCTTGGCAGACTTTTTGCCACTTTCCTTCGTGCAGAAACGACTTTTCAACAAGCGTTCCCATGCCCACTACTGCGTGCACGCACGGCTCAATGTTGGCCTCCTGGGCGCAGCTGAGGAAGCCATCCGCAAGTTTATCGAACACACTCTGTGTCTCTTCCGCCGATATCCATTCCCACTTGAGCTCGCGGCCTCCTGCAAAATTCTGGACGATCACGTCATCCTGCCGTTTGTGACCTTCTACTTGTGAGATAGACGCTCTGTTTATGGCCTGAACCCCATCACTGAGAGGAACCAGCACACGGGTCGCACTTCTCCGCCGCCGACGATCAGCGGTCTCAGCTAGTCGAAGTATCGAAAGAAGCATGGGCATGCCCCCTTTCGTCCGCAGTATATCAATGCTATTCGCAGCACAGCGGGCCTCCTGCAACGCCAAAGACCAGAGCAAACTGTCCGCCTCCTTTCTTGCAGCCGCTCCCATCCCAAGGGCTCGATGATCGTCAGATACCGCCCGTGCCAATTGGCGGATGCATCGCATGCGATCGTGAAGTCTCCCGTGAGTTTGTGCCTCTTCCGAAAGCGGTCGCGCAGCGAAGGCTTGCTGCAGTTTTTGGAGAAAAGTGAAAAAAGCTTCCTCGTCTTCAGGGGAGAAAAAGGAAAACAGAGCGCCTCTTTCTTGCCCTCGGGCCCGCAGCCCGTCGGATCCAGGACCCCGGGATCCGCTGCTCGTTCCTGTTGTTGCTGCGTCGCTTGAAGACGCGGCAGCCGCTGCAGCTGCAGCATTTCGCCGACGGATCTCTCCAGAAAGTTGCATCGCATGATATCGATCCTGCCACCGAAACAGAACATACCACCAATCTAAGGATGAGTGTTGCATCCGCCGCAACGACTCCGGCCGGCACGCCAGCTGTAGCAGTGCTCGCGGGTCTTGCTCAAGAGCAGCATCGTAAGTGTTCGCCCTGTTTCCCAGCCGTTGCCGAATTTCTGCGAGGAGCTGTTCGAGTCGTTCCTCGCCGCTGCCGCCGCCGCTGAGGTGTCCACGTGCACGCGTACCTAAGAATGATTCAGGAGCGCTCGCGCTTACTCCGCTGGAATCAAGCGAATCGCTGCTGTAGCGTATCTCATCGCCACCGGATGCGGGACCCGAAGAAAGAGCATTCCTAAACGGAACTCCAGGGGGAGGCGAGAATAGCTGGGAAGGTGGTAGGTTAACTGGTGGAGTGTTACTTGGGGCGATGCCAGGATGGCTAGGAGCTCCAGGGTGCACGTGTGGGTTGAACTCTTGCTGCGGCAGCGGCATGTTATTATATGGCTGAGGGGCGCCTCCATAGGCGGGCGGGTGACACGCCATCAGTTCGTCAGCTCCTTCTGAATTCATGTACTGAGGTAACGGTGGCTGCAGGGCGCCGCTGTCCGTGTACCCTTCTGAATTGGGAACTCTGTCCCACTGCACATTGTATGTTGGGGCAAAACCTTCCAAAGAAACGCCAGGATACTGATACGTAGAACCTGAAGGGGCTGGACCTTCACGGGAATCATACGCGCTGTAGGGAGAGGAGATATGACGTGTTGCTCGCATGTCGTACTGCGGCGTATACGGCAGATACCCATGACCGTGAGGTGGCTGTCCGCCATGGACCGACTCCCGGGACGGCGAGTGCGGATGTGAGCCGGTACTCCACTCAGGACGCCCTGCGCTACATTCTGCCTGATGCATTCTGTCGATAGTGTGCCGCTGTGCAGGAGCCGCCGATGGAGAGGCGCTCCCATCAAGGGGTCGGACCTCGCTCTTCAACGCGTACGCGTGTCGGCTGGCCATCTTATGCTCATCAGGAGTGGGACTCTGCACGACGTTTACTGGTTGTCCATGCTGCTGACGGTCGCCGCCACCATTCGCAGCCACGGGATTCTGCGCTACTACGCCTGTAGAGTATGAGATTCGAGAAGCACGCCATGTGTGCAGAGCAGACGTCTTAGCGCAGCTGTCTGTAGTCGGCGAAGTCAACCACACGACATCGATGCCCAGGTACACTAATCCTGTCTGATTCAGCGCACGAGATGCGGCCCCCATGAAAAGCCAAGATCTATCTATAGACGCTCCATTGTGTCCTACGCTTCGCAGTTCCGTCGGAGAAATGTGCGATGGCTGCTGCCCCCTTCGCAGGGCCACACGGGGCGCGGGACACCCCCAGGCGTTGGTACGCGCCCTCAGGGACCCTTGAGAGCGGCCGAGGAACAAGAGGAACGGCGGGAACGCGCGCTTCATCTTAGGTTGCCTGAGGATAAGGCGAATATAGGAGAGGGAAGGTGAGAGCGCGCCGAAGAGGAGAAAGCTGCTAGAAAAAAATGCGGATGCCGCATGCGTTGGTATTTCCAGCGCTCTATGTGTGGTCGCATGTCGGGGGCAGCCCGCGTCGCGAAACTCGCACAGGCGTGCATGAACAGAGACTGAAGTTCGCCGCAACGGGAGGTGCGAAGCCTTGCAGAAGGCGCCACTACCAAATGGTGGCTTCTCGCCACGATTAAAGTTGCTGGGTCATGATGCACACGCAAGTACAAATGTATGCAGGCTGGGAAGCTGGACAGCTCCTCTCAAGCTAGTTCTCCGCCCTCCCACTTCCACGTACAGAGGGCCGACGGCGGAGCTGAAGAGGATCAGTTTTTCACAAATATACCCGAAGAAGGCGCACCGAGAGCCTTCCGATTTGATCCGCCCAGAGGTCGCTCGTGACGACTCCCCTGCACCGCACGTAGAATATACAGCTGATACAGCCCAACAAGACGGATGCCGGGGGGCTCGCGAACCGCCCTTACCGTGCATGCGACAAGCGGAAAGTCTCCTCGGGGCTGAAAATTGCGGATATTTTAGCACCACCAGCATTAGACGGTGAGGGAGAACTCTTTCAGCTGTTTTCTACCAAGGAAAGAGACGTAGCTACTGTGTCCTATTTTTTGCCGCCATCAAGCGAGTCTCACGGTTCCGACTGAAGATCCAGGTACTGTGGTACGTCACAGGGAGGGGAAGACAAACTGTACTCTACTGTAAGACGGACGTAATCCGGACGTGGTCGCAAACCCGACAGGGCCTGAAACGCACCCACACGCACCCACACACAGGATCCATATGATTGCGCAGATGTAAATGTCGTCCACAGGGGTGGCCTACGACGCCCACGGGAGTCCCGCTGGGACTCCAACGCACCTGTGGTCGAGACCAAAGGAGGGGGGAAGCGCCCTCACGCTTTTCGGGTCCTAGCGTGCGTGCGTTTTGGGGATAGTGAGGTCTGTGAGCGTCCGCCCGGCGCGACGTGCCTAGCCCACTTCCGTTATCAGATTTTATTTCCCCGTTTCACCCCCGCCCTCGCTGTCAACCCGGAAAATAAACATGTCCAACGCAGGCCCGACGTTGCCGTGTGTCTGGGCTGATTTGGCGCTTATCACTGCAACCGCCCGCAAAGGTGCCACAGACCTTTCTTCGTCGCGCGTGAGCGTCCGCATTTCTGCCTTGAGCACTTCGGCGGGGGAGTCTAGCGGACCAAGGAACGTAACATCGCAATCGTGGGTGGTTTTAGACTTGTCAGATTTTTTCATCTGTTGCACCCACGTCCTTGCCTATATTCGCAGGTGTCAACTTGGAGCTTCACATACTTGAGAGCCTGAAGATCCGAGGTGTCCCGGATTTCCGGTGCCTCATTCACGGGTGGCTGCTCGTGCAAATGTTTTGCACTTAATGAAGCAAAAATGCATGCCTTCTGGCAGCCCAGTTCTACGCAGCTGAAGAAGCCACAGGCTACCGAATGAGCTCGCGGTCGTCTCACCGGTCGTTCTTGTCCCAGAGTTGAGTTGTACCTGCCTGTGCACAACCAGGCAAGCACGCGCCCTTCAGGCTTATGGTCGAAGGATCGGGGTATCCGTCGCACACACTGCAAAATTCCGGTCGACAGGTGTCAGCCACGAAAACTGTTTTACATCCCCTGCGCGCAGTACTGGTTTTGGTCGAGGCATACCTGATGCCGCTCAGCAAGACGGGAGCTTGTCTTTCTCCAAGTGAATATCAGATGGATCATTTGGTCCTCACCGGTATGCACAATGACCAAGTTTGTTTCTGTGTGCTGGTCGGAGACGAACGACTCAAGTGACGGCAGCTTTCTTTTTTTTTCTACACCATTTCGCACTCGTAGCGTATCACGTCTGAATAAGTGGAAGTCGTAAGCAGTAGCCGACATCCCGCTACGTCGAGTTTCGCTTCTCGAATTTTTCTCTTACGAAACTGCGTGCTGATTGTTGACTAAGGAGCCACAGCCTTGCCATGAAATGTCTTCGTAAGCCTCAGCAAGGGCAATGTAGTTTGTTTCAGGGTGTTAACGCGGAAGCGACGTTTATCGGCACCAGACTGACGGTACTTCGTGATTGTGGATGGCTAACTATCTTCTGAAAGCGCAGCACTGTTTTGAGGCCTTAAGCGAATAGGCGAAGATACTGCACTCGGTCGTCGTGTGTCACTTCAGGTTGTCACAAGGGAAGCGGTGTCTCCTGTATTGCATGTCACTCACCCTAGCGAATGGATGTATACAGATACCTGAGGCGACATGCGAGCGCAGCACGGCCCTCATCCACAGACAGCAGCCACTCAGTCACGAAGAATTCGCACGTCGCTCCCTGTTGTCAGCGCTCTCGGTTAGCTGCGTATGAGCACTCGCATTCGTCTGCCTTCTGCACACATCCCAGACGGCGGCAAGCCCTAGACCTGCGGTCACAATTGTGCTGCCTGCGTGTGCATAGGACGCACAAGTACCGTAGCCGAAGGATAACGGCAGCACTAACACTATCACAAGAAGACGTGAGTATCTCGGAGCCATATGGCTTCAAAGTGCACGTGTATGTGGAGGCATCGCGGCACGCATGCCGTACGTAACATAGCTAGATGCTTGCGTCGCTGGTTAGGCCGTAAGACAGTGAAATGACAAGCAACTAAGGGAGACACAGACTAAAGCTTGTCCCTTTGTGAAGCACGTGTCTGTAGAAGCCTCACGTTGAAGAACATGGTAGGAAGCAACCCGTGTAACTCCTGGAAGACAAGTGATCCCCTAAGTCAATGCTTCCTAAAGATGGCGTTGAAGTAGTTGATAACAAGTACACAACTCAAATCGATGCTGCGTTGAGATAGGACGCACAAACGTGTGGAACTGCAGTGCTATCGGATGCTGTGGGCAACTTCGGGACTTCTGGCGGTAGTCTACCGCACAGAGAGCCAACCAACTGTGCGCTCCCACACCGTTGGCATTCAGGATTGTATGTATGGAACTGGTTGAGTCCAGAGTAAGCATCTTCTGAATATGATTAGACTGTCGTCCACTTTAGGGGTGTAAGGCTCGAAGAAAACCGTGTCTACGAGGAAGGTCGACGAGATGTCCTCCAGAGGTAGTAGCGGATGACTCCTCATCGGGAGGCCTTAGCCGCTTGGCACACCCATGATGAGCTATCCACAACGGAGGGTGCACACTGCAGCCCAGTCTAGGCCTTGAGACGAAAGAAACCGTTACCGAGCAGGAAAGCGGAAAACGCTCAATCCTGTGGCACAAAGGGCGTGCTACGCGTTCCGCTGAAGCTGCAAAGTGAATGGGCACTGGAAAAGTCTTCTGAAGTCCGCTGATGTTTTGAGTGCTTGTGCGCTTCTACTTTCCTAAAGTTTTTACTTGGAGATGTGAAAACGAATTTGTGGCGGCCCCGTATTGCAAGACCTCGGCGAACAAACACTACACAGTGTGAAACCGGTTTGCGTTCCACAAAGAATGGGCAGTCGGTGATGTCGCCGGCACAACTGCCTAGAGTTCCTTCGTCTCCAGGGACATGTCTCCCCGCCATCCCACGGTATCTGGTGACGACTTAGTCGGCTTACTCGTGCGTAATGTCTGATTTGAAAGTGAAGCCCCAACAACCGAACCGTAAATAAAATTATAACCGCTATATTATATAGCGGCGGGCGCCACACTGCGTGTCGGTGCGCGTGGTGCCGCACCGCCGGTGCCACAGGACTCGGGCTCGTGCAGAGGGAACAGCGGCAGCGGTTGGAGTTTCATTGCGTGCACACGAAATGCGCAATAACTATTCACGGGTTTTCAGTTTTTCTGCGGGGGTGTACGGGCGTAGCTGCAGGTGCTTGCGTAGTCTGTACCGGAGTGGTTGCGCCCGCCCAGAGAGCTCATTACGTGGTTGTCGTTCAGGCGATGCGAACTGTGCTCCACTTCACACACGCTACACATGTTATCGCAGCCAAGAACGCCCCGCCCCCAGCAACCCATTCACCTCGTCCTTGGTACGACCAGAGTGTGCGCTCGACTGCGAGCGGTGCTAGTGTATTGAATGCATGTGGGTGCGGTTCCGTGGGGTATCCATGCCACCCCCGTCAATGCGCACTGCATGCCGGTTCATGGATGCCAATTCAGCCGCTCTCCCTGTACCTCTGAATGTGGTTGCTACGCGGCCGTCTTCCATTGTAAGGCATGACACTGCTGTCCACGCTGTCCTGTAGAGTCACTCAGCCTCTACGAAGAGCATCGAAACACAAATGGTGTGAGCACACAAGTTCGGGTGGATCTAAATCGCTAACAAGGTCATGGCGACTTCCGCGGCATCAACCGCACCTACCGCAGAGCAAAAGGACGCGCCCGATTCAAGCCCGTCTGTATCGAGACCAGTATCAGGAGCGATCCTGAGAGACAGAGAAGACGAAGGTGCAGCACAGGTAGCGCGACAGAAGAAGTTGACTTTGCTAGTGCTGTTGGATGAAGAAGTTCCAGAAGATACGCCGCCGACGCTGACAGCGCCAGAGTCAGTGTCCAAGGTTGTCTTCCCTCGTTTTATGCAGTACATACAGAAGAAATACCCAGACAGTGTACAAGTGGTCGCCGGCGCTTCTCTGGACAGTTTCTTGCAGCCGCGTCACGCAGCTGCACTTCAAAATGTAGGTTTGAGCTGACGTACGATCTGCTGCGTAGTCGCTTCTCGCAGTAGTAATACCACTTCACCGGCACACTTGAGTACATATGTGTACACTTACGGGAGCACCTCAGGCTGCTGGATGTTTTTTCCAGCTACTTTGAAGCTCCTCGGTAGATTCGAGCCTTCGGGTAGCCGAACTGGAAAACGCGGTGCAGGGTACGAGGCCTTCCTAAAGTACAGACCTGAGGCGCGCTCCAGAACATGCAACACGTTTTCGCGCCCTCATGTAAGTACCACTGCTCAAGATGAAGATGTTGCAGTGTCAATTTTTGCTATTTGACCTCCTAAATGGTAAGCCCATTCCTGGCTTATGCCACACACTCACGGCGGGCAGCTCGTCCGTCTCGTGTATGCTGTTGCATGTGTGGCGGTGCTGCTGTGTATGACGGTGCAGGCGGAGGCGCTTTTTGTGCTCGGGGTGGAAGTACACCTTATCGGCGACCTGCTACGGCATGTGGGCCCGCAGTTACGTTGGATCCATAGCTTCAGCGCTGGGGTGACTTCGCTATGTGCTGCCATGCGTGAAACGCCCTGGCCGGGTTGTCCCTCTCAAACCTGGGCTTCCCAACCTCATATCCTTGTCACAAACGGGCGCACCGTTTTCTCGCGGCCACTTGCAGAGTACGTCTTTGCTGCTGTACTACACTTTTACAAGCAGATCCCCAAATTTCAACAGCTGCAGAAAAGGTGCGCTTGGGTTCGGTTCCCCTTGGCGCAGCTGCGAGGCAAGACAATGGGCTTTCTCGGTTTTGGCGACATCGGCCGCGAATGCGCTCTTCTTGCGCGGGTTAGGTTACTGACACATAGACCACGAACCGGCACATAGCCCTTGTTGCAACACCGCAGATGTACTCGGAATGTGCCACTCCAACAAAGAGAAGCGTAGATGAGTCTTATGTCAGCTCGATGAGACATTTAGCAGACCCGCTTGTAATTATATAGCTACCCCTTCCACTGTTAGATCTCTCGTCAGCCGTAGCCTTGCATAATTACGCACTTAACAGGGCCGTGTGTCTACAGGCGGTAAACAGAATCGGCATGCGTATGCATAATAGGGTCGTAGGCTGTTTGGCATCCGAAGGTACACTGTCAACCCCGCTACCTGGTGATGGTAGTGCTCCCTTTTGGACATTTGCTGAGGGCATATACCGCTTCAGTACATTGTTTGAAGTCCGTGCGGCTTCTGGGATTGTGGTGCTGCGTGTTCTTTAAGGCATTCGGCATGAAGTGCACAGCTCTACGGTCTAGTCGCCCAGCACGCGGCGATGGCCATGTCGTGCTCGACCGCATGTGGACTCAAAAATGTAGTGATCGCCTTGAGGTAAGTGGTCCAGGTCAACCGTGTCGTACATGAGTCTCAAAAAGATTGAATATCGCATGGCAACCAGGCGGATATGGAGAGCGTCTGCATAAGACTCCCCGTGTGGCTTTGCTGCTTGCGAGTGAAGTTTTACCGTTCTGCAGACGTGGTCGTTTGCTCGTTGCCCGCCACGCCGCAAACGGAGAATACCGTAGGAGCGGCTGAATTCGCAGCTATGAAGGAATCAAGTATTTTCGTCTCAATTGGAAGGGGGTCCGTCGTGGACGAGGGAGCGCTTCTGCACGTAAGTGTAGTGGAGCAGACACGATCTGGCTTTGCCTGGTTAACGCATACGTAGCATTCTGCCGTAAAACCGTTGCTTCACCGCACTGCCACCTACTCGCACCGGAGGTAACTTAGAGATGCTTTCTTTGTTCACGTGATACCGTTGTCGCAAAACAACAGGAGGTAATTCTGAGGTGCTTTGTTTGTTTATCTGATACTGTCATCGCAAAAGAGCACCTGGTGACAGTCACCTGTGTTGCGCGTCTTGGTGCTGCTTCAAGGCTGTGCAGACGCATTGCATCGCTGGAGCTGTATTAGACGTCTTTCAAGAAGAGCCGTTGCCCGCAGATTCAGCGTTGTGGAAGGAGGAGAGAATCCTTATTTCCTCCCACTGCTGTGACTGGGTACAGGAGCACAGTGCTGCCGCGACGGTAGATGTGTTTGATGAGAATTTACGGCGCTTTCTAGCAGGCGCGCATGACAAAAGCGATATGTTTACACCAGTGGACGTGCTTCGGGGATACTGAGTTACTGTTCTCGCTCATGGTGCCGGTGTGATCGAGAGCCGCTCCAGGAGGGCGTAAGCGAAGACACGCTGCTGCATTGCTGGGCCCGTGGTGTCTTCGCTAACTTGGATGTTTGCAAGATCACCAAGCCCGTGAAACAAATCAGTAACAGTTCTTGTTTTGGACGTACTGGTACAGAGGTAGATTCTTGCTGCAGTGCACGGTACAGTTTTCTGAGTGCAGGGGTGTCGCTGCCTGGCACGCGGTGCGCCGGAGGATGCTCCGCGTACTCAGCGGCCTCTACTACAGACGCGCGGACAAGAAAAGAACCTGCGTACCCCTTTATTGCCGTTGAGTTCTCCGACAATGGTGGCTGCTTGCGGGAATACCTGTTCCTAGATAAAAATGGATGATATCTTGGACCGAAAACTTGCCACGCCTCCGTATGCGTGTGTAAGAGCCACAAGCACGCACATGCAAATATATACCTTCAGCTGTGTCGCTCTACGTGTGGCAGTGCGTGCTGCGGACCCAGAATGTGCAAGTGTGGTCGAGCTGTTGTTGGTAGAAATAGTTGGTGCGACCCTCTCGCGGTGACAACCTCACCTGAAACAGCTCCCTTTCTTTCTCCCCACACGAATTTTCGCCGTGAGGCGGAGCGCAGTTCCGACCCCAGGTTCTTCTGGCATCAACGTTCCGCCTCTCCACAGTTGCATCAGTCCGGCCGCACGTCCGGCCGCACGCGCTTTTTGAGAACAGTGAAGGGGCAAGGTGTAGATTTTTCACATGAACAGGCGGAAGTTTGGGTGCGTCCCTTCTAGTGTACAGGTACGCCTTCCTCCTCGTAATTCTGTGCTACGCCTTGTTCAGTCGGTGGACCCAGTGCAGATGCGAGGAACTGGTTCTCTCAAAACACTGCGTTAATTAAGATCAATGCGTCTGTGCAGTCAAAGTTGGGTAAGAAAGCTCGCCGAGGAGCTAAGGTGGCCGGTCATGGCATCGCGTATTTGCGTGTTTTTTCGCTGTCCTTTCGACGGCCGGCCGCACTTGCATGTGCCACATACAATACTCGCCCCCTGGCGGTGAAACATGCAAAAAATGCACACGTCCATGTAGCCACCAAACGCAGATTTTGATCTGCGGGGTATGTATGCGTACGCATATGCGTTTATACATTGACTAGATATACTGTGGATACGTACAAGGTCACACGCGCAAGAAGGTGCACGTGTATATGCATACTCATAATTGCACGCGCATAGCAGTTTCTCCTTGGTAGTGACGTGAGGTGTGCATCCCTTCGCGATCCCCTAGCGTCGAATTCAGTGACCACGCTGTAACGTAGACCGCACCACACTTGTTTGCGTGCTACGACGTCGACGGCACGGGGCCATAGAGCAGAGTCCTGGCGCCACGATAGATTACCGGAAGGGAAATCGAACAGCCTTTGATCTGGACATCATCGTCGACACGTGTGGTTCAGTGTCCAAGTCTCGGGCTTGCACCACGGTATACGCATATGGAGTCTGATTGGTAAATGGATTCCGATTGCAAGCAAGCAACCTGCTTGCTGAAGCCACCAGTGGGCCGTCGTTGTCGCGACGAAGATGAGGAATTTGTTCAGGTTCCGTTGAACAAGATACATCCCGGTCACTGACCGGCCCGGGAAGAACAGAACTGCTTCTCATGTATAGGTACGCCCAGATGGGTACGTTTGTGTCAGATGGTGGCATAACATTGTGGCCAGTGCAAATCGACAAGCTGATGTCACCCTCAGCTACAGCGACTTCCCGCGTTGACGCCTGGGTAGCTGTCCGCACGAATCCAAGTACTCTACGCGTAATATATATACGTATAAGGACTGTGACCAGTTTTGTCAGCTGCAGCTGTGTAGGACCTCTTCTTCCAGGCACTCTCTTCGCTGTCCGCGATGTAGCAAGCAGCTTCATGACTGGAAGAGACACGGGAGGAAACAGTGATAGGGGCTGGCAACGGGCGAGTCATATGCGCACGAACATTTTGGCATCGTTTAATCCGGGTAGATTCCTTTCTGGTCCGTCGCTCCAGGGGACTCCTTCAGGATGATACGAGACACCGAAGAGTCTACTGTGACGCACCCTTGGCTCCCGACAGCGACCGTATTGCCACCGAAGTCGCCCAAACAACAAGGGAAATTCATGTAAGACACGTTGCCTTCCCTGCCATGCTGCACGCGTAACTTCCGACCATCCCGCTGGCGTAGAAGTTTCACACTGACGCACATGTGGCGCTACTGCTGCAACCGTCAGCGTTTCTGAGTCGCGCCTGCGTGCGAGACGCGCACACAATGTGCGGAGTTGACGGCTTGTAGGCTTAATACTTCCAAAGAATAAGGATTCCGGTGGCTTTGAGTGCTGTATTCGTGAATATCATGCGTCCTTGTCCCTGGCCCTGAGCTGCCACTGCGTCATTGTGATGCAGCTAAGCATGAAAAGACCCCATCTGTAATGAGATAAATACTAGCACACACAAATACCTCCTACTCACAGTGGTGATTGACTTGTCCTCCCTATGTACTTCGAGTTCGTCCAAATACCTCCTACTCACTATTACAGTGGTGACTGACTTGTCCTCCCTATGTACTTCGAGTCCGAATTGTTCTCGGGATGACCTATCGGCAGCGGTGTACGCGGTTCTTCCAATGTATTCGTCCACGTATTCTGCTGGTTCATTTCTACTAGTAAAATGTAATGGCCACCATACTATATCCTCTGATAACATCCCACAAAATACGCAGCGAGCTCTCTCAAAGATTACGACGCTCTGATCTTCTCACTATTCCGCTACGGCCTTCCCCTTTGGCTTCTCTTCGTGTCTCTAATGTACATCCTTCCTAGAAATATGTATTCACGCCTATGCGCCATAGCCGCACAACCTCCAGAAGATAAAGCAGCCGTTTCACCACTGGAAGACGTAGTGTTGTCTGCCATACACACAGAAAAAAAACAGCCTCTGCAGTTGGAGCATGAAAATCCTCGTCCTTGAGAAGTGATATCCCCGCGACTGGAGGCCAGTGTCTCCGCAGCGTGTAAAAATAGCGGTTTCGTACGGCACGGCTTCTGTACAGGATAGCGTGCGTGTGGTGGCGGTAATCACAGCTTTCCACGTGCTACAACTCGGCAGACGTACCTCCTGTTCCTCTTGTATCAGCGCGAATGATTTTGTCCGTTTGCTGCGCGTGCAGTTTGTTTCGCGATCCTGCTCCCATTGCCCATTTGCTCTACGATTTGCTGTCTCAAAGCACGTTCGTAACACGGGAGTCTTTGCAACGCACAGAAAATTCAATCAATAAAAGCGGACAGCCTGTGGTTATCTGGGTAGCCGCTGTTGGCACCGTTCTTGCAGTCTTTGCGGTGATGCTTCTGTTACCCGTCGGTCGACAAGTTCTTCGTGATACGGAACCCGCCTCAGTTGTTCACTCTGCTACTTCCCTGCCGACAGACCTGTACCTCTGTCGATGTCCGGAAGACACCGAGGATGATACGTCCCCGATGCAAGAGACGACTTGCATCGGCTTTCCCCCCACGGAGCAGTTTGCATCGCATTTTGAACCTTCAGAAAGAAGATTATTTCTGCTAACAACTCCTTGGCAGCTCGTCACACCTAACCGTTGCGGCTGCTGCTGCTGCTGCTGGATCCCTGTTGCGCGGGCGCGGCCGCCTGCGTAGCACCGTGTCGCCCTTCCCAACGATTGTCTGGCGGCCGCTTCTTCTGCAGTTGCACCTGCACGTCCTATCTTACATGTTGCTGCCGTTGATCCGACAGCTGGCGCACGCGCTGCCACGGATGCTGCTGCTGCTGCTATATAGCCGCGATGGTGGTCCTGCTGCTGCTGCCGCTGCTTGTCCTGCGTGCTTTTTACAGTGGTGTCCGTACTGTTGGTCTTCGTGCGCTGTGACGTCAAGGAGCTGCTTGAGCTGAGACTGGTCTTGTTTGTGCTGCTCCTTGTCCGGCTGCTGCTGCTTTTGCTGGTGTTGTTATTGATGCTGCTGTTCCTGACGCTTTTTCCTTTTGTTGCTTCTCGCTGTGCTACTGCTGCTCGTACTGCCCCAGCGATTCAGCAGGCGCTGCTGTTCCGCACCCGGTGCTGCTCCTGCTGCTGCTGCAGCTCCTGTAGGTGGCCACTGCTGCTCCTGCCGCTGTTGCTGCTGCTACGACTGCTGCTGCAATTGCTGTTGCTGGCCTGTAGACGGCGAGAAAGCGCGAATACCAAATAGCACGCCTGCCGTCAGTCTTTTGTGCCTTTTTCTCTTTTTCCCTTGCACCTCGCGTTCAACGTCGTTTATCCTGTCCCGAGTGGAACCGTGGACGGGGAACTTGATGGAATGCTACCCGTCCAGTACCCCTCCAGGCAGGCTTTTGCCCTTTCGCCGTCCCGCGAGCTGCTTTCTTCCCTTTTCGAGTATGATAGATGATGTTTTTCCTTTCCACTACACCCGTGTTTGTTCTTGTGTGTGTGCGTCTCCAAGTAAGAGTATTCAGATCGCCTACTACGTAGCACACCATCGCTGTCGGGGATACCACCCCCAAAGGGCGGGAGCTGCGGTGTACGCCCGTCTATCTTACTCGCATTCTTTCCGTCCCTCTACGCGCGTGGAAACGAAACACATGTGATCCTCAAACACAAGCCGTCTCTCAGTGGGTACTTTTTCCGTGCTTCCTACGACCACAGGCCCAAGCGCTCCAGCGGAAGCGGAATCCTTTTCACCTGTGCGCGCACCCCCCCACGTTTTACTTTGTGCTGGCTACGCAAGTAGGCTTGGCTACGAAGCTGGCGGGGTGCACCTTCTTGCCAAAAACTTTTCTTACGCTGTTGACATTCTCTGCGTGCTGGACAATGACCGCGGCTTCCAGCCAACAATTCCAGCCCCTTTTGGACCGGTTTGTGACTGTTCAAACCTCTGTGCGTTAACAAATGCATGCTCTGCAGGAGGTATATTCGTTGAAGTCGTTAAACCAATCTTCTGCGGTCTGGTAGGACATAATCTTTGTACCCGCACCCCCTGCGCTCTCTGTCTACCCGCAGTCGACGTGCACATTAGCCGCAGATTCACGCGGAGTCAGCGGGCGACCTACGCTTCCGCGTTGTCCCGTCTCGTAGGTGATCCTGATACGAACGTCGGTGTCCAGCCGTGTGCTGCTTTCCCTGTCGGGCTGCTCCGGGTGATGCGTTAATGCTCGTACTCTTCCACCACGCGTGCTCACCCGTTTCCCCCTTGTCTGCTTATGATTTCGCAGGCCCTTCCTGCGTCCTGCGTGAACATGCCTGATGTTTTAAAAACGACTAAACAACCTCCCACCTGAACATCCAACGTGTCCCACTCGTCGCGTCTTAGTTTCTGCAGCGGTCTGCCGCTATCCCAAAACCACTGTTTTAGGCGGCTGTTGTGGCGCTATCGTTCATGTTCCGCGTGTCCTGCCCCTGACAATATTCGTATATCAGCCAGCATACCAGGTGTAGCTGAGTGCTGTACCCCAACCAGGATACCACGCGGATTCTAAGCGTGGTGGAACGGGTGAGGAAGAGGGTCTGACCTTACGAAACCAACCTCACTGATATAAATTGCGGGTTATGGGCGGTGCCTGCGCGGTGTCGACGATGAAATTTTGTTTACCTCCAGCATGTCTTTGAAGCTGCTTTCAATTTGAAGAGAGACCTGCGTTGTGTTCACTGTCCCCGTTATTGCTCTTTAAGATTGCATGCCGCATTTCCTGTCGTTGTTCAAGGGCAGCTGCCTTTGTGTATGCAGCCACAGAGGAGCAGAGGGTCTTGCGAGGTAACCATCTGCTGCTGCGCTTCTCCTCCTGTTCCGAAGACTACTCTGAAGCAGTCAAGTTTCTCGCGTTTCCCCGCCCAGTCCCATGCCGTTAACCTTATGGTCCACGGTCACGGACGTATCGCACCTGCAGGAGTTTGCCGCTGCACCAATTTAGCCGGCCCTGTAAGGCTCACACTGAAATGCATATCGGCGCGTAACAAGGCGGGTGGCTGGTGATTGTCGTGCGACGCAAAGGAAGAGGTAGCCAGTAGTGTAGGGAGACGCCCTTGGCCTTCTTCCCAGCTCACACAGAAGCTGTTTCTGCAGACGACGAAGGCTCCTTTCTCCCGGATTTGCCGGCGATCTGCTTTCTTCCCTCACCATGAAACCTGAATAGTAAGAGGAGAGACGCACGTTGTTGTCGGACGAATTCTTCCAACCACGAAGGAATGGCTCTGTGTTGAATATCCAGGCGTACCAAGATATGCACGGAATGGACACGTCAACTGGGCAAGACTCTGTGTGTTTCCGCGGGGTCTTGCTGTATACTTCTCGGTTAACTTCTAACGCCCCTGTTCGGAATTGCACAGCAAGCGCGTGTATGCCGTACAGCCGTAATTATCCGTCTTGTTCATCGTACTGCAGCAATGCGTGCGTAGCGTCCACCACTGTGTATGTTGACAGTATGCGCTACCCCCATTACTACTCACGCGACGCGAGACAGTTGTTGTATCTTCCCGTTGTATGTTCGGAGAGCGCGTAATACTACGCTTCTGCTCTGTAGGGTTCACCCTTCTCGCAGCACTCGTTCCAGGCTTCCGAGAATCACCTCATATTAACAGGAAGGAGCGCCAAAGCGATAACCTCTTGCAAAAATATCGGGCCGTCCCTCGCTCTACTCCTTCATCCTTTCTGTCTGTCATTTTTCGTTCCATGTCGGAGTTCATATCCATCCCTCCCCTGAACGTACCACGTAATTTTCGGGAGCATAACAGAGCCCCCGTGTAGCAAGCCACAAGAACCTTCCTCGAAACACGCACGTCTATGTTCAAATATGTTACATGCGCGGGTGCTGCTGTTTCTCAGCGACTACCTGTTCAAACTGCTCCTGATCGGGGACTCCGGTGTCGGGAAATCGTGTTTGCTGCTACGCTTCGCGGTACGCGCACGTGCGAGAATCGATACTCGGATATATTTGACAAGAACCCGTTGGTACTTAGATCCCTATTGATCAGTTTGGTTCCCGTTCTCAAGTCCACGTGCATGTGTGCAGTAAGCGTCCTACGGAGACGAGTGTCGTGACGTGGTACAAGGGGGCGAGGGATGCTGATTTCTTGTTGAACAAGGAACTGTGTAGGAGGTCAGTGTAGAAGGTAACACGTTGCACCGTTGGTGTGCTGTGCTCGCCCGAAATTTGGGAAGAAGAAACTATGTTAGCTTGGATATCTTCTACACGTCAGGACGGCTGTAGTGACATTACGTGCGTGGAAGCAGCTGTAGGTCATCACGCGTAACGTAACGCGGCCAACACACGTTCGGCAGGAATGTTTCAGTGAAGAACTGGATTTCTATTCTTGGGCAGAAGTCGCAGTCGAGCAAAGGACTTAATTTTGTCATCTACACGCACCAGGCTAACAGTCTCGGGAACTACGCAGTTGCGCTTTTGCAGGATGACACCTATACAGAGAGTTATATAAGCACGATCGGCGTGGACTTCAAGATTCGGACAATCGACCTCGATGGCAAGACTGTGAAGCTACAGATAGTAAGTAATTTACATTTCGTGGCCCTTAAACTGTAGTGACCACCCCTGGGGCCAACAAGGTAACGAAATTTTGAAATTCTGCAATTTCAGGAATAGCAACCAGCATGAGCGGCCTGTTGTTTCTTAGACAGCTGTGGTCTTTCGTTCTTGAGAGGCTGCTGGTAATACATTTCTCGTCACACTGTAGTTGCGCGCCTCGCGCACCTGTCAGAAGCGTCGGCGGACACTGTTGCAGCAGCTTTTTTGTAGCGTTGTGCGAGAGACTGGTCGGTTCTTGTCGCTGAGTGTACGTGGAGTGGTGCATGGTCCTGCCTGGTCTTATGCACTTTCGTGTAGTGGGATACCGCAGGCCAGGAACGCTTCCGCACCATCACATCCTCGTATTACAGAGGCGCGCACGGGATTATCATTGTGTACGACGTTACGGACCGCGAGTCCTTTAACAATGTTAAAAACTGGATGGTGGAAATTGACAAGTAAGAGAACACTACGCCTGGGATGAACTACGCAGTTACAGGCAAGCACGGGCATCTAGAAAGCTGCACCACGAGTACACACTGTTCGCCTACACAGTACACATATCTGCGCCAAATAGGTTTAAAGTGTGGAAGGGTTTTCTCCGACAGGTAGAAATTGAGAGGCGGACACCTGCCCGCACGGTTGCTAGAGACACGTTTTGTTTCTCGCCGGGAATCCGTGCCCTCTGAGTAGTTTTATTTTTCCCTCGTGACGTGGCTCTGCTTTCACAGGTACGCCATGGAGGGAGTAAGTAAGCTTCTCGTTGGAAATAAATGCGACTTGTCTGCAAAGCGCGCGGTGTCCTACGAGGAAGGGAAGGAGTTTGCAGACAGCTGCAACATTCGATTTGTGGAAACATCTGCAAAGAATGCTCATAACGTCGAACAAGTGAGCCCTCACATTTTGACTTTTCTTGAGACTCCAGCCGCAGTTTCTTGTGATTAACATAGGCGTAAATTGCCCCGTTTCGGGTCTTTTCCTTTATACCAAGCCATTGACCTATATATTTACTACTGCATACACAGGGCGAGGGCTCCCCTTTGCACTCGTTCCCACAGAGTCCCACGCTACTATCGATGCCGCAGCGCCCGCAGCACCAGGTCGTTTCCACTGGGCTTCAGGAACTGTGTGTACAGTACAACCTGGAGACCGCGACCATCAGATGTCGGCGTACTTCAACAATGCAGAGGTGCTCTCCGTCGTGTGTAGTTGCGCGTATATTGCGTTGTTGGATTTGAATATTACTTTCCTGTATCCTTACTTTGTTCAGGCATTCCACATTATGGCGAGCGAGATCAAGGCGCGCGTCCAGGTCGGACAGCAGCAGAGCCGACCCAGCGCGAACGTAAGGATTGGACCTACCCAGCCTATTCGTGCTTCCTCTGGTGGTTGTTGTTGATCAGACTTCTCTGCGGGCAGGCCTTCTCGCTCGGGCGAGAGCGGTATTCCTTGTTTAGCGCAGACGGGTTTGTGCCGGTCCTGTGTCTACCTTAACGTTTGTGAAGGCGCTGGGGGGAGCCGCCTTGTCATGTGAGGTGACTCACTTAACGCTCTCGAGCATCTGCTCAGATGTTTCTTTCTGTTACAAAATGTGTATGTAGTTCTTCCGTTGTAGGAAATTTCCCGCTCCGCGTCACTTATTGATAGGCAGTTGACCAATTGTTAACATAAACTGAAGTTTTGCCGCGGAGCCCAAAGCCGTCTCGACGGACCCTGTACGTTAAAACGCCTTGTGGTGATTAAGTACAGATACGAATCATTTTGTTCGTGGACATTGTGTCACATTTCGGTGGTTCGGGGTGGTGCAGATATTGCTTGTTGTTGTGCTGCGCTGAGGGCGAGCGCAAAAGTCGCTTTACAACAGTTCAAACGAGAAAACTCAATACGCTTTGTCAGAGCGCATGTTTCCTGGCGTTCATATAACCTGTACCTTCACCGAATAGATGATGCCGCAGATCGCACGCATTTGGTCTGAGGACGAGCCAGAATGCGGGACTCGCTGGTGGCGTTGTGGAGGGATTTCTACGCATTCGTGTCTACTTGGGAAGGTCCAGTTCTACGCTTACGCGTTGGAGGATTGGGAAGGGGTCATGGCTTATTAACAGAGGCTGTGACTTCTTCGTCAATGCGCCCGTTTTGAACGTGGTTTGATGTTTCTGCGAAAGCGGGGGGGATCCGACGTCGTACGTAGGGGGGCGTCCTTGAGATGCTTGTTTTTTTGTGCTTGACGTGCGTACGTCTGTGAAAGGTACTGGCGCAACCCCGCTGCCGTAGCATTCACTGGTATGTCCGGGGCTAAAATAGCTTTTCTGGAATGAGCCAGCGTGTTACTCAGGTACCTCCAAGTGTAACAGTAGTCAAGGTTACTTCGTCGTACGTTGGGTCGACTTCAGTGCAGTTCAGACGCGCATGGGGACGGCGCAGTGGATTGCTTCTCCGTCACGCTTTCACAAAAAGGTTAAAAGGAAACACGGTCTTTGCGCAGCCGCCGACGCAGCACGAAACCTTTCATTTGCATAATACATAGTCGGTTCGCCGGGCATGTCGTGGACACACAGGCTCGAGTGTGCTTTCAGGCCTAAATTGTTTAACGGTAGAAATACGAATGTGCTCCAGCACCAGCAGGAGACCAGTATGAATTGTGAGATATAGTAGCAGTGGCACACAAAAACACGTCCGAATGCGCTATCTGGGGCAGCAGACGGCCGAGAGAGAATGCAGCTGTTTGCGGAACTAATTTAGTGAAAATCCGTCGTGGTCATTTCTTCGCGCGTTGCAAACTACCCGAAATATTTAGACTGGGGTCTGGGTGGAGTCTGAATTTGCGGATAGAGGGAAGCTGGTGCACGTCGAAGAAATGGCAGCGCGAAACAAGGATTTGTCGCTCACGCTGCCAGAGAGCGTGCGTGTATGTTTGCCGGGGGCTGAAATGTCAGATACGCGATCTGTTCCGCTGACGGGGGTTGGGGGCCAGGCTGCCGTCCTGCACTCAGCGGAGGTGGACCTATATTGATATTCTTTCTGCTAAGCGTCTGTGTAGTGACTTTCGCATATACATAAAGCATGGACACAACGTGCAACCGGACTGCTAGGGAACCATCCAGCTACAAGGAGGCAAAACTGTGCATGATCTAGAGGTGCACTTGTTCATGTTGACGCGTCACGGTGTAGTACGAAAAAATTAGAATTGACAGTGGGTGTTAAAGCCGCGAAGACGCACTTTTAACTGTAGATGGACGCAGTGTCCGAGGCGCGTTAACAGGCCACTAGACAATGTTGCGGTCGATCAGAGGAGTCAACAATGCAGCAGACCAGTTGCACCGAAGAGTCCTCCGGTCCCCCATTGTCGCGCTTGAGAGGATTGCAAAAGTACGTTCTGAGGAATGCAGTTGGCGGCCACCGGGTACGCACACGCGTAACAAATGACGAATCTGCAATGCGGCGCAAGATCTGAAAAATTTTTCCCGCGGTTCGTCATCTTTTGGGCTTTTCTGTATGGTATGAAAGTCACTGGCAAAGTTTTACTGAGCCACACTCATGCCGTGTGTGCCTCACTCGTCGTCTGGAACCACAAATCTAGTATGCTGCTGCTCTATAGAGGGCTTAACAGGAATCAGGTACAACGTCACAAAAAGAGCTCAAGGATGAACGCACCGCGTGTAGAGGATACACAGTGGATAAGCTGCGCACAAGGTTGCGGGTCGATAATTCTGATGTTGTAGGACCGCAATGCTCGCATGCTATAATATGCGCAGGATTTCAGCAGCGGACACTGGTGTGGGATGTCGACCGCGAATGCAGGCAGCGTTTGAAGGACCCATGCGGACGTCCTGTCAGACGACCTTCGACGCTTTGCAGTCTGGAGATGCTTCATACAATTTCAAGAGGAAAATACGTTGAAGCATTCTGTTACACATTTAGCCGTGAAGCTTTTCTTGACAACCGGCCCCATAAAAAACCGTGTGAGACAAACGAGCAGCACACCACGACAGTGCTGAATTGTCAACCGCATGAGGTGGGGCCAATGGTATTATATCAAAGCATCCTCGAATCCAGTGTATGTCGTCTTGCGTAGAACCGCCAAATTTGGTAAATAAGCGAGCGTGGACCGTGCGGGAGAGGTGTGAACTAATCATCTCTTATGGCACTATTTAAAAATGCAGCAGCTGCCGCTGCTAGTCTGCCAGAGTGGCCACCCCACAGTTTCATTCTTAAGTGGTAGAAGCTGGTTAACGTTTCATATCCTTGGCAATGCGGCGTAGGTCCAACCCTAACTACACCTTGTGGTAGAACGTGTCAGCGTTGCTTGCTATTTAAACAGTCACAATGCCGCCTCAACAGCGGATCGCCCATCGACACTCGCCCAGAGATTCTTCAGCGGACATCTACGATTTCAGCGATGTAACCGTGTCGTGGTTCGGCCTCAACATCATGAAGCTCGACGACAGAGCGCTGAGCGGCGCCATCGGTAAGCCACGTCGACCAAGCTAATTGCTAGCGTTCTACCTGTAGCGCAAAGACCCTGCAACCGCAGGCTGCAGCGGCTCTTGGCCAGCACCCGGAGTGCGTATATTTGCGCCCACCCTTCAGGACGGTAACACGACTGCGCGCGCCGTCACTTATAGGATGTGAACTCAATCACACGTGGACGACGAAACATGCCTTTGCAAGCGTGCGTGAGTTCATAGAGCTATCTGGAATCAATAGTTGTCCGCTAGAGTACCTGCAGCAGCCACAGGCATAACCTTTCGGCACTACGTCGGCCTGATGTGGGTTCACGTCTTTGGCGTATTTGATCCTTGCCTGCTACTTGCCTGAGTGTCTGATCTTGCCGTTGCCATGTGCGCGGATGCGGAGGTGTGTAGTGATGTGGTAATCGCCCCTTCTTTTATCAGCTTCCGTGCCTTCCGCGGCACCACGTTGCATAGTTTACTTCGCTGTGCTGCCCTTGACATCCAGTGCATTCAAACAGCAGCAGTAGTGCCCTCCCTGGGGGGAACCATTGATGTCGTTACTTGGTACGTCCGCACGCGAGGATTGCGTTTGGCAGGGGCACCGCCTCCGGCGACTATTTTTACGAGCAGGGGCTACCGACGAAGAGCCAACGACAAAGCCGCGTTCGGCAGTACCTGCACAGCGACAATTATTGGCAGACGGTGGCCATGACGAGTCTATCGTTTCGCGACACTGCATCAGTGACAGTGGATCAAGCTGTAGCTTTGAACGCCAACGAGGGTTCTACGGTTGGGCAGAAGCAGGACTTCTTGCTCACCCTGATGCCCAGCAAGGCCCCAATATTCCGGAAAAGACAGTTGTACATAGAGATGACTTTAATTCGTCTGGAGATGAAGGGTACGACGGGACAAAAGGTAAGGAAATTGAAGGAACCGCCTGACAGTTTGAGACGGCCCACGCGGCCAAGAGGTAGCCCTGGGGTGTGTCTGTTAAGAGAAGAAGACATGACACTTGGAGACGCTTTAAACCGCCAAGACGTAGCCAGGTGTGCCTGTTGCAAGAGAAATGCATGTGCACCCGCCAGTAGGTAACAGACAGTGTGGGCCAGTAGAAGCTCTGTGCGTCCAACGCTCACTGAGAAGAAAGAATTTTCAAACTACTGCAGTAGTCCGAAATACCGAAGTAGTGGCTTCACAGGGAAACTCTCCGCCCTGAGAGAGGGAGTTCAGATTAACAGTGTGTGTTGCACCTTGCGTCGCACTCTGCGAAACTCGCCCGGTAACGTGTCCCCACCGCACAAATGTGTTCTTTCCTCCGATAGTGGTACTGCAGCGCGTGCGACACTTGGAGGAGGAAATTGACCATTTACTGGAAAATAGCATTACGCTGGGTCTTAACGCGAAGGCTGCAGAGGCTCTCGCGAAGGCAATGGAAGCGGACAAGAAGAACTGTATGCTGCAAAAACTTCTCGAAAGCCAGGAAGCTCATGATGACACGCAGGGCAGTCCACCTTGCAGAGAGCTTCACGAACGGCTTCAGCACCAGGCTGCAGAGAGAACATTTTCCGTGTTGCTGAACCTTGGGAATCAGCAGCAGGTATGCGGCGCCTCTCACATGCGTGGTAATCCAAAACGTCACTTCATGTTCGTAGTCGCGGCTAGCCCGTTACCCACACACTTCTGCGAAGTTATCTAGCAGTCTGAAGAATGCTACGACTAGTGGCAGCATTCTTGTTTGAAAACAAAAACGCTCGCGACTCGTGAGGACAAAGGAGCTCGCGCTCATGTCTTGTCATTCAGGCCTGCGGCAATATGCAGGAAGCGCTTGCGACTTACGCACAACTTCTGCGATGTCAATCGGATACTGTGGAGTCCTGTCCACTGTGAGTAGCTCCGTTTTGCGCACGCACAACTGTGCAGGGAGACTTGTCCATTGGCGGTGTCCTAACTGCCACGATATCTTGGAAACAGCGTTTACACTTGAAAGACATTTGAAGCACGGCCCAAACTGATAAACTCGTGTGTGCGTCGTTGCCGCCGCTCCGCGCCACACAAGAAATGGGACAGCCTCACACCGAGAAGCCTTTCCATAGATGGACTTTACCAGTTTTTAGGCGTTCTGACGACAGTTGCATATCTGAGAGTACGATTGTCTCCAGTCCATACGTAACAGCCTTCCTGCGCTGTTTCTAAAGAAGCGCATTTTCTGTGTGCTGATCCGACACTACACATACTCATTGTTCATCGTCTTCAATATGGATGTAGAAGAGAGCGACTACAAAGAACTCCCGGAGGGGTGACACTTTTGCGGCAACGAATATTCCGCGGATGCCGCGGTGCTGAGTAGAGAGTTAACTCCCAACGAAGAAGGCGGACCCAGGTGCGAACAGGTACGCTGATTGTGCTGGATGCGGCTTGTGCAGCATTCGTGTAAACATCGGCAACATATATATGTCTCAACGAAAGTTTGGCGCCGCCATAAAGATGTACAACATGGCTCTTGATGCTGTACCGGTAAGCCTTTCAGCCCACCATCTCAGGGAACGCACTACCTGAATTCAATGCAGCGAAGCGTCCGCGTGAACATGCCAGCACACATTCTCTGGTAACTAAACCACCTGCAGGTATCGAAACTTTGATGAGCTTGCACGTTCAATACACTTGAGCACTAGGGCTTCCCTTACGTAACACGGTGACTGCGCGAAAGGGCATCTCAGCGCCTAATCTTTGAGACATGACGCCAGCCCTTGAAACTGGTATAAGCGTGAAAAACAGCAGCCTCAACGAAGTGTGCACTGAAGAAAAATTTAGGCTGCCGAAGCCAGTACCAATTGGTATATTCCAGAAGTCGCGGAGAGGGCTCGTTACAGCTTCGTACCCCGTCTAATGAAGGCCCTCTTACGTACGACAACGTCTTTTTGGTGGAGCCTGCCTTGGTGGAAGGCACGCTTCCATGAGAGAAGGCGTACCTCACCTACGCTTTCTCGCATCGTTACTGCTGCAGACAACCAGCAAGCTTCTACGTTGTCGAATTGTTAACAATTTGGCGTACGCGCTGTTTCTGGAGAAAAAATACGTCGAATCAATGGCAGCGTACGAACAAATATTTCAGGTGATATCTGCCTTCCTCGTATATCTTGTGGACAGGAGACGCATCCCTCTGTAACCGTTGTTACCTGAGTTGGTACAAAAACTGAACTGCATCGCAGCTGGCACCTGGTTGCACTTTACTCAGCAGCTGAATGAAGAAAAAGACTACGCCAGTCCTACAGAGCGCAGCAATGTGTCCTTGGCTTTTGCAACATACATATCCGAAGGAAGCTATTTCAACAGTTTAATCTTGTTTGGACAGAAGTACATAAATACTTACAGTGACTGGATATCCAGTGTACGGTCTTTGCAGGCGCGAGCTTTGCTGGAATGGCACATGCCGTCTGTTAGTGGGTGGACAGCTCCTTTTGTGGACACGGAAAGCTTCGACCTGATGGTCTGCTACTACGCCACAGGAGAAACTGAAAAAATGCAACAGCACCTAATTCACTTGCTCTCGAGTGAGCCTCAGGGTAAGCGTGGGGTGACGCAGTTTTGCGTAGGCTGCCTTGCTGACTGGTGGGGTGTTTGTGGAGACATGCCACACTCGACCTCCAATGAGCTCCTACCCGGAGAAAAGCCTTCTCTTTTCTTCTGCATATGTATGGGGCCATCTAAAAATAAGCGTCCTTCAACAACGCAAGCGCTCCTCCTCACATGTGCAAGGAAATGCACAAGGGCATGTTTTTTGTGTTCTGGTCCACGCAAAGCCACCGCAGGAGAGACGAAGGCGGAGAACGAACGTTTGGTACGGACATTTCAGAAATGGGAAGAAGTTCGCTGTATCACTGCTGGCCCAGAACCTTCTGGGGTCGACACTAGCGGCGATCACGGAGGAGGTGGAAAATCTGTGCTAAAAGTCGAAAATCAGCTGACTGAATGCCTCCAGGCACGGAGTTACCAATCGCAGAAGCGTGTCCTTCTGGCCGGCGCTCTCGTAGCGCGGGCCTTAGGAGGTGCCACTCGGACCATCGAGGCGATCTACACGGGATTCAATTGGGTCATCGACATCTTCAAAACCCACGGTTAGCTGGCTACCGATCTACCATGCTACAGCATGTGACTCCAGAGGAATGCGAGGCAGTTATGACTTCTCCATCCAAGAGTGGGGCACATTTGTGCTAGTAATGGAGGCAATGTGGGTTACATGTGCACCTCTGCAGAGAGTGGCTACGCGCAGGTGGACGCACGCAGAGCTCTCGTCGCTGTGACTCGTATCTCTCTATAAGAGGCAGACTACTGAGGAGGAATAATTCTGCATACCACCAGAAGCTTTGCTTTCAAGGGCACTTGTAGTCTACGACATGCTCTTGTGCCACTTCTCGAGAAACTGCCACTATGCCTCCTCCGTCCGTTCGCGTTTTTGTACTCGACTCAATACGCCTGCAGGATGGCAAGCTCTAGCCTGCGAGATGGAAATGCAGAAGGCTGCTGCCCTCCTGGCCAGGGGGGCGATTGATGAAGCCATCCGAGTCTACAAATCGTTCGACCGGACGGATTCGACCCAGCATGTTGTGGTGCCGAGAGCAGCCACGAACTTGTCTTTCATCTACATCCTTGAAAGAGACTTGTGTCAAGCCACCCACTACGCGGACGTAGCCCTTGCGAATGACCGGTACGCCACGTAGAATGGGTTCATTGAACACAGGGCGCAATAACGTCGATGCATTTCGATTTTTCTGATGACTTTTCCTGTGCCTTAGAAATTTTTGTTGAAGAGCGATTTAGTAGGCAGCCATGCTCAGAGATGGTACATCTTTGGGACACACAACTGCTGACGAATAGTGCTTTATTCTGTATGCCGTCGTTCTTACGCAGTCGCATTTCCCCTAAGAGCAGAAGCCTGCTGAAGTTCCACTGCGTACAGGGTATATCACCCTTGGTGTAAACAGCCTGGCCTATTGAGGCTTACGAAAAAGCCGCTCATATTCCTCTGCTTTCTCGCGTCACACTGTCGCACGGAGAGATAATGTAGCAGGACATATCGGCAGAGCGACGGTAGCAGTTGACAGATGGTGGGTGGCTCTGTTCTACTACACAGCTTTAACTCCTTCGCGTTAGTGAACAAGGGATGTTGCGCAATGTTGAGAGGGAGTAAGGAGCAAGCAAAGCACGCCTTCCTCGACGCTTTGACTTTCGACGTGGACTGCCTGGAAGCGCTATATAACCTTGGACTGCTTCACAAGGCGGAAGGGAAGTAAGATCTTGAAAGTTCTGTTCTCTGGAGGTTCGCACATTCGATGTCTCATTGTTTGTAGAACGAGCAACTGTGGCCCAGGAGAGTTGCACCGCTTGAAGGACGACCCTTGAATGTCAGACTTGTCTTCAGTATTCTCCTTCATATATCTTCCTCAGTGCGGCTACCTGCGCAGTTTCAAAGAGGCGTTGAAGTCTTTCGAGAAACTACATCAAAGGGTCCCAGCCCACGCTGAGACTCTGTATCACCTTGGAGATATCAGCGGAATCGTAAGCCGCACCATTCTGAGAGAGTTTTGCATGCTGTGAATACCCAGATTTTTTTTCAGATCGTCAAAACGACCATCTTGAGTAAATGGTGTTGTCGTGGTCTTCGATTGTGAGCTCGACAAGGGATTTCTGAGGACTGGGGAGAAATTTAACGCGAACGCGCTCTGCTGGACACGGAAGATCTTAGAGAATGAGAACACGTGTCACAATATGCTTCGGATCAACTGCACACAGACGCATGCTTATCAAGTGCCTCGAGGCAGGCCGGGAAAAAGCCTGTGCACTGCAGTTGAGGAAACACAGTCGTTACGCACATTTCGCCACACGTGAGAATACGATACATGTTGCACAGAATGGATGGAGAGGTGGCTCTATGAAAGGAGTGAAGGTCGGGCCCCTTCGACACACTCACCGTGCCACCACTGCGAATGCAGACCAAATGCAGTGCCATGTATGTATTGTATCGTTCAAGTGTGTTTGTAGCGAAGCTTTCTCGCATTGTCCACGTGTGCTTACCCTGTGTCCAGCTAGGTCACAATGACAGATCAAAAGAATGTTTCTCACTACTGACTTCACCGGGCTTTAGGCCAGGAGACGCAGAGATACTTTCAAGGATGGGAGCTGCCACTGCAGCCGAACCGACGGCTAAGGCAGATGACCTCGCGCTTCTTTACTTTCTCAATTCCTACAAGTAAGGAAGAATAAGCTTTCGAGCGTGTGTACCACGCTCGTCAACTACTGTTTCTAGAAGGTGCAACGGCGGTGTCTTCTTATAATCTTTTTGTAGACCTTGCCCGGTGGGGTGTGGAAGTGCGTGCGAAGTTCGGGGAGGTTACCTCGACTGCGCGACACCTACTGCACAATCCAGCCGTGAGAAAACACTGCAGCCTTCTCTCGTCTGTGCGAGTTCGCCGCGTCGAGCTAATCAAGAACAGCTTTTTGTGGCTCTGTTAGGTGTCACACGCTTTCAGGAGGCCGCTCTCACCTTCGCGTATCTCACGTATCACTGAGAGACGTGCGTTGTGAGACTTGCCATACGTATGCGCTGCCTGGACTACCGAAAGGACCACTGCCTTCCCCTGTCTCTTTTCGTTGTGTCTCCTGTGCTAATCGCAGCATGTATCCCTGCAGCGTGGGCGTCATCAGCTGGTTGGCCGTCTATTACATCAAGCATCACTTCTTTGAGCGCGCCGCACAACTGCTAAAGCATGCAGCTGTTCTGCAGCCCAGCGAGCTCAAATGGATAATGATGCTCGCCTCGTGTCATCGCCACACAGGAAATTTGCAAGCTGCAATTTCCTTATACACGAATGTACTGACGGGGGATCCCACTAACATGGACTGTTTACGCAGCCTGATAAAAATCTGCAAAAAAGCGCAACTTCCCTTCAGACATTACGTTGTTCAACTGCGCAAATTGCAGAAAGACTCCAAAGACGAGTTGGAGGACACAAGTCACATTCAAGTCTAAGGGCACAGCCAGTCAGAGATGGGAATGATTGGCTCGCTGACGCAGCAAGACCCGCTCCTCGAAGCAACGCAGGGTCAACTCGACTCAAATGTGGATCACCGAACTCACGTAGTGCACGTGGTGACTTCAGCACAAAGTGGCATACGACAGAAGATATGATGCGTACCTCGTCAGTACAGCCGTGAACCTTACTAGCGTGCACATTATCTGCAAAACGTCAGTGCATGGCTCCACCGCATTCTTGCTTCAGCGCTCCCTATGAGGCGTTAGTCGAGCGAAAACACCCATCCGTACGTTTCACGACAACATGATCAAAGACTGTAAACCAACAGCTGTTTCGTGCGTACCGCTTTTATTCGGACTCGAACGCCGTTCGAATACGTACGTCCACCCTTCTGTCGCTGTGCGGGACAACCACTATGGTTCTCTCCCTCCCTGTACAACTTTTCTAGTTTTCGAAACGCTCGGGCAGCTGGGAAACCTTCTGACCGTCACGGCCAGCAGCAGGGACGCACCTGTTATACTGAACCTGTTGCACTGAGTTAGACGTGGCACGACCTCTGCGTTTTACATCCGGGCAACCGTCTGTCGTGCTCGGTGTGCGGATCCGTTCAAGCAGAAATTTCCGCTGAGTCTACTGTGCCGCCGAGGACACCGGTGCAGTACTGCTGAAGTACAGTAGTAGTTCCAGAGCACACAGAGCCTTGAACTCAGCCTCCTTGTTTCCGCAGGGTTCAAAAACTGGTCACGAAGACGGCATATTCCTGAGGCGGCTAGATATGACTTCTGCTCAGTACAAGTGCGGCTACACATCAGCGTGTACACTTCACACGTTTTACGGAAGGCGCCCTATGAAACTGAGAGCGGTACGCACGATGTCGGAAAACCGGGACGAAGGTCTACGCGGGTGGCAACAAATCAGCAGGTGGTCTTCGAGACCGACAGGCCGCGGGGAAAGTTTTGTTGAGAAAAAAAAGGTGCATGCACACTGATTTAAATCCACTCATCCGCAGTTCCTGCACTGTCAATAGTTATTCTAACGTACAGCACGTCCTACTTCATGAGTTGTCACAGAATACTAAATATCCAATATCGCAGATCCTAAATCCCACGCGAAGAGGAGAAATATAAGGTTGACATAGAACATTCGGTGATTTATGGACGCTTCCGAATAACGCGTCGCGCGGTAGAAGTGCAGCGGTGTTTCCGGGTATGCATTTGCAAAGAGTGCTTGTGCCGTCGGTTTCCCGCGTACGTCCTGCTGCAGCGGTTTCTGCCCTTCGCGTCTGTCGACATTCACAGACGATGCAGAACTGCAGCCTCGGCGGTCCGCCCACCAGGTGACACGCTGCGAGCAGGCATTCAGAGCTGAACCAGTAACGGTAGCTCCCTTCGTGGTACGGTCTCGAGGAAAACTGTGGGCTTGTTCGGGGGTGGTGCCGAGGGTAGGAAGAGTTCTGAACGTCGGTCCATCGTGGGTGGGTGCATGCACAGATGCACTGAATCCCTGGTGTTTGAGCACAGTCTGCACAACGTCAAAGACAATCGCACACTGAGAGCAGTCGTGATCGAATTCCAATTTTCGACGCAGTCACAGCTTAAACATGCGTAACGCTTGACGCTCTGCAACAAGGTATCACGCCCTCTCTGCATCAGCAGGACGTATCCGTTCAGCGCCCTTGACCTGCGCACATCTTCAACGTAGTTGTTAACATACGCTTGTAAACCACTATTAAGAAACGGCAGCGTACTTCTACAGTGGAATGCAGAGCCGTAACGAAGCTAGTGTGGCCTCCTTCGCGCCGACCGATCGGATGGGATGTGTGTGCCTCCTGTTGCTGTCGGAGACTGCCAAGTCTTGCACTTGTGAAGCTCGCCGCTGCACCTACAGTGACGGACTGTGTGTTTCCGCCAGGTGTCACCAACCGGCTAGAAATTCTTTTTCGCACAGGTACCTTCGTTGTCCGTACGATCGAAGTAGTTCATTACCTGAGTCGGCACAGGTGGAAGAAAGGAACGGTTCACATAGTCGATCCTCCTTTTCTGAGGGTAGAATTCCCTTGATAAACGAGGGAATAGTGCGAAGGCGTCTCGCATGCGGACACGCGTAGACGGTGCGGCAGGCGCGCTCAGGGGACAGGAAAACGCCATACCGCCACAGAATGTCCCGTTTCGGTATAACGAGAAAACTCACACGCCTCAGAGTGAAGCAGGGGAACAAGTCTCGATGCAGTAGCGAAGTCACCAGCCGCAATTATATTGAGACGGCTAGGGTACGCTTGCCGCAGACTGGCGGATGGGTTTTCAGGTTCGCAGCTACATCGCCGAATTCACACAACAGCCTACAGGCACGCACAGGTACGCTGAAGACGTACAAACGACCAAAATACGTCGTACTTTCGGGGTTCTAGGTCTGCTTTTGCTAGTACGTGCATCAGTTTTGTAGGAAAGGATGTGTACGAGAATTTCGCAGGCTTGCTGCATGCACGTGGCTGGCTATGCTGCTTAGGATACCGCGCTACGATCGCCGCAGGTAAGACAGCGCAAGTCGTTTTCTTTATTTCCATTGGGAGTAAATGATACCATGGTGGCGGTATTCACTCTCTTCCTGCGAATGCGGGTCTTCGCCACTTCTTTCACTATCAACACCTTATCTTTTCGGATCCCCAGGACGTCACTTGTGCCAGTCTTACCCGTTGGCTGTGGTTGCAGCAGACTGTCTCCACGCGTCAGTCTGCAGGGCGAGCTGTTTGAATCGAGTGAGATTACGCGGATTCACCAAAACACAACGAACAGAGCGGTACCAACACGAGGATTGACAGGGCGTGCAGCTACATGGAAACGGGTGCCGTGGGCAATGGTGGTGGTAGTAATAACGGCTGAAGTAGTACAGGCGCAGCAGGAGCTCATCGGCAAATATTTTTAGAGAACTGTATAGAGCACTCGTGTGTACAAAGCAGCTGCTGCGGTCGTGGCTTTTGTCATGTCGGTTGCATCCCCGCAACCCGTAGTCCATATTGATTCGGTATGTCATGCCAGCCGTTGTCTGCAGCACGCGCGCCTAGGTAGAGGTGCTCGCGGGTCTTGCGTACAGTCTGTCCGCGCGTTCCGCGTTATCATTGAAGGTGATGGACGCTGTAGCCCAGCGTCCTTTGATAGCGTGAGCGTAGACTGTGGGAGATGAGCAGACACAGGAAGACTTCTTCGTTGCTGTTGTGGACTGTAAAAGCAGTTGACTTCAGCAACAAGCCGAGTAAAAAGGAGGCTAGCGATCGTTTTTCTTAACCGCGCGCCCGTAGGCGCACACCTCAAATTTCCAGGAAACGGCCGTAGCGCTACGACAGTCCTCCGGAACATATGAAAATAACCCCACTGCTCGCTGTTGGCATGTACGTCGCACTTAGGGATCTTCCCACAGTATGGGAACTCGCGTGGTTCTCAATCCACGCTACGGTGCCAGCGCACTCACACTCTTTCACCACTGCAAGTCCTACCACTGCGGAGAAGGCCCACGCGGCTCTCACTCAGTTTTCCAATATGTAATGGATGTGTGTGCTGTGTTCGTTGCAGCGTGTAGAGGGGGGTCTCCAAGCATTAAGCAAAAAATTTACCCGATCTTCAGGAGCGAAGGCAAGTTCGCTTCTGTAATCTTTAGATATAACGGGAACCTAATGAGGACCACACAAGGCCCGGCGACCGGGTGAGTTGTCCACTGTGGAGTGCGTAGTGACATTTAACCACCCACTCACGCTTCAAAACACCAGTGATACGTATCCGTAGGTAACTTCCTACGATTTCATTCAGGCAGCGCGTCCTCAGGCGCGCGTGTCCTAGTTGCTCTTTAGGGGTAATACAACTTGCGGTGGTTGCTACCGTATCCGGTGCAACCACACGTCGTACGACTCGATTGCGGGTATTTCTTCGCCTTCAGTCCAAGATCATATAGTCGGCACAGTAGCAGACTTGAAGACGAACACGCACAGTATGCTGTTGAGCGTGTTACTGTCAATGAAAAGCCATGTATGAAGGCAATGAAGAGGGAACTCAGAAGTGCCATGCAGACAAGAGAGTCAAAACTAGCATGAATATCCACGCGGCTACGTCATCTTGTTGAATCTACACGCGGTACAACGCACTACCAAACGTGAAGACCCATGCGACATTGTTTTTTGTAGAGTGTGCACTTGGGCAAACGTAGAGCATGTTCGTTCTTGCTCCTAGTAAGTTGTACAGTTTGTTCGTTTATGTCCTGACTTCTACGCAAGCGTAAAAGCTGCACAGTTTCTTGTGTCCGTTCAGAACTTCGGAAAGGCCAGTTGAATCCCGAGCGGCGGGACTGCTTGTGTTTCGCTGGTGGAACACTACGGGGCAGCAAGTAAATGCGGAAGATTCGAATGCGGACAAAGCTGCGATTCATTTTCTCATGTTGAAGGCATCGTATGAGCCGTATCACTGGACGCCCCCCAAAGGTAAACTTCAACGAAGCATCGGCAGAATGTCTGTTGAGCTCGTGGGCATTCTGCGAGGGTGGGTTTGGTGGAGGGCCGGTATCTGGAGGTGAGCGCACCGTAGTGGAGGTGTCCTCCAGTATACAAGCACGGAACATAACCTTCAGCCACATGCATGCAAAGGCCATTCTACGTAGCACGAACGCTCAAGAAGACCACCTGGCAGCTACGAGCCCCCAGCTGTACGGCATTCCCGTAGTCTGTAGTTCGCCGCGGAACTGAGTGAACACTATTTAAAGCAGACACCTCTAAACCCAAGAAGACGGGCCACCATCTCCGAGTGGGCACAGACCAAAGCGTGCCTCCGCGAACTGGTGGAGTCGGTGACTACAGGCCACATTGACACAGGCGAGACAGCTGTGACCACAGCGTTGAGAGAGACGAAAGAAGAAACGGGTTTGAACGAAGAAGATTTGGACGTGCTGCAGGATTTTGAACGCGTGGGTCACTCCCGAGGCCAAGCAGTCACGTTTCAGTTGTCGACCACAGTCGGCAGGGTAGCATCCTTCGCACGAAGTCGTACGCATTCGTGAGCACGTGTGCCGAAAAGAAGCTTGCATTAAGCTTTGTTTGGCTCGACGAATGTGCGCTGCCTTCCTCAAACACGGAGGATTCGATTCGTTAGAAGAGGGGTTGTGCAGGTTGCACGTCTTTTGCAATTATGTGGCGCTTCTAATATGGTGCAAGTTCTGTGCATGTTACCGTGCAGAAATGTAGTTAAGCACAGATTACTAGGGCGCGCGACTGTGTACCGTGCAGAGTCTGTATTACGAGGCCCGCGGGAAGCGGAAGAAAACAACTTATTTCCTGGCGCGTTTACGGGATAGTGGGAAGGAAGTGAAGCTTTCGGTGGAACACACAGAATTTCGGTAAGGCCTTCTGCAACAGCGGACGATGAGCTGCTAGCGCGTGCGGTGCTGAACGTCGTGGACAGGAAAAAGTGCAGTCTCCATTCTGCGGTGGGCTTCTATTCTCGCGCTTTGCATCAAGCACACGCGACGGTGTAAGGAGACAGTAGACCAGTTGTTCTTCACGACGAAAAACCAGCTCTGAAGATGCACACATATACGGGCAACTGTGAATAGGTAGAGATACCGTGTTCACTGACGCGCGAAATCAACGCGCTGCCACGGTATAGCTGACGGGTGCGGTTAGGTTTCTATCGAGCAGCTTCCACATGTCGTGAACTGCGAGTCTGCTGTTGCAGGTGGTTGAAGAGCAGTGCTGAGTACCTAGCGGCGTCGCGCTGCGTCTGGTTTATGTTGCAGACACACGCCCTTATCGTGTATTGCTTTGAATGCGTTGCAGATGGCTGAGTCCAGAAAAGGCTGCGAAAATAAGCGGTTTTCAAGATTTTAGCGCAGTAATAGTGGATGCAGAGAACTACATAAACCAGTACGTGCTCGTAAAGAAGTAGCGATATATTGCAACCAGGTGGGTTCCGTGGAAGCACGTGAGTACGTCACGACTCCCGTACGAAGTCCAGACCGGCGGTCGATTCTGACTCGTGTGTGTGTTAAACCATGCGTAAGTGTTCATAAGTGTGCGTTTGTCCAGACTGGTATCACAGCAGCTTCTAAGAGCGCGTTCTGAAGTTGTACCAGGTGGTGTGTGGCCTTCGTAACATCTTCATTGACGCATAAAGGGGAAAGTTCGCATGCATGCACATGCGTGCGTATAGGTGTGTGTAGACGTCCGTATTACGCCATATCCCTTCGGCGCATATTCTTGCAGTGCTGCCGTTTTGCCCGTGAGGAAGAAGTTTAGAGCTACATGAAACTGGTTTCTAACGTCTACGGAGCAGCATCCACCTGTGCTTATGGTGAAGTTATCCCATCCAGACGGGGGTGTCCTCGTCGTCCTGTCAAAAATAACTTGATTAGTCGATGTGCGAACTCCTCGCATGTAAACGCACGACACGGTACTATTGTGTACTCCGTTGAGTTCTTCAGTGCCCCACACTGACGCGTCGACTGACGCCCTGCACGAAACTGAGATTCCGTCACACTGAGAGGCTGCGTCCAGCAGAAGCGCGTACAGCCCACTACTTCGGCGCACGACGTCCGCTTAAAGGATTAGGGTGTTTAGGTCCATTCTCGCTGAATAGCTTTCCCCATATTGTTGAGCTCTGCGTCGTGTCTGAGCATTCAGCAGGGCACAACTCGACAGGGGTTAGAAGCCTCGTGAGGCGTTTTTTTTTTTTGCCACTACGAAGAAAGGCGGCGAAAGTTTCCTGCGTCGTGCACATGTAAACTAGAGAATCCGTGGAAATATATGGCACCGCCACAATCCGAGAGCGTTTTTTGAGCAGTACGGGTGAAGTGTTACGTGCGCGTGCTAGGTATTTCTTGTACAGTGGGGCGTACCGGCTCGTAAGACGGTCAGCGCTTACTGGTGACACAACCTGCTGCATAGAAACGTCTTCAGAGCGACCGACCGCTGGGGAGTTCGAGGTGACTGCACAGCTGTGAGCACGAAGGGGCAGGGTGGCTTTACAAAAGTAAGATGGCTAATTTGTAAGCGGTACATATCTTCTATCCACTCAGATTTGTCTGTATTATTCCGTGTTTCTGTTGGCGGCAGCGCCTTCCTGGCCCTTGTTTAGAAGCGTGTAGACTTCAAGACTACCACCTTGTCTTAGCGATGAATTCTTTTTACGTGTAGCTGTACAGCTCTCCGCGTGAATCGACGAGATTTCAGGTTGGGCTTCGACGAGTTAAGAAGACTCACGCCACGGCTTCATCTTCGTAGAGGTCTCTCAATTTTTCTCGCCGCATGATCACCATATGGGCTTCTAACTCTTTGAGCTCATCTTCAATGCTGCGGGAAAAATCTAAGGACATTAACGCTTTTCAGGAACGAAGCATCTGGCGTTGCGGAACACCCGTGTTTGACCTGTTACGTAGCAGGAGTGCTAGAAGCTAGTGTGCAAATTGCGGGCGGTATCTAACTGCGCTGGGGGAATCTGTCGAGTTAAAACCCGACACAACGTTGGAGTCATAACTTTAGCTGTGCCCTATGGAGGCGAGATCATTCGTGCAAGCGCACTCAAAAGATGCAGCACGTCACTGTTGTTTTGCCGACTTGGATTTTGCAGTGTGCCCTTTCTCAGCTGAGTTGTGTGCTTTCGGAGCAGCTTACATCTATGTAGCAGAAAGGTAAACTTAGGCAGCGAAAAAATAAGCGGATCTTTCTGTGACCGAACACGCGCATCAGCGAGGGCGACAAAAGCTTATTTCCTAAGCTGTTTGTGATACTGAATACAATCTGGCAGCCTGCAGGAAGCTCAAACGTCAGACCATATACAGGCGTCTGGCGAAGGACCTCTGGGCTGGGCATTTCCATTTCTTACGTCTGCTTTTCCCTTTTCTCTTGCACAGTTTGTACCAGTCCTTCAGTGGCTTCTAACCGTGCCGCGCGGTGGAGAATGTGATTTTCTGTGACAATTCGTGCCAGGGCATCTCGTCGACGATCGTTGCTGGCCGCTCTTCTTCGTGTATGGTAGTCCGATGGCAAGTCTGGGTTGCTGCGGCGACCGGCAGCAGGCCGGTTCTTTCACAGCAGCAGCAGCAGCACCAGCGCTCGCGTAGAGACCATAACAACATGTCAGCACGTGAGCTAGTCAGCAGGCATATCCCCTCTCCTACACACACGCATGGGTTGTATGCATATTGTTCTGGCAGACGATGCAGAGCTGCGTGCAGCTTGCAGAAACCTCAACGTCCACACCTCGGGGCAAAAATCGCCGCCCTCTGTCCCTCTACGGTGTACTGCGTGGGTGCTTTGCCTCTCTCTCTCCGTCAAAAGAATTGGGCTTGTGCTACGCTATGCCACACCCGCTCACTCTTACTACTCCATGACGCGCAGCGCACCAGCGACGGCGCAACTATAACAGTGTTGCATGGACGTACCCGCGTGGCCGTCAAGTGGGAGTAATATCGCCCCTCTTGCATAATGCGCGTGAGAAAAAGTATTTTGCTCAAGGTCGTGGTTCATTTACACCGCAGCACGGTGCACAATTGAGTTACTGAAGGGTTCTTGTGCGTCGCGTCTTCGGCTCAGACGTCTCTGTACGTTGCTGGTTTCAGCTGCAGTCCTCTACGTGGCATAGAAAAGTACTGTACGCTCAGTAGCTGTCAGTGGAGCCCCAAGGACCCGTCAGCAACAGTGTGCGCCTCGCCGATATGCTGGCAGACCGAAAGGACAGCAGTCCCCTTTTGTTGGCTCTGATAACTATCTCAAACGAGTTTCCTTCCCGGAGTAGCTACGCTGCAGGTGTGAATGTGCACCTGGACGATGTTTACCCCAGCATGTCTTGTGGGAACATAATTAGGGACGCGCACTCGTGTCCCACGTACAGAGCCTCTAAAAGTGTTTCACCGATAATTAGACTCTACTGGTGTGCCGAAGGTGGTCTGTGCAAGTAGAACTTCCGCAAACCCAGACGATGGGGCTTCACGGTGCGCATAGGTGGATGTAAAGTCCGCCGACGGTGCTTCACGACAAGAGTGTACAATCACAAGTAAGTTTTCTGTTTACTTCCAAAATGGGAGGTTGTTCAGAAATATTGGTTACACGCGCGTCCTGGCGTAACTCCGTGTGCCGCACACACGGACGCACACCTGTTCGCCAATACAGGTACACTGCGTGCTCATGACTGAAACCAACGCCTGAAGGCGGATGGCCGTCGCACAGAAAATCCTCACGTGGGGCTAGCGTGGGGCTCTCGTCGCAGGACAAAGCAGCTAAAGGCGTGTCATCTAGAAGGTAGATCACGTCAGGACGGAACAACATTCTTATATCCTACAGTGGGGGAGTGACGTCGGCTTTTTGTCACCTGTATGCTTGACAAACATATTCTTCAACTTTAGCATTCAGCACTCTGCAGAGAAGAGCTAGTAAAGATTGCTACTGTTACTGCAAAAACGTATCGGTATATGCTTCACTAACAATATCGTGGAATGGATATTCCACAGCTACCGTATTGTATGCGTACGTTTGCAAAAAGGCACGGAGAGCCGACGGTGTTGAATTCATATCTCTGCTTGTGTTACGTACAGGAGAAAGGCAAGGGGAACCCTTCTACATGTGTACTGTTGTGGGGAGTTGTTCGTAGAGAGGAGTGCCTGAATCTACACAGGGGAGGTGAAAAACTTCCCCTTGCACAAGGCCTCCGCGTGCTGTAGTGACGCATCGGAACCACTATTCTTTCCGTCTTGCATCAGACAATCATATTTTTCAAGCAGAATGGAACTGAGTGCCACGCCGTTCGCCCAAAGGACTTCGATATTGATTCGTGACTTGTAGGCGCAGATCCTCAGATCCTCATTCTGCACAAGGTCGCACGCATAAGACTTAAACGGCTACTAGCAGGTACGAGGTGTGTGCCCCATGAACTGTTTGCTGACTATACGTGTTTCACGGCGACATTACGTATTACGAACGGTGGTTCCGCGGACTTGCCTGTTCCTCTCACAACATGGGGTGGCGATAGAAGACTCTGCTACATAGGTGCAGGGGTTGACACTTCTTACCGACAACAGCGCACAACTGTCTGTTCTGGGAAGAAATGCACTTGGCTGGACGTTCTACGGAGACGTGTACTACTTGCATGTCTTCCTGTCGAGGTGTCCATTCACGGCGAAATTTATCTACCCCGGAGCTGGTGAGATAAAATACCTAATTTTCTGTATTTTTCCGTTTACATACGTCGTTCGGTACGTGTAGGGATTCTTACACCCACGCGCGCGAAGCACTATGCAGACGGTACTGTGCGTGCTAACTGCAGACACGGAGACACTGGGAGGAAAGGGAGCTAGATGCGAAGAGACAATGTTTTGTTTCTGTCAACGTGCACCTTGTAAGGCGCGCGGCAATGGTGCATGGCGTTCGCGTTGCCTGAAAGCGTGTACGCAAATTATTGTGTATAAAAGCGAAAGTGTGGGAGGCGTCTGCGAGAGCTCAAAGCACAAGTGAGTGTACGACGTCAAGGCACTAGTCGACTATGTGCATGTACCTGTGGAAGGCGTCTGCTGCAGCAGGAATGCACGTTTGTTCATGAATCTTGTTGGTACTCGTATGCACACAAGAACTAGACGCGGCGGCTGCGTTGCGTGTGCGAGTTCACTCGTACTATATTTCACTCGTAAAATCTCTCTGTATATGTACACGTACACGTGCGGGGGCGGTGACCCCTACACAGAGGCTGCGACGGGGATTACGCGTTACACATGAATTCCGCAGTCTCCATATACTAAACTGCTCACAGTTACATTCAGTGCCTGGATATCCGCGGTGTTCACCAGATTGTCGCAAATCATTGCTGGATGCTGAGCCACCGCTGATAGCCAAAGTGTTTGCCACCGAACGTCTGTTGCGTGTTCGCGAGCGCCACGGCGTGGTATCACGACGCTAGAAATGAACTCAAGACAACAATTCACCGCCAGTGTGCTTATAGGTCAACTATAGCGAAGGGTGCGTAGCTGAGCGTGATAACAGTACGCCGGCGGCCAGCGGGTGTACACTTAGACTTCAACAGCTATAGGTGTTTGTTCGCGACTGTAGGAGGCGCCGTGTGCAGCGCTTCGATATGCACGATCGGATCAATATGCGGAACTGCATGGCGGATCTGTACCCGTTTATGCGTGCGTGGAGCTGCGGTGATGCCACCGTGTGCAGAGACGTATGCACGAGTGTATTTGCGCATAAACGATTGCAACGCACGCGGCATCTTGTAACGGCCCAGCGCACCCCGAATACAAATTTGTCAGTCAGCCTCCAGATCTTACCCACTGTTCGCTAGTTTTCAAATGTGTACGATCCGTATATGCGTAGTATACACGTAGTATAAATGTTCGACATACCCACATCTGTGACGTATACGCGGCACCTCCCTTTCTCAAAATCGCTTTGGCCAGTTCCTGGGCACAATTGGAAAGCCGATAGCCTGCGCTGTTGACTGCTTCCATTACGTCCTCGCGTGTTCACTTCTTGGATCCAACCTGTGCAGCTGAGGGGCGAGTCTCCTGCGTCATCCTCGTCCTGGGCACGGCCATACATTTCCGTGCCTATTCTCAGAACAACTGAGTTTACAGATGTGAATATGGATATGCATACACATTCTTGTAGATCCAAAATTTGACACGGTATCTGTGGCGGTGTACATGCAATTGGGTCCTGGCCTGCCAGGATCTACCGTTTTTCGACCTACTCAGTGAAGCATACAGTGCTTCGTGACACATACTCTAGTAGACCACCAACTTCTACGAGTGCTTTCAGCAACACTAGCGCTGGGTGTTGCTCCTGCTGCAATTAAACCGAATCTCTTACTGTGCGGAACACAAGGGGACTCAGCGTCTTCCAACACATAATGCAAGTGCGTCTGCGCCTGCGTGTACGAACACATTCGTACTAAATTGTATATTTTGTCAGTGCAGATGCACTTGTGTATGCACATTTATATGCCCCCTGTAGTAGTAGTACTGCGCGCAGTCAACACTTACAGCCTGGGTTGTCAGCCACCCATGCAGGCGAATCGAGTCCCAGCTCTCCGTGGCTGCTTGGCAGCATGAGCAGCGCCAGTCGCTGGAGCTACCCCCGGCCGTCCGTCACTGGCGCAGTCCGGACACGACTAACAAGCATCGATGCATGCATGCTTGTACATAGGTAAGCTTTGCAGCCAAACGCTGCACAGCTGCAGCGACACTAAGAGGCACGGCACGAGGTTGTGGAGGCAGCGGCGCACACAGGGGCTGCGTAGCCCTTGAAGTGTTACTCTTCTTGTGGTGGGTTCACGTGTTCTTTTCTGTCCCTTCTGACTTGCCTCTCGTTTTCTCTTCCTTTTTCCGCATATCTACTGGACAGTATGGCGTCCGCCCTCCGTGGTTTGCACCCCACAGCCTCTCTAATCCGCAGCGGCCTTCTGGGGGGAAGCCGTGCGGCTGCAGCAGCAGTAGCGGGTGCCACATGTGCTCGTCCTGCAGCCTGTGCAAGAATTTTTTCATCCACGGCTGCCGCAACGGCCAGCTGTGGAGGCTGCTCGAGATTTCCTCCTGCATTTGACTGCAGAGGAGGAAACATGGCAGGGACGAGTGTGTTCCGGTGTAGCCCTACGAGGCCGAGCCTGGCGGCTTGTGCTTCTGGTGTAGCCATCCCAAAGTCCAGAAGGTGTGGGTGTGCGTCCATATCCTCGGAGAGGCGCTCCTTCAGCGGCACAACGAGCAACGCCGCAAAGGAACTTGTTAAAACAATCAACAATGAAATTCAACATGAGCAATCGACCTATGAAGCCGATGGCGAACTCAAAAAGTTTCTGCAGACTTCTGGTTGGGAGCTGACAGAACAAGAAAATGACATGATGGTTACTTTAAAGAAGGAGATCGCAGGTAAGACTCTGCAATGGCTCGGACCATTCGACACGAGCAGATACTTTAACAGCAGAGTTGCCTTTGCCGTAGCAGTTGCTACATCACCAGCCCGTAATTTCGAGCGGAACGCAGCCGCCTTGAGCAGCTGACGCGGCATCAACAAAGGAGATTTGCAAAGACGAGCAAGTTCCACCAGCGGCCGCTGCAGCCTAAGAGTTTAGGCAGAAAGGACATCCGCAAAAAGCGGAACGCGTCCATATTATCTGTCAGCGCATGTACCCGGATTTCTAGTCCTCCAGAACAGTTACTCTGCAGTTACAAAGAGATGTGGTATAGCCTGTGCGTGAAAGGGACCTAGCTGCACTGCGAGAAGGTAAGAGCAGTAGTTCTGTAGTGCACGAAGGCAAGCGTGGTGCGTCACCACTGGTGCGCAGACAACGAATCTTCCTGTGAAAGGGGAAGCGGCGTAAGTTTACTCTGACGACTGGGTGCAGTGTGCGTATGCAGACGGCAGGGCAAACCCCCACGGCGTCCTCGTACTTGGAAAGGTTAAGCACTGTAGCTTTGCAGAAGGGGGAGCCACTTCAGCTTTAGTAGATGCAAGGCAAGTATACGGTTACAAGGAAGATGGCAAGCAGTCAAAGTTCTGAACGAAAAGGACAATCCGTGTCGCGGAAATCGGAAGAAGGCACGCCCTGCAGGCGTAGTAGGGAAGGACAAGAGAAGTACTGCATTGTAGGAAGTCAGGTCGCGCTGCTTTTGTATGCGAAAGCAGACAACGTCACTGCACCTTCGGAAGGCGGACAGTGTGGGTTCTGTGGGTAGAGGGACCCATGAACCGTTTGTTTAGGAACGCCCAGTGGCGTAGCTAGACTACGAAGCCGCGAGCCGATGGATTTGCTAGCAGGAAGGCCCCACGACCCATTTTCTCTACCGCGTATGCCAGTATCGTTGCGTGAGGATGTATTTTTTTAAAAATCCTTGAAGTACTTTTTTTTTCAGAGATCACAGCGTAGCAGGCGAATAAAAGCATGGTTGCTTTGTTCCGGATTACGATGCAGATCACACTAGCCAGGTTGTTTACCCAGGCCAGGACGTAGTGTGACACTGCTGAAAAGGATCACGAGACACATTTGCGATGTATAGGCGAATATCTTCGTGTAAGCTCCACTCGACATATAGGCACGCACATACTCGCGTACAGCTATGTATGTGTATATATATATATGTAGGCGACGGGGTGTACAAATATTCGTTCTTCTTGTTTGCATGCATATATGCGCAAATATGTAGTTACATCCTCCTACGCTTCTACGTCAGTGCTTATTTCTGCATCCAGCAGCCTAAAAGTACGAGTAGCAGGAGCAACAGCTGTGCACCAGCGAACAAGCAGCTGCAGTAACGGCTGACGTTCCTGGGACAGCAAAACGTCAACTGCCCAGCGGACGCACTTTTTTGCGTGGTAGCTAATGTGGAAACCTGTCTCTTCTTCGAGGTGGTTCTGGAGTCACATGCGATGCCGAGGGGAGCTGAGCGACTGCAGCTGTGCACCGTAAAAGGCTTAGATCATAGTGAATAGAAGTGCGTGTATTAGGGGGCTCGGTCTCTGCGGTGGGCGTTGCAGTGCTCCATCGGGGCGAGAGAGCACCTGAATTGTGAAATCTATACGCGAAACGTGTTCTTCGCGTTCACTCCTCCACCACAATACCGTACACAGGCCGTTTGCGTGAGTGAGCTCGGACGATGCGGAACGCACGGATGTACGTGGTCCCGCGTAAAGTCTAGCAGACTTTATTTGCTCGCATCAGGATTCACAACGACCGTCGAAGGGCGTCAGTGTCAGTGGAGGTGAACAGCCGGAAGGTCGTACACGCCCATTAGTGGACATCGGTTCGTATGCGTTACTGTGAGTGAGACGCAGAGGAGCTCTGCTCTGAAACTCAGGGACACTGAAGTGCGTACGTGGCGAGGTACCGGAGGCTCAGACACACGCGTGCGTGTACGTGCCCTCGAGACGTCTGTTTTTCATGAGCATGAACGCGTCTACAAGACGTGTCTACCTGTGTACCCTACGCGTGTCCCCGCGTCTGTGAGTCTTCGCGTCTGCTTTGTCGCGCATGAAAGGAGCTTAGTTCTGCCTTTTGCCCCATGTTGCAGGCAAAAAAGTGGTGGTAGAATTTAGCTGCGTACAGAACGCGGAAGCACCTGCCGGGGAAGAGGGACCCGCAGCGGAGATGTCTGATTTTACCGTCACCATAACAAAGGCGGGGAAGGACGACGGCGAAGGTATAACGTTCTACTGCAGCACAACGCAGGACGAAGAAGAGAAATTCCGTTACTGCGTTGGACAGGTGCGTCTTTTCAAGAGTGCAGAGGAGAAAGAAAGTTTAAGTGTCTATCCGGGGCCGTATTTCGAGGATCTGGATGATGCTTTCCAGCAATGCCTTGACGACTGGCTCTCTAAGATGGGAGTGGATAACGATCTGTGCGACTTCATTGATAAATTTTCAGTTGACAAGGAGAGCCGCGAATACCTAGCCTGGCTCAAGAAACTCGCTCAATTTGTCACAGAGTAAGACAGCCGGATATACCGATAATTGCTCCAGGCCTGCAAGGATGGGTGCATCTCTTCGGGCCTGCAGACTGACGAAGATGCGCACACGTGCTCGACTCGACTGAATACTCACGCATAAGGTGAACAACGTCAGCTGAGCTTACCCATAATCTGCAGGCGTACCGAAAATGCTTCGGTATGGTTGACGCGTCAGCAGATTTACATGCATGAGAGTATGATTGTTTACGCCAGGATCCCCGACTGACCTGCAGGCGGACGATTCATGCAGATGGCCCGACTGTGTGTACGCGCATTCGTCTGCTGGTGTCTACGTCGCCTTTAGACAGGTTTAAGGGTGTGATGGAGGGGATCTAAGCGTGCGGGGTGTTGTCTACTGTGTGCTGCTGAGCCGCATTTGGCCGTCAGAAGTTGCGTCCACTAGATATCAAAGAAAGTAGGAAACGCATGAGAATGCACTGAGTATGACGCTTCCCCGACAGTGGTTCTTCGCACTCCCACATTACTACGGACAACTGGCCGAACAACGCCCATTTTGTGGTTGTGTCTCAGAAGTTCCACGTGTACACCGGAATACTACGTATACGCGGATCGTAATGAGGCCATCAACTGGTTTTATTATACCCGATAAATCCGTTGGTACCAGGTTCTACAAGTGTTATGTGCTTGTCGTAACACATCAAGAACGCCAGCGAGGACGCTGCAGACGAAATGCTGGTATGTGGAGTGGAGCTGGCGAATTCGGCGTGCCAATAATGGTGTTTACGGTGATAGTGCCGGTCGGTTAGTCGGCTTGCTGAAAAATGCTACATTTTGAGAAACGGTTCTTACATGTGGCCGACTACTGGTGGTGCTTCACCATTGTTAATTATATTTTGCAACTGAGGCCATCGGGTCTGGGACACAGTATGTAGTGCCCGGTGGTTTTGTAACTTTGTATTCCTGTTCCTATGCGCGGATCCTAAAAGTGATGTTTAAGTTCCCAGAGGGGAAGCTTTTTCGCCAACCCTTGAAGTGGTCAGCTCGCAGGACGGCAAGACTATGCGAACGCGGACTTGCGCACCAATGACAAGAAGTGTACCCAGCTGTGTAGGCATGCCTCGTGCGTCCGTTTGTTTCGCGTGTACCTGTGGTATATGCAGTTCTCACTGTAGCGTGTACGTGCTGCTAGAGTTTTGCTACTGTAATGACCACCACGTTGACGTGGCCCATAACCTGCATTTTCACGCCCGCGGATGGTGCACAAAATTGACTGCTTGAGTCAGTTTCTCGGATGTTCAGGACACAGACTAAGCACGTGAAAGAATACGGCGTTGCGCTTGTGGATTCATTCATGTACTCGTAGTGCGGCTTTTCTGAAAGCAGAACACGAGCTCTGTATGGAGTCGTACGCATGCAACTGCGACAGAAGTACGATACGCGGTTGCCAGTGGCGTGTTCGGCAAGTTTCGCGGCGTCATGCACATGATATCCATACGCACAGGAAATACGTGCACGTACCTGTGTGTGAAATTCGGAAAGGGACGTTTGCGTACATGCAACAAGTACGTGAGGATGGGGTCTGTTGACGGCTATCAAAAGCCCTGGGAGAAACTGCCTGTAGCGGGTCTCCCTGTAACGTTGGCAATCCTTGGCGGGCGGAGAACAGGCGCCCGTCCGAGACAAGTAGACACGCCATAAACCTATGTAGCGGCGGATCTGCGTTTGTGTGTGGTGCAAGAGTGTAACGCAAGACCCAGCAGGTGTGACATCTACATACGGGTCGAGTGTTATGCATGTGTACCTGCTTGACCAGTGTCGCCATACACTCGCGGTATAGGTCTTCGTCCTCCCATGAATAGTACAGTGGATTCCAATACATTCAACTGCTGTACGTGTACGTAGACCAGAACAAAACAAGTACGGGAGTGTCACGTACATCTCAGGAAATTCTTACACATCACAGTCTTTCTTCCAAATACCGCACTGGTGCTGTTAATGTGTGGGCACCTTCGTTATCCGCTGGTCGCCCCAACCAGTTGTACACGCCCATTAGGCCGGCGGCACGCAATAAACGCATGTGTTAGTCGTGACAAGCTTGTTCGTCAGTAAATACGCGTCCTTTTGTGTACGTTTACAGCCCCGTCCTGCTGCACTGCTGATCCACGTTCAACCTGGCCACCGCTAAGACGCCGACCATGGTGTTTCCCGGAAGGAAAAGCTCACACGGAAATATACTTAACACGTACCTCAGCTGTGAACTGCAAGAAAAGCATGTGCAAGAGTACAACTAGAGCAGGACGCAGTGGTAAACTGCGTAGCTTTTCAGTCCAGCTTGCCATCACATAAGCGCATTTGTACTGCTCACACGCTGATCCGATTAGCCTTGTGAAGCCTTCGTGTCATATTTGCTCGTCCGATGGCCCCTAACATCTGAGGTATACCTTGGAAAGATGCGTCGACGGGCCAATCTATAAGAATGCTTGTGTCTGTACATACACTGTATATATATCTACGTACGTGCATAAATCATACGTGCGAGTGTGCGCGCATCCGGTCGTCTTGGTCACCATCCATGTGTATCTACAATGACGCTTGTGTCTGTACGTATACATTACATACACGTAAACATGTATAAATCATACACGCGAGTGTAAACGCATCTGGCCATGCCGGTTAGGTGCGTCCGGGCACCATCGGGGCAGATCCGTCCGCATAGCAGACGAGAAATCAGGTCTTCAAATCCCCGAAAACGAAGGAGGACAAAGGGACAAATGGAAGAAAACGTATTGCGAAGGGCAAGCTACCGTGAAGAGGGGAACTAAATACAGATGAACACAACCGTATGCAGGAAGGATACTGACGACGAGGAGACGGAGTCAGAAGTGGAGAGAGCGAACTAAGTACAGATGAAGGGAGTGAGGTTCAAGAAGGAAAAGGAGGACGAGCTGAATAAGACAGGAACACAAAAGAGCGCGCATTCAGTCTACCTCCATGTGCTCCGTTCGACCTGTGTTTCTCCCTCTGGACCACCATTGTTTCGGTGGAGAGTACGCCCGCAAACGTTGTTAGAAATAAACCCTCCGAGCTATTCCGGCAGTGAACTGGCGACTACCTGTCAATCAACGGGACGCAAACGACGCTGGTAGCGCAGCAGTTACTTGCAAAACATATCAACATGTTCTACCAAGTATTTTAAACGCGAACGCAGATCGTCTTCCAGAAAGGTGCTCGCCATCCTGACTGAGGGAACGGACCCTTTTGGCATACTTTTCAGTAGAAGTTCGTCTTCAACTGGAAGCATTTCACCGCTAACAGCTGAACAGGATTGTGTCCAACGTGCGTATCACTAAGTGTGTTTCGAAACCAGCCGAGCACAGCTGCGTTCGAAGGTGTTCACGGCTTCCGCAGTACTGTGGGCGAGAAGTTGTAATTTGTCACCCCACTGCACGCCCACTACATAACTAGACCGGACAGTCTTCTTTAGTACTTCTGCCGCCTGCATCTCAACGCCATACGACTCAAAAATTTCAGCCCGAGATGCAATGGCCGTTTGTGGGGCGTCAGCCGCGTAGCCATTCCTAGCGCTGCGTAAAAATCAAAGGAAACCACGTGTTCCTTGGTCACTGCATCACTTCTACAAGCCAATTACACAGGTCAAATTTTTCTTGCTTTAACGTTGAGATCTTTGACGCGAGACGCCTGCTTTTACCATTTCACCACCAAACCAGTAAGCTGCGCCAAACTAAGAAACCCGGTGTAACGTCGCCAGCAACGACGAAGTGGGGGGAATACGAGCAGTCGTAGGCAGTCACGCCCAATGTACACACAGTGAAGAGTTGTACTGCTCCAGGTATCTCTTTCGTTAAAAGGGCGCGACGTGTGAGCCATTTCCTTCTCAAATGTGTTACACATCCGTATACACGACATATATATATATATCTATATATACATACACCTGTATACAGATATATATATATATATATGTGTATCATACAGAGGAAGCCGTTCCGCATAATTCAGACAGCGAAGTCAGCTGCAGACAGTGCTTCACATCTAGTATGCCACAACTCGGCGGAGTTGGACCTTCATCCGGGGCACAGCGTAGCTGGTAAATATAGTAAACCCGTCTCAACTCACCGCCCTTCAAGTAAATCTGTGTGTACGCCTATGTGTACAAGGGCACATATATATCTACATGCCTTTGTCAGTCTGTGGAATCGCCTGCAACTTCTTTTCCTTCTCCTCTTCATCCGTAGGAAATACCACTTGACCTGTAGAGATGTGCAGTACGAAGCACCCGACCAGCTCTCTCACTTATCCCACCACCGCAAGAGCTCCCTGCATTCGCTTTCCGGCAAGCCACACATTTCATCCTGGTTAACATCGACTTCTTCAGCTAGACATTCTTCGAAATTTGTTTCACTTAGCACCGGAAGATCACAGTAGATTTCCCTTAAAATTTGTTCTGACGTTCCTCGCGGCACCAGGCAGCTCCAGCCATCAGTTGCCTCAGGCCAGAACTTGCTGCTTGATGTATCGCAATTCTCGCGCTTCATTCTCTGATCGCCTTTCTGTTCAGAACTCCACATTGCTTCTTGTCCCGCTGCACCTCCCACACTGTCACGGAGGACTTTCGCTGCCGCTGCCGTGTCTGTCTCCGCCTTCTTCTCTCGCATTTCTTCCTGCTTCATCGTCTCACCGCGGCTACTACAGCTCTCGCCCATGGCTTCTACCTCTATCTGGTTCTGATCCATGTCAGCTGGCTTCTCACCTGTGCTTGTCCCGTCCACCAGCTTTACCGTAGAAGAGCTGCTGTTCCCCCCTTCTGCTTCCCGACCGCTTCCTTGCTTCCTCTGCGTCGCAGCAGCAGCACCTGGCCGCTGCGCTCCTGTGGCTTCTGCCCGCTGCAACGCTGCGCGTTTCTCCCGTGGTGGCATCAACCTTGCAGCCCACAGGTCACTAACCGAGAAAAACCGCAGCAGTCCATCCCCATTGGGTGACGCCTCTCTTGAGCAGCAGCTGTCTCTCCTTGAAGCCGAAGCATTACTTGTTCCTCCCGAACTCGCTGCTGTCGCACCAGCCGCAGCTCCTCCTCCTCCTCCTCTTCGTGATGAACTGCTGCTCGCCTCTTCTGCGGTCCCCGCCTTGCCACCCCCTGCAGCAGCTGGGCCGCCGCCTTTACTGCTGCTGCTGGCGGCGCCTTTTCGCCTCCGCTGCTGCGCAAATTGGAGACGCGACGAAAAGAATCTACTCCTGCAGTTGCACTCGCGCCACTGGGGGCCTAGTCCGGCATCCACGTGCAAATATGGTTGCTTTCGATATCCTAAATTTCCTCTGTGCTTCTCGTCTGACCCCGTATTCTTTCGAGAAGCCACCGTGACATTTTCTTCTTCGTCGTCATCTGCAGGCACTCCCAGCAGCGGTTCTGCGTGACGCATAAATCCCAGACGAGACGAAGCAGCTAGCAAAAATAGCGCTTGTCTCGGCCACAGCAGAATATCTTCGTAGACGGCAAAAACGCTTTTGATCGGGCGCAACAGCTGCTGCGGCTGTTCAGCCTCCTCTTTCACTGCGTCACACAGTTCTGTTCCGCTCCTCCCTTCGCCACGACGCACAGCAGATACATTGACATTCTCTATCTCCTCCACAGCACCAGAAGACTTCCGCCGTCTCCCCTTCTCCCCTCCATCCAAATAATATCCGTTCTGCTGTTTTGCATGTCCTTCTTCTCCACTGGTTCTCTTCTGGAAATTCCCGCCTCCGCCGCTGTTTCTCTGTTGCCGCGCCTGCTGCTTGTGCTCTACCCCTTTCCCTGTTTCTCGCAGCCCCGCGTCCTGCCTCCACTTTCGCTTCTTGCTGCCGCTGTTGTCTCGCGCCTGGAGCGCATAAATCCTTTCCTCCATCTGCTCGTCCTCGTCCGGTGTAGCGACTACGTCGGGAATACGCAGTGCTTCAAGCAATACTCGCGGCAGGAACGCCTGCAGTAGCAGCCTCGTCGCATGTGCAGAAAGACAAGGGAGACACCACAGTGCTGCGATCTGCCGTTCGTTATTCGAATAAACCTCGATCAACGCGCCACAGACAATTATACGACGCACCCGCGGTTGACGCTGCTGCTGCGACTCCTGCTGCACGACCTCCTGCTGGCGAGTGCCGCGGCTGCCAGCCGCGTCCCCGCACTCTCCCGCGTCAGCATCTGCAACACTTTGTCCTGACGCTGCTGCTGTTCCCTCTTCCGCAGCTGCTTCTGCTGCGGCAGGACGCAATGTGCTGTGTTCCCCTGCAGACAAACGCCGTTGCATCTGCATCTGAGGTGCAAAGGAAGAAGCTGCAGACGCCTGGTCAACACGGTGGTTAGCATGTTGTGGGGAAAGCGCCGTAGGGGAAGTAGGAGGCACATACTTCTCTGTCAGCAGCAGCACCCAGCACCCGGTGAAGCCATCACTCAGAAGAGATTGCTGCAGCTCCCTCAGCTTCCCCGGGTCACCGCATGCATCAATGTCTCCCGGGGCGTCCTGATGTACTTGGTTCCACGCCTGTTTACTGCTCGTGTGACGCGACTCTGCACCAGCGCTACTGCTGCCTGTGTCGACTGCTTCTTCCTTCTGTAATGCTGTTTTCGCATACTTCTTCCCTCCGGTCGCAGCAACAGCTGGGGCACCCTGCTGCGGCTGCGGCCAGCGACCCGAGGAAGAGCCGTCTTGTTGCTGCTGTTCGGCACCGCCTCCCGCTTCCTTCACATTTCCAGCTCCTGCATCCGACGTCCCCGACTCACTGCAGCTGCCGCCTTCGTGCTTCAGTTCATCCTCAGCTGTGGTACCGTCCTCCTTCTGCAGCACCTGCCGCAGCCGCGTCGGTTGAACGGCTTCCACGTTCTCCGGACCGCCATTAGCTTCTCCTCCCCTTCCTGCGTCACCAACATCTTGTGCAGCAGCAGGATCAGGTCGGCCAAGGGAATTTCCTGCAGCAACATTGCCCCCGCAAGAGGAGACAGTGGCGCGTCCAGCGGCTCTAATGCCTCTCAGTTGCAGGAACCCGGGCAGCTTTGCATTTCTGGAAGGCTTAGACGGAGTATTGTATTCTGTGCATGTAAAGGAAACATTTTCAGTAACGCGGTCGTAGAGCATTGCACGGACGTTCAACAGCTGCTCTCGTCGCACTTTCGTAGCTTCGTCTTCTTCCTCGTTAGCTGTTTCTTCGTGCTTCACTTTTCTCATGTTTTCTGCCTGCTGCAGGACACTTGTCTCTGCTGCTGCTGCTGTCGCTCGGCTTTTCTGAATCGAAGCCCGTCTGTTACTGCTTCTTTCGGCTGCTGCTGCTGCCGGTCCTCCTGGTGCGCCGACGAACCCTGCTCTCCGCAGTGGCTCCCCCTCTGCCGAAGCTTTCCTCTCCTGCGCGCTGCTGCCGCGTCCCTCCTTCCTACTCTGTTCCTCTCGCCCACTTGCTCCTGCTGTTGCTGCCCGCCCTCTCCTGCCTGCCACCCCTCCCCCCCCCCTGCACTTCTGCTGTAGCTCCCGCTGCCTCCAGCCGCAGGTGTTCGAGCTGCTCTCCCTGCTGCTGGTTCGCCCGCTGTTGCTCCGCTTCCAGCCGAAACCGGCCACACGCGCAAATGCAGGCGATGGCGGGAGAAGAATGCATCAGTCAGCTGCTCCAAGGCATCACGCTCTGCTGCTGCCCAGCAAGGGAGACTAGGGGTACAAAAAGCTGTGCCCTTAGAACGGGCATCTTGCTGCAGCTGCGCGCTGCTGCCCGCAGCGGCACTGTCACTGCTTCTGCCTCTCCCGATGCCTCCCTCACATTTCCGCAGTTTCTTCACGGCTTTGGCTCCGCTTGTGGCGCTGCTGCCGCTTCTGCTGCTGCTGCGCAGTGGAGCTACTGCTGCAGCCCTCATCACGGGCACGCAGAACGAGGCGGGACAGCAGGCACGATAGTGTCGCGGCCGAAGGCCTTACTGCTGTGTATACCTATAGCAGAAGCACATGTATAGTTATGTATATGTGTATACATGTATACACACGAAAAGACGAAGAGCGACAGAGGACGTAGCAGACAAAAAAACAAACCAGAAAGACGGACACATTCAAATAACATACTGCAGTCACACTTGATTCTACTGTGAAGATCTGCTCCTCCACGTTCTTGCACGTACGCACACAAGTAGGTATACCTGTGTGGGGGGAGACAATACCCAGACGTGTATGGATGAATGTGGATTAGTTCATCAATCCATAGAGATATACAGGACTGCACAGATAAAAAAAGGGTACGCGGACGACGTATATACGCGCGCGCCTGTCCAAGTGTATACGCACAGCAGCACACGTATTAGCCATATATCAGTGTTCACCACACAGCGGAGGTTCGGTATGTCCTTGGATCTACATCAAGTGAGAGAAAATCCCGTAAGAAAAGCCCGCGTCGGCCCACCACTGGGTCCGGCTCCTTGGGCAACGCTGTAAGTGCTGCTGCGACCAAGGCGCAGCCGCGCGCGAGGAGCACTCCAGCCGTCGCGTCCCCGGCCCTGCAACTGCCGCACCACACAGACTCTCGAGACGCAGCTGGACGTAGAGGTGGCACGTAAATGTGAGAGAAGGACAGGAGCGAAGGCGTCTGCTGCTGCTTCCTCATGTGTTCCAGCGAGTCCGTCGCGCCCTGCTGCCGCCCCTACGTCTGCGTTAATGCAGAGCACAAATCTTCGCGTCTCAGTAGGTGAAGACGCACAGATACACCTGCTGTGGACGACCGGCACCAGTGACGTGCGCACGTGCATGTGGAAACGGACAATTGATGACGCTCTATAAATCAGGCTGTACTGTTGTGCTTGCGGACGTATCCGTGTACGTGCACGACGCGAGCAGTCGCCTGCGTGGCCGAGCAGCAGCTGCGCGGGCTGCAGCTTTGGAGACGAAGACGTAGCAGCGCCGCAGCAGCAGGGAAGCTGGGAACCGGCTGCGGCAGCAGCAGCGGGAGTCACCAGGGGGCAGCAGCAGCACGACAGCAGCAGCCCCGACAGCAGCAGCAGTATGGAGAACGAAAGCAGTCGCAGCAGGAGCGTTACCAGCAGCGGAAGAGCAATGGCCGCAGCAGGCAGCAGGTCTCGTGATTCACAGAGCAGGCGAAAGACGCCCGCCAAACGCGGCAGCAGTGCTTAAGCAGCACCAGCGCCTTGCAGCAGCCGCAGCACAGCAGCAGCCGCCTGCGACCTTTCCGGGAAGACAAGAGTATACAGCGCTAAGTTCGCTGCCGCGACTGCTAGGCAGTCGCTAGGGTTGTGCGCGTAAGCGACGCCGCTGGGGCTGCAGGAGCTGCGGAGCGACCTTCCGTGACGCCGCTCTGCCCCCGCTGATGCCGTACCTACTTTCTTGGGTCTTGCGGCTCGAATGAGCTGGACTAACCTCGGGTGTCGCACCAGTGCGGCACAGCCCCGCGTCTGCCCCCTTATTCTGCGCAGTGTTCTTGGTTGCTGCAGCTGCCGCTGCTTTACAGCGGCGGCCAGCAGAGCGTAGACCGTCCTGTGCGTTCCCCGCTGCTATCTACTGCAAGGTGCAAACAGCAGAGATACGCTGTCCTCTGCTGTTCCTGCCGGAACGACCCTCTGTGCCCGCTCCTGGAAGAAGCAACGGGCCGACACGCGGGAGTTTCCTGGCATCCGTTTCTGCTTACGGACGTCGCGTCTCACCGTCCTTCGCATCTGCTGGCGCAGCTAATGTTTTCACGCGTGGTGCTCCTGCTCCTGCTGCTGCTAAAATGCGCCTTCCTGCCCGCTGGTGCGACTAAACTGCTGCTGTTCTGATCTGCTGCTTTTGCTGTTTAATCCACTGCCGCTGCCTGCTGGGTGAGCTACTGGCAACGGCGAACTCTCCTAGTGGTGCCGGTGAGAAACGCGGGTCACTCCTGCGATGGACGAACGCCAGCATCTTCTTTCTCTCCTCCTGCCGTCCCCTTGACCACTGCACACGCACGTGTCCACGTATATACAGACTCACCGCCACGTCTTTGCATGACAGTTGCCTTTTGTATCTATTCCAAGGTGGATACTACAGGTATGAGGAGATACGAACACCGATGCCAGAATTTACTTGTGTACTCGATATCACATAACGGACCACACCGGTCTGAGGGACAAAGAAGCATCATATAATTTCAAACGTCGCCCGCAGGCTTAGGCTTCTGCGGCCTCTCTGGTGGACTTAAGCAGCTGTCGTCCAGAGGGCGGCTCTCGCAAAAAGAAAGTCCGGCGGGGCCCTGCAGCAGCTCCAAGAGCTGGCAACAAAGGGCAAAGATGAGAAGAAAGGCAAGGAAATTCCGCGGCGAAGTGGGTGCAAAGTGCGAAAGAAGTTCGGTGAAGGCGTGTGGCGTTGATGCTTCTGTGACCCGGTGTAGTTGGTGGCCACTAAAGCTGGACTGCTGCTCCGGAAGGTGCTGCTGCCCCGCTCGTGCTGGCCTTCCAGGGAGCACCTTTTCGATCCCTGCGACCGGTTTGGCAGAGCTTTTCCGCTGCGCTGCCCTTCTCTCTGAAGAAATTTCTGCCGCCAGCTACAACAGCAGCCCCAGGCACGTGTGCCTGACGTCCGCCGTGCCCGAAGCAGCCGTGGGAGGAGGAAAACAGATGCAGATGTGAGAGGAGGAGAGAATGTACAGTTCGTAGCAACAGTAGGAGGACTGAAAAAGGCAGAGGTTCCGAGCGGCAGCCGGCGCAGCACCCGGTGGAGCTGTTGCACTCCCAGTTGGTCAGGGGAGCGCGATGACACTAGTGGAAACAAGTAGATGGATACACGTGTATAGAGAGGAAGCTCTACGTACACAGAGGGAGACACTCACAAGTACAATTCTGCAACGTTATTATACGTACTTCTATTCTTACATGCGTCCACGTACGGAAGATCGATTCAGACGCGTGGATACAAACCTACGTACGTATGGGAATGCGAAAAATTACCCCTGGTTCTCATTTAACGCAGTAAACTCCCTATGCAGATATAATGCACATATAAGGCAGATAGATATATATGTATATCTGTACATATATCTACATATATACGGTAGCTGCTGGTGGCGAAATAGCTCGCAGAGGGAGGGGAAGGGGAGCATGACGGCGAGACCAGTACGTGCGCAGCAGCAGCACACGAAGGAGCGTGTCACTGCTGGGCCCTGATGTGACAGGTATGTATATACGGAGCTTTTGATAAAGTATACAACTACAAGGAGATCTACGTGGACCCAGGGCGTTCGTGGCTATGGAACTCTACTGGAAACCCACGAACTGGGGCAGTGAGCAGGCGATAGACAAGCGAGGAGCCGGCCGCCTCCAGCACCGGCACGTAAAGACACCGCAGAAAAAGGAAGAAGGGGGTGTCTTGTCGCCATTGACGGAAAGCAAATGGCGTTGGAGGAGAGCGACTGTGGGAGAGGAAATCTTGGAGAAAGGAGATATGCTGTTAGAAAAAGAGATGCCAGTGCTAGAGGAGTTGTGGTTACAGTGAGTGGTTGGCCGTGAATGAGTTCGCGAAAGCAAAGTTGGCGAAGAGAGGCAGCTGTGAGGGGCATTTGCCGAGGCGTTCACGACCACATGACCCACCCATTATTCGTGACAAAGGAGACGAAGGAGGTGAGGCAAGAATCACCTTGAAGCATTTATAAGGGAAGGACGAGAACAACTGACTCGTCTAGAGATGAGTCAGTGTCGGAGAAAACGTTGGGGGACATAAAACTTGAGACCACGAAGTGGATTGCTAGCGAGGAGAGAAAGCGAAATGCTGCGTACATTTGCATTTCTCACTCCTAGGTCGCCAGGAGCAATTGCAATCCACTGGCGCACCTCTCTTCTCGACAGTGAAGTGCATTCGTAGGACGCACCGGAAACTTCGGCACTAGAGGCGTCCCTGGCACACACAGGGCAGTTGCAGCAACTGTTGCCCGTTACGGCAGCGGCAATCCATAGTTGCACGAACCGCCGCCCGCTGCAGCACGAGCGGCCGCACCACTAAGAGCAGCAGCAGCACTTCCGGCAGAGCGGCAGCGTATCTTCCTGATAGTAGAGGCGCACGGGCGGCCGGAATGCTTTGCAACAGCGGCAGCTGTGGCGGTTCCGCCACAGACAAGTACTTGCTGCGCTCTAGTACACGTACCTTCACTTGAAGCAGCACGTATATTTAAAAGCCGAACAAGGATATGCAACGGCAACCAGAAGGCGCACCGACAACTCAAAATGACAGTAGTTTGATGAAGACACGGACAAGCCACAACCGCAGTCGTAGGGTGGCGAAAAATGGTGTAGCGCTGGAATACCTGTAAATTCGTTCTGTGACGACGCGAGTGCGCCACCCGTGACAGACTACCGTTACTTCACGCCTGTTCAAGGCGGCTTACAGGCAGGCGCTCTCTGGCCACGCTTCTGGGCTCCATGTCACTCCTGGTAGCCTGATATTCGTCAGCTTCCTGTTACTACGATTCCTTCTGTGCTGCTGTTGCTCCTTGTGCTCCGGTGGCGGTCCCTGCGACACCGCGTCATCATGTGTTGTCGCCGTTACCACTACCACTGCTACTATGGCTACTACTACTACTCCTCTTACCATTACTCCTATTACTACTGCTACTACTACTACGGCTACTACGACCTACACGTGGTAGTACCGCTGCAGCTATCGCTACTGCGCGCGCTGCTCCCGTTCGTTCGAGTGGCAAGCTGTGTGTGCTGCAGTGCTGCTGCTCCAACTGGGGATAGGATCATGTGCTGCAGTTGTCGCTGGGTGGTGGTGCAGATTCTGCTGGAAGTTCTACTGCTCACGGTGTTTCCTGAACTCGCAGCGGCTTTCTGCACCGCCTCCCGACATGTTTGCTCTCTGCTAGACATGTGTGCTGGCTCGTGCCCTTGTGGGGTCGGGCCTCACTCCCTCCTTGAGAATAGTGACCGGATTCGGTACGACACCCAACAGGGAACCACAGATTTCTGTGGAAGGCGATGCTAGCCCTGGCTAAATAAACATGTACGTTAGAGGCGCGCGCAAACACCACATGAAGTTAACACCGCCCTTATGTGGAAAGACACGAAGAAGTGGAATGACGCGTGGTAGAAGGCTACACTGCTGAAGTGTGTATTTATCTGCAGCAGGGACGGTTCTCTCTACAGGCGTGACCCAAAGCGGACTCTTCTTTTGATCTATGAAGCGGCCTACTTGAGTAATCGCCGTGCAGAGGGAAGGAACCTTGTGTCTGGGGGCTATGTTGTAGGACTTGATGCATGGCGTGTTGCTTTAGTCGTAAGAAAAACATAACGCAGCACTTCGTGACGACATCAGCAGTCCAAAACTGTTGCATCAGCTCCACAGCAAATGGAGTTTTCCGTGATGGTAACAAAGCGGCTGGGAGGAGCTGCCCCTACGAAGAAGAAAATTTTACAAGGCACGACTGCCTATTGCTTCAAAAGCGGCAGGAGTTCAATGACAACAATGGGCACATCTTTCACACCCATACCCTCAACTGTGGACACGAGGAGGGATCACACAGAAGAACCGAATGGTGAATTACCTAGAAGGCAGGAAACGCACGATGCCGCGAGATGGCGCAGTGCCACGAAGGCACAACGTTATGCTTGACTGTAGCCCTCGGATATTAACGCGCAAGTACCATTGAGAAACGTTGAGTGAATCGGCCTTAATCACACAACGTACACACTGAGGTACACGCGTGTGCCTATTTATCGCTCGCCGAACACTGGTGTGCACATATGTGTCGAGACTATCCATGTGAAGTGGAACTACCTGGAAGCTGATGTATACATTGAATCAAATCTCCCTCCACATACGTCTATGTGCAGATATACATATATATAAATATATATGCGTAGTTGCTACAAAGAAACCTTCGCAGCGTGTTCGTGCGTCTTTACGCTCGTGTATAGTCAATGAAGAGGAGCGATCGGTGTAGCTGCCCGTATTGCGAGGTTACAGAGCAGAGCGAGAGAGCGACTCCGAACAACAAAAAGGGGGATTAGAAGTGTGTACGCTACCGATACGTGTGAAAGTATGCGGACAGAAGCGTTAATGCATATGTGGAGCTACACGTAGGTGTGTACTTAGATGTGAGCATTGAGGGAGAGGGAGTTGTGTTCTTCGTGTACGAGTATTTTCCGGTGTTTACCTTGTTCCACTTTTTGCGTTCACAGCCGCATACCGATAGCGAGGAAGACACGCTGTGTATCTACTTCCGTCTATCTCTATATACTCATATACGTAAGTGAACATATAGTATTTAGTCTATGTACTCCTTTGCTGGGGGCCGCGTACGCACCTACGGATATACCTACCGTCCAACATTTTTGTACGTATATGCTTATGCGAAACACTATGTAGATGCGTATACTCCACCTCGGTGCCGAGCGTTCCTTCGTCTGTAGTGGCGGGCCGCAGTGAGACGGATGGTGAAGATTCGACGTGTTGCTGCGCATTCCTGCGCCCACAAAACGGGCGCCTGCAAGCTCTCTGCACGTTAGCAGAGTACGCAGCACACTCGTAGCGGCAGCGCCCGCAGCATAATCAGCACCACACCGCCGCGCCACACACTACCAGCATCAGCAGGAGTGTGACCAGCACGAGAATGACCGGCAAAAAGCGAGGAGTCACACGAAGCCACGCGGGCAAAGGACAAGAAGCTCCACCGCAGGTACAGCCCGCAGCAGTAGGAGCCGCAGCTTTCCTGACAGTGCTTTCGCAAGCCTGCTGCTGCGGAGCAGGAATAAAGCGGGTGCGTCAGAAGATGGAGGAGCCACAGCGTATGCGGACCTGTAGTTGGAAGGGCAGCAGCAGGACGAGGGCGTAGAGCAGGAGCAGCAGCTGTTGAAGCAATGGGATGGATGCCTGTAAGGCGACGGCAGCCGTATCATCACGGCCCGCCGGGCGCAAGGGGCTAGCCGCCGGTACGGGGGTTGCGAGAGCAGTGAGAATTGAAACCCTACGTAGAAAAAACGGGCCTCTACACGCTTTTTTCTTCTATCGTAAGGCGCTACTAGTTTCCATTCCCTTCAGAAAAAATTGACTCCGACGTTGGTGGCGGCAGATGTTTTGTAGGTCGTATTGGCAACTTTTCCCTCCTTGCAGCTCCTTGCCCCCTCAGTGCATCCAGCTGTAGCGCAGCCCCTCCCTCTCCGTTCTCTCGCTCTCTTTCCTTCAGCACATTGATTGCCACGGTACAACTGCATGTCAAGCACGCTAATTGCTTTGCACCACATATCGAACTGCAATGAGTGAAGCAGGGTAGCCTCTTGATTAATATATGTCTATATGTGTACGTTTGTGCAGGTATGCCGTGTATGTAGGAGAAGGTCGGTGCAACAGGAAGAGCTTTCCACTCCTCTGTAATATACACCCATATTGAAGAACAGGGGGCAGCAGCAGAAGTGTGGCTTATCTGTCTAGAAAGCCACACTCTCCATACCTAATAAACACCCATATTGAAGAACAGGGGACAGCAGCAGGAGTGTGGCTTATCTGTCTGGAAAGGTCTGACGTATATTCGATCTACGTAGGAGCAACTGGTGCACCAGCCGAAGCTTCACATTCCCAAAGAAAGGCGGTGGGCCTACCAGCCGGCGCTTCTCTCTTCTTTTCGTGCACCCGGCGGCTGACCCCGCCAAATAGGGGAATTCAGCATAAAAGTCGCCGTCATGGATACGTTAACGGCGGAGGAAACGGAGGCTTTCTACAACGACATAGCGTTGCCACCAATTCCTCTTGGTGGATTCGACGCCTCGGCTCGTGCTGCTTCTCCGTCATATCCCTCACAGATAGATTTACTGCTGCAGAACACCAGGAAGGAGCCGTCGACCGCTCAGCACGTGCAGCAGCAGGGGACAGTGACGGACAGTGGCAGCAGCAGCACGCCACTTGAGAAGCACACCAGCACACCGGCCGACAGGAGCCGAAGTCCTGTGTACGCGAGTACCAGCAGCCCTACACCAGCCTGCAGCACAAGCACACATTATAGCGGCATTGCAGCTACGATGACTCCCCCAGCAGCAAGCACCGCGACTCCGTTGCAGCAGCAACAGCAGGGAAACTTGCTCCCACCCAAGGAGGCAGGCCTCTCTTCTTCTGGGGCTCCGATACTGCAGTCAACAGCAGGAGCGGCAGGCGAAGGGGCAGGAGTCGCCGTCCCAGCAGCAGCTGCACTTGCCGCTTCAAGGAGAAATACAGGAGAACTCTCAGGAACTCTGAATCTTTCTGGTCAGCAGGGCACGCAGAACACGGGAGGAGGAAGAACAGGCTGCTTTGTCCCATCCGCACCCCACGCAACACCTGCTACGCTGCCGCGGGGTGCAATGGACAGCAGCAGCAGAGCAGGCAGCCGAACAGCACGCAGCTACAGCAGCAATGGAGATGCTGCTGCGGGGGGGAGAGAAGTTCTGCCGTTTGCTGCTTCGCAGGTATGCGGCACTGCGACTGCGCACATCAGCAGGCGTAGCATCAGCAGCAGACGAGCAGGAGCCAAACAGCAGCAATAGGAGGTGGAGCAGGACGTGCACCTGCGTATGGGTGTCGCCTATTGTCGATCCTGCATAGAGTCGTCTTACGTAGTTTGGCTCCTGCATGCGCGCAGACGTCCGTTAATTTTCTTCGTATGTAACCAGCAGGCTTGCTCACCGCCGTTCGACTGTACGTACACCGTAGGTGAGGAACAGTCTTTACACACGTGTTCTCCCCGAGAAGCTTTGCTAAAGAAAAACAGGTGGATAGTTCCTCTTGATGGGCGCGGGCAGCTGTACACTATGGCTGGCGGAGTTCTCTCTTGTCAAGACCAGACGCTTCCTCAGGCCCATACATACACGTATATATATTACCTGTACATGGGGATATATATGCATATAGGTGCTTACGTGTACGGATCAATGTATGTGCGAGTGCGTATACGTTTATAGATGTGGTCTGCCCGTTCACGTATACGTCATATACAAGTGCGCCCATACATATATACATGTACATATACACATACACATACTTTTATGTACATACGTATACATATATATATATATGTATGTATACAAGTATGCGCATTCGTATCTGTGCTCACGTGCACAGATGAATGGATATTTGTACGCATACACGTTTATAGGTGTAGTCTGTATATTCATACACACGGTAGACACAAATACGCCTATAGATACGTACATCTGTACATTGAAGAATCTAGATACAAATACGCCCACCTATATATATGTATATACATGTATACATCTGTACGTTGACAACTGTAGACACACACACGCTTACATACATATATATATATATATATATATACGTATCCCTACATTGAGAATTGTAGACACCAATACGTCTATATATATATATATACATTTATACATTGAGAATTGTAGACACAGATACGCCTCTCTCTCTCTCCATATATATATATATATGTATGTACAATGAGACTTGTAGACGCATGTGTGCTTACGTATGCTCATGAATGGATACATGCATGCACGTACATTCTACGGGTGTGGTCTGTATACTCGTGTAGACCCAAGTACGCGTGTACACATATCTATACATACGTAGATAAATAGATGTATGATGCGTACGTCAATGTGTGAATGGATACGTGCACGCATGTACGTTTACTAGTGTGGTACGTATATTTATATACGCGTAACACACGAACACGCCTATATATGTAAACACACATATGTATATGTATGCGCATATAGAGTAGCTTTAGATCTGTATCTGTGTCGTGCATGTAGTGATAGCAGGACAAAGAAGAGTAAGAGTGCTGCATGCGACACACTCACTACGCGGTGTAGGGGTGTGCGCGCTCCGTAGGAGCCGTCTTCGAACGAACTTGCGCCCCTATACTGCTCGCTGCATGTGTCCTGCTACTAGTACAGCTACCACTTCTAGAACCGGTTGTCGTAGCAGGATGTGCCGCCTAGGAGGGGGACTAGCAGCACTGTATACCAAGACTACTACTAGTAGCACGAGGAAATAAACGATCACCAGAGAAGGACTCGTGCGCGTGCAGGTAGTTGAAGCAGCTACGATAGTCGCACCACCACTACTACTACTGCTGGCAGCGTTCCAGGAGTCGTTGTAGAAGGAGCACGGGAGCAGCTTATCTAGAAGTGGACATTCGATGAAAAGGGCTTCCGGGTATCTGCAGCGCTCCTGCGTGGACCGCAACACCTCCTAGCGGGGGTGGTAGCGGTCGTTGTAGAAGAACTGGGGAGGTCAGGAGTGCGACATTTCTGCGAGAGAGGTGGTCGACGACTGCTGAGACAGACAGGTCGCTGTGGAAGTATCGTTGCTAGCAGTTGAATAGTGGTAATACTGCATCACCAGGACCCGCGTGGACGACGAGTGCTTATAGCAGATTGACGGGTCGGAGCGGTAGGAGTCGTCGCGTCTTGTGACGAGGAGTCGTCGTTCGCTGCCTGTTTCGCGTGCTGCCATGCGCATCGTCTGCGCTTTGCTGCGGCGCTGGTGGACTGTCCTGCTCCGCTGTTTCCTGCGTTGTGCAGTAGATTCCTGCTGCTATGTTGGGTGCGTTCACGTACAGTAGACCAAGTGCTCTCTGCCATTCCTGCTGCTGATCCGGCTGTCTGCTTTGCGGATTCACCGGCCCTTGTACGGGTCTGCTGCTGCCTTTCTGCAGTGCGTCTGAGTTGCAGGAGTGCTACGGGTTCGTTGCACGGCAGGCTGCGGTGCTGTGGTGCTGTGGGGATGCGTCTGTGCGGTAAAACGGTGTGTGCTGCAGGTGCAGGCCCTATACGTAGCAGTACGCCGGAGAGTGTTTGGCAGGACAGCGTCGTGGAAAGAGTTTTGCCAGGTCTCTTCCTTTGAGCGTCCTGCAACGGGGGCAGTGGCGGTGGACAGGGTGGAGAGAAATATTCGCTTTTTCTTTATGAACTACGCGCTGCTGTGCGCCGCGCTGGTGGTCTTGGCGGTCATTGTGAAGCCGGCCATCCTCGTCGTGGGAGCCGTCTTCGGCGGGGCTGCTGCAGCAGCAGGGCTACATGGCGGCAGCGGCATCCGGATTAGCGAAAGCGCGGTCGTCCCTGTGAAAAACATTCGTTACATCTGCGGCGCTGCTGGGATCCTCACCCTGTTAATTATTGCGGGGCAGCTCGTTGTGGGGTTGCTTGCTGGGTGTGCTGTGCTCATTTTGCTCCACGCAGCACTCCACGTTGGCGTGCCGTACGAAAAAATCGCGCAGCACTGCGCAGACGACTTCGACTGTGCCGTGTAGAGACAACCGCCCCAAACGAACGTCCCGAATAAATAATAGACACGTCGCACTGCGTGTGATCCCATGTAGACGTGTGCGCACCCAGCGCGCGCGGCTCCGGCGCTCATACGTGAGAAAGACAGACACGGTCGCGTGTCGGTTTTGATATGGTATACACGGGCATTTGTGTGTGCGGCGTGTAGGTGGGGACGGCGCCACAAACAGATATCTGTACATACATTGGTGTGTATGTTTGCGGAGTGATTGCAAGATGGGAGCGCTGGTTGCTGCCGGAGTGGGCCGAACACCTGCCTGCGTACACCGGCGTAGACTCCTATGCACACTAGACGACAAAGATGAGTCCTGGGCGGAGGTGGACATTTTGACTATACAAGTGTTTTCATCTACGACGTACCGCCGCCCAGCGCGGTCACAGTCTGTACGCCTTTACGTCCGTGTGTGCGTATTTTTTTGTATGCATGAGCACACGTAACAAGGTTGACACAATATATACGTGTACGTCTATGTTTGGACCGCTGCCGTCCAGCGCTGTGTACTCGTGTGATACTCGTGTGCACAAGCATGCTTGTGAAGAGCTGTGCGTGCGTGTGTACGCGGTGTATCTAGAGGACGCGGATGGTTGTATTTGTCAGTAGTTGTGGTTCGGTGTGTGTGCTAATGCGTATGTCTCGCACAGATGTGGACACACAGAGCGCGCACGTGAGGTGTACATACAGCGGCGTGCGCGGGAGTGCATACGCTCAGACGTGCTGTTCATGTCAGTGAGGTCCTTTTAGGCCACCGCAGAAGATCCAATCACACAAGTTCTTGTACCTTCGTATAGTACGTGACGGTGTTTACGCACATACGTATGAATCCATATGTATACGTGTAGAGGCTGGTGCTATACGGAGATGTCGCACATACTACTGTACTGCGGGTGTGGGGGACGTAGGAATTATAGTCATCATTGTGGACGCAGCCACTCGTAAGCGGACGCCTAGTGAATGCGCCGAGTTTTGTGTATCACTTTTTGGATGGCGTTGCATTCTCACGTAGACAGGTTTCGTTTTCCTATTTTGACTTCATGTATATGTGCTTGTGCATACGCGCGTGTCTCTCCGTACATGGGTGCAACCAGATGTATACATGCAAGTGTGTACGTGCGCATGTGTATGTATATTTATATATATATATGTGTATGTATATATATTACGTATGTGTGTATACATATAGGTATATACGGATATGTACGTGTGTAAATGCCTACATACCCATGTGTTTGTATGCCAAGCTTCACAACGTGCAGCAGCTGCGCAGCCACTGCTGGTGTGTCACGCTCACCAGAAGTAGGCGAGGAGTACGCAGTAGTTTTCTGCGGGGCCGCTGCTGCTTGGGAAACTACTGTAGAGAAACACCGTATCTTTTGTAGATAATCCTTGTAATTTCAAATGCCGCAGTGGCCCCCCGTAATTGGCACCTGAGGCATGCCAGACCGTGTAACGGTGCGTACTGACGTAGAAGTCTGCGTTACACCCATGGAATTCTCATCCAACCCATCTGTGTAATGGTGCGCGGCACTTAGCTGTACAACGGCAGCACGGGGCTACAGAGCAATCCCAGAACCTTTTACGGTTCGTTCTGGTGTTGCTTTTCTGTTGTCGAAGGGCAGCTCACACGGGGCGCGAAGCAACATTACAGGAACTTTTAGTGGTCTGCTTGAGTACAGTCTCTCTCTCATCCCAAAAAGACCAGAGCAACACATCGCAGGTGACCACTATTCAAAAACCACCAGCATCGTCCAGGGACACAGCTCTGCAGACCTGAACACGCGTGCATCCTTATTAAACAGGAGGTTCTCTGAGTGCTTTGGTGCTCTTAAAGATAGCAACCGAAGCCGAGCTTCTTTTGCATGCGTACAGGTGCAAAGCAACTCTATGTTCTTTCCCATCCACGAAGTCTAATACGGCGTCAATTTTGCACAAGTGTATATATACGCATATGCACTTCCGTCCGTACCTAGGTAGCCTGTTAGGCTTTCGCTGCGGCGGGTGAGCTGCTCCGTCCTCAGCGGTATTTCTGCTGTATGTGTACACGTACGCAGTACACACATGTACAGAGAAATATGCGTACACACGTACGACGCGGGCATATGTACACGTACACGAATATACGTGTACACAAATCTACTCAACAATATACGCGCGTATATATGTATACATATATGTATATATCTATGTGTACGTGCCGCGCTAGGGCTGAATGCCCCCCTGGAAGCTGAGCTTTCACGCAGAAGTCTACGCTGTGTGACCATCCCACGCGAGACTGTTGGCTCCCACGAACAACTCACTGATCTACGTCTACTGCGCAGAGGGTGTGGCTGGTCAAGAACCAGCTGCACAGACTTTCGTGGAAGCAGACACATAGACGTCTTACCTTCCCCAGCTGTTGAAAGTAACGAGCGGGGTTCGTAAACGCCCGCACAGGAGGTCGCCTTCAAAGTGGACACATGAACTACGTCTACTCGTTAATTGAATATTTCGAAGTCTATTCGGCGCACCAAAATGCGCAAACATAAAAATGTGAGCACCGTGCCATTAACCTTCTCCAGGCAGGCACTGTTGATGTAGTAGTGCAAAGGGCAAGAGAATCGAAGTCTATCTTGTCTCTGCGTGGGTATTGAAAGGCTTCTGTGTACGCATGTATGTATTTGGGTACCTTGCCACGCGTGAGGCACGGACGAACATGAATAAGTTGCAGAATCAATGTAGAAGCCTTACTGGGGCGCGCGTAGAATGTGTACGCAGCCTGACTGAGTGTAGTGACTTGTGTTTTGTAGCGGCGGTTGGACGTGTGCGAGGAGTAAATACGTAGTCAGGAGTCTGTACCGAAAATTGTAGACTAGGCGCTTGTGCCTCGGCTGTGAACAACACCTGCAATCGGAAAGCATCTGCCCACATCCACATGTATATATATATATTCATGTGTATACACAATTCCAGAGCACGCTGCGATATTTTAATACGTCTTACCATATGTAACGACACACAGGAGCAGATAGAGGATGACGGAGCCGTAAAAATGTATTAACGCCTATTCAAGACGAGACTACTCACATTGCGCCTCACAGATCCCCGCTGCTACGCACACAGGCGTATGTATACACAGGTGCGCATGTATGTAGATAGTGTCAATGCAGTCACTGATATACGTACAGATGTACATATACATAAAAACCGTGCAGCACTATGCGACAGTGGAGTACTTCTATACCGCTTTCCCAGTGTGACTCCTGTCGCTCGTCAAGATGTGTCTAGCCTTTCCGGAAGGTGATTCGTAACCGACGACGCGGCGCAAAGTGGGATGTAGGCACAGCCAAAAGAGAAGGGCGGATGTTCTTGAATCTACACGGAGTGAAAACGGGAGGAAAATTTGCGTAGACGTTTCTCACTAGGTGTGGACGCCTTATCAGGAGTCGTGTACAGGCCCCCCTGCTTCTGCGTGACCACAGAAGTGCAACAACAGCCCACCATCTGGTGAACGTAGGACACAAACGAAGCCAAAATTGAATTTTTCCGAAGTGCCTTCTTGAACAGGTTGAACACGGCTTTGGTCTCATCTCACACGGCTCCAGCCACGTTATACAGCCGCCGGTTACTGCTACTTCGTAGGGCTTCCTCTGTGCTGATACGTACCCAACTTCTTCCAAAAGTACACCTCTATGGGTGTGGTCCCCCCGCGGCAGGAGGACAAGGAAAGCAGAAGACCTCGGCACGGCCTCCTTCTACATAGCGTGTCCCGCGAACATGTTTGTCTCTGACGAAGGGGTCCTCCCGTGCGACCCTCTGCTGGGTGTCGCTTACTGCATGCGCCTCTTGCCAGCACCGGAAACCGTGTACATAGTCTCTTATTCACAATACAAACAAATTATTATTCTTCACAGTGCCACATCCATGACTGGTGCGAAACGGTACGTGCCTCGTCTCCAGCTGGTGCCGTAGTCGCATTCTCTGGGGTCTCTCGTCGCTCTCTTTATTCTGAAATGTCTGGTCACACAGAGGTACGCTTTTAAGTCTTTATTGTGAAAGAAAGCAAAGCTTTTCTTTCCGCCCCGTGCCTGTCTGTGTCTTCTCTGTTTTCCCCGTCTTCCTTGATTGCAGATTCCCCCTTGTTGCCGCCTCGTTCATCGCTCCGTTTCCTGGATTTCTTCATTCTCCGCCGACGAAGGTGCTCTGTGGCAGACTCCCTGCTCACCTACATGCAGAGTAGTCGTTGCTGTTCCATTCAGATGCTTTTTCTCTCGGTTCTATGCAACACTCGCATACCACGGGTATGTCTTTCCCATCAAGTGAAGCACTTCTTCTGAATATTTGCGTAACAGTGCAGTATCGCCTGTTCTACTCCTTTAAGGCATCGGCCCCTTTGACAGATCTACACCTACCAACTCGTCAGGCATACACATATTCAACATAAGTTGTCGACTGTGTCATACTTTGATAAAGGTGCGCACACTCTGGAGATTTTCGATGTTGCAACCTTCCTCTCTCTTCTTCGTGGTGCCTTCTTTACACGCCTCGCGGTACCTCCGTGCGCTCCCGGAACCTTCAGCACGTTTTTTGTGGACGGAGGTTTTAACGAGTAGAGCGTGCCTGACAGGGAAGAGTTCGTCTGTGGAGCGCACACATTTCTTTCGTACTTCTTCTTGCCTCCTGCCTCGTCCCGCCCTTTTTCTCGTTAAGGCTAACAAACGTGCAGGAGCCTTCTGTCAAAACCGCAAAAACACCTGGTTTTGTCTCCCGCACCTTCCTGTCGTGGATCCTGGTGATTAAGAGGCCCACCCGTACGTCTCTTCGTACAGTGGGCCTCCGTGTCAACATACTACGCAACTGTATCTGGCTTCGTATCTGCGCACGCGTACTGCAGCTAGGGAGTGGTGTGTGGAGTGGACGCTGCATGCGTTCGCGTATTTGTTTCTCGGTGCACCGGCACACGATCGGGCTAGAGGAAGGGAAAGGCTGCCTAAGGGTTGCGACGGATGTACAGCTTCGCAGGGTCGGTAGAAGACGAAGACAGTCTCGCAGGACGGCGGCAACAACAACAACAGCAGAAGAATTCCCTGTAGCGTAGCTACAGATGCAACAGCTGATGAGTGGCTTCTAGTTGTCTCCACGCAGCAGCAGCAGCACAAGACGGTGCGGAGCGGCAGTTGCAACCTCACGAGGAGCAGAGAGGCTTCAGTGTCCCGTGCAACAACAGCAACAGCAGCGGCAGAGCCGTGCTGTACGAAACAGCAGCTTGGGCAGCAGCAGCACCGGCGGCAAGCAGCAGAACCGGGGGAACAGCAGCAGTTGATATAGAAGGGAAACTAGCGGAGCGAAAGGACAGCAGCAGGTTTTTCTGTTCAAGCTCCAGCAGCAGCAGCAGCACTTTGCTTTGCGGCGAGAGGCTAGATGGGGTTGCGCAGCGTCGACGGCAGCATTGGCAGCAAAAGAGCAGCAGCACCCACCAGCGCCGCCTCGGGGGATTATCAGCGCACACTAGGGTTGGGCAGTGGTGCAGCAGCGGTTCGAAGCAGCAGCGGCAGGCAAGTGGCGGCAGCAGGAGCAGTAACCGCGATGCCGCGCAGCAGCAGCGCACGTGGATGAGCAGCAGCAGAACACCCAGCAGGAAGAGGACTGGCTGTCTTGTTTTCAGCGACAGGAAGCAGCGGCGTGAGCCATTTGCGGGAGGAGTCCCACGCAGCAGCAGCAGCACTGGCATCACGGGAGGAAGCGCACACTAGGACGTCCTGTTGATCTGCGGCGGCCAGAAGTGCTGCTGGGCTTCTACGCGACAAAAATTCTCCAAAATCGGCATTGTTTGTTGAAGATTGATTTGTGGCCTTTGTACCCGAATTACCCGCTTGATGCCTGTCGTATACATATATATATGTATATATATATATATATATATATATGCGTACGCGCGGGTGAGACTAGACGTATGGATGAAGTTAGAGGCATCAAGTATTGCGTTTGGGGGAAGTTATCTGCGCGCACCCGTCTCCTCCCTGTTCTCCTCAGGGGTCTGTACTGTGCGGAGAAGACCCGTCTTGTATATGGTCGCGCACATGTACGAGCCCTGCACACCAGATATAGGAATGTCCGTATGTAGCATATACACGCGTGGACGGGTATACACGTGTGCACACGACGTCCAAGCGTGCAGAAGATAGTGTCGCTCTCCCTTACATATTTATGTGTCTGTATGTGTGTGTATACATGACAGGCAACATATATATATATATATATATATATATATATATGGGTCGTGTGGGTGTCCTACGGCATAGGTGGAATTGGGATAGACGGACACACCTATGTAGCCGGCGATACACGGGCCGCAGCGAACGGGCTGACGAATAGAAGAGGGACAGCAGCATCGGCGGGCGCGTCGCCTTGTGCGGCAGTTAACCCACTTTGTCCGCGCACGCATGTATTCTGTCTCCCGTAGGAGCAACAGCAGCAGCTGCGCATTCTGTGTATCACCTTGCGCAGGTCTCGGCCCCTCCTTGGTCCGTCTTTCTTTCTGCGTGTGGCTGCCCTTCGTCCACGTCCATCTACATGTATGTAGAGAGACATTCGTATGTGTTTGCGGATATATAGCAGCTCGCAACGCACGACCTCCTCTGCGTAGCACACGTGTAGCAGCACACAACGCATTACCTGCGTAGCACGCGTGGAAGCGACAGGCAGAGGCGGCCTGGCTGCAGCTACGGGGCGCGCACCCCAGGCAGCAGTAGCAACGCCCTCGAGCCACGGCAGCAGGAAGAAGAGCAGCAGGAGAGGTGGGTTTGTGGGGTGGCCACAGAGGTTCTGCCGGAGGGGCACTTTTTGGTGGTGGCAGAAGCTCGCGCGCGGCTTGACGTGCTGCATCTGTGACAGTGTGAGGCCCACCCGGGCAGGCATCTTTTCTCCTGCCGCTAAACGTGCTTATACTTGGACGCGTACCCATATATATATATATATATATATATATGTATACACACACACACACACACACACGCGTACACACATGCAAGTGTACAGCCCCACACCTGCCCAATCGTCTGCAGATCTGCCTTGGCCTTGTGTCTCCGTCTCTTTCTGTGGTAATAAGCTCTCGTACATGCGAGCGCCGGGGCATGTTTGTTGCTTAGCTAAGTAGCCTCCCACTTCCCCCTCCTCTCACGTTTTCCTTCTTACCCCGCATATTGTCCTCTGCAGCATTTTTGCTGCACGCGCCCCTCGCCCCCCGGAGCAGCCCTGCGCGCGACCGAGGACGTGCGCCCAGGCATGTAGCTCTGTTGTGCAGTGTGCTAGCAACGGCGTCCCTTGCAGCAGCAGGAGCAACAGCCGTGGAGACAGGGCCTCTGTTCATTGCAGCAGTGCGTACGCGCGAGTCAGTCTCGCTATCTGCGACGACGCTTGACGTATGGCGGCAGTGCACGCGCATGCAGTGGCCACAACGATGTTCAACAGCAAGGGCAGCAGCAGTTTTGCAGCAGCGCCGGCAGAGAAGCAGAAGCGGACAGAGCGACAGCGCTGAGGCTATAGGTGTAGTGGCTGCCGCAACCGTATTGCTACCACGTGCTCTCCCCGCAGCAACAGCGCGCAGTGTCCAGACCGTCTTCTCTCGGCGGTGGCTGCCATGCATGCAGCAGTCAGAGGGTGTCCTATCTCTCTGTGTCGCTGGCGCAACATTGCATTCCTCTGCGCATGCCATCTTTGAAATTTCTTCCTCTCTGCCTCTTGCAGCAGTGGAAGCAGCCGACAAGCGCGTGTGGGCCTGCTGGCTTCCTGCGGCGGTGTCCCCACTTTTTCATAGAGTCGTCTTCTCTGCTTTGCGTACTGCTGCTGTATAGGAGACGCCGTCATATCCTGCGCTGGCATTTGCAGGAGTGGAGTGCGTGAGCACTGGAGGGGCGCATCTATCTTTCGTCCTGGCGGGCTGCTGCCTCTGCCAGGGATCTGCTGCGCCGCTGCAGCCGGTCTCGCGGGCGCTAGGTTGCTCGTCGTTGCTGCTGCAGTGTTCGTGGGGTGCAGCAGCAGTGCGTACACCTGTGGGGTTTCTTCGTCGGCGCCTACTAGAGCGGAGTCCGTACCCAAAAAAATCGACTTTTTCGGCTGAGCTGCAGCAGGACTCTTCACGATTGGTGTGTCTTTTACTTTTGTACGCGTGGGGACAGGTCCTGGGTCAGTCGCGTTTCTCTTTTATTTGACTTTTTTCTCTGTGTTGCCCGCGGGTCGGTCGCGTGTAGTTGAGAGAGAACTAGCGTGCCCCATCGCTGCCGTCCCAATGCTGGATTCTTTGTACGGCGACCTCCCTCCTTCAAAGGAGGAGAGCAGCAGCAGCCGCACTGCGGCACCCAAAAGCACGTCGTTGCTGGGCTCGCTTTACGATGATTTGGACGACGCCCCGGGCGATGCAAGTCCAACTGGGTCACCTGCTACTGCGGCTTCTGCTGCGTCCTCTTCCTCGTCCTCTGCTTCGTCTGGGTCTTCTGCTGGTGCATCTTCTGCTGCCGCGCCTTCTGGTGCTTCTGCGTGGGCTGCGCACCGGCTGCAGCTGCTCACGCCCGCGGTGGTGAGGAAGCAGACGCTCGCAGCAGCCGCAGCGAAGACAGTGACGAGCGGCACCCCATCGGGGGCCCCAGCGAGCGCGACGGCAGCAGCAGCGGCAGCAGGGACGGCCGGCGGCGCAGCAACAGGGACGGCAGGAGGAAGTGCAGATGGCAGCGCTGCCGACAACGACAGCGACAAGTCAAGTATCGCGGCGAGAAGCCGGTCTGTGGGGGCGACTGCAGCAGCAGGCAACGTCGGCAGTTTTGGCAAAAGTGGAAGCAATGCAGCCGGGGGAGGGAGCAGCACCAGCAAGCACTCGGCTATCGATGTGGCTGCAGTTGCAGCTGCTGCGAGTGCTGCAGCAGCTGCTGTTGCGGCCCAGTTGAAGGCTGTCAAGAGCGAGGCGGGCTTGATTCTCAGCCGCGGGGCCGCAGCGGCAGGAGCAGCAGCAGCACCTGCACCAGCGGAAGCACCAGTGGTTGCCGCAGGTGCTGCAGCAGACGGTGCGTGCGCAGCGGACGTGAAGGAAGACGAAAAGGCGCAAGCCTCCGCGGCTGCAACTGTGAAGACCGAGCAGGCGGGAGGAGCAGCAGCAGCATTAGCTGATGAACAGGAACCGTCCAAGGCCGCCGGTTCTGCAGGAGTCGCAGCAGCAGCAGCAGAAGAGGAAGAAGACAAGAGTGGTTTCATTGCTATCGGCAGTCTTCCGGACGAGTACGACCCCACAGCCCCGAACGACTACATCAGTGTCTACAGAGAGCGCATTCGAAAGCAGCAGCGGGAGGAACTTGAAAGACTGAGGCAGCAGGAGCTCGAGAAACAAAGAAGAGAACGAGAACTGGCTCTCGGCGGACCCGGAGGTACAATTCTCCCTGTTTTCGTTGAAGCTTGACGACGCACTCACATACATATATATGCGTTGGCTTCCCTGGAGGGAATAATTCTGCATTTGCATGCAAATTACTATTTATGTAAATGATATATATATATGTTTTTACATGTGTCGCGTCTCTCTCTCTATATATAGCTATATATATATATATATATCCGCTTGTAGCGGGTCTGCTGGCGGTGGTGTTGCTCGTGCTACGAAAGCAGCAGCTGCGGGGCCGGCCGGTCGAGGCTGCTGACGTGGCTTACCGCGTTTTTTTGGGTGAATGCTGCTGCTCTGTGCTGCATGCGCAGAAGGCTGCTGATGGTACCTGGCTGCAGTGCGTGTTGCTGCTGCGTCTCCTCTGCCTTGTGTACGTCACAGCTGCTGCGGCGCCTAGGTGTCCGCGTGAGGTGCTGCAAATGCTTCTCGCCGATATATGTGCATGCAGCAAGTGCTGCTTCTGTTAGTGGTGGTCCACCACCACGTACGAAGGTTGGTCTGCCGTCGGTACATTCTGCGTGCGTCCTGCGTTTTGCAGCTGCTGGAAATGTTGGACGTGGTGCATTATTCTCTGTTGCTACGTCGCCACTCTCCGGCGCACCATGTGCTGCGGCTGTGGCACTGCTTCTCCCTTCTCTGCTGCTGGTTCATTTGCCTTTTGCTGCCCCTGCTGCTGCTGTTGCCCAGTGCTGCTACTGCTGCTACCGTTGCCGTTCACGCCCTGGTGCTGTTGATTCTGCTCGAGAGGAACTGCTGCTTTTCTCTCCCGCGATGACGCGGCGACTCTTCGCCTTCTGCTCAGGAGGGCGGCAGTTTTTCTTTGCCGCCGTGCTGCTGCGTATTTGAACTCCGCTGCTGCTCCAGGAACCCTGCCTTTCTCCGTGCGCTTGTCCTCCTCAGCTGCGTGAGGTATTTTAGACGCCTTCGTCTGTGGCTGCTGGTGCGGCTTTTTTTAGATGTTCCGTTACTCTGTCTTTCATTGGTGTGCTCCTTTCTCGGCTTTTGCTGCTAGTGCGGCCCCTGCGTGGCCTGCTGCTGCTGTTCCTGCTGCTGCCAGCACTTCGCTGCTGTGATACTGCTTTTATCGATGTTCCTGCGTGCAAGACAGATGCTGCTGCTTCTGCATATTATTCACCTGCTGGGTGCCTCCTTGTCTCTCTCCTGCTTTGCTCCTGCTGCTGCGGATTCACACTGCTACCTGCCTACTTGCGTTTCTCCTTTCTTACTGCTGCAATATGCTGCTGCTGCCGCTGCAATGCTGCTGCTGCTGCAGTGCCGCCTCTTTCGGGCGTGGCGTTCAGCGAGGGTCCAGGGGGTGGTGCGGGTCCGCCCGGTCAAGCTGGCGCGGTTCCTGCTGCTGGCGCTGCTGTGCCTGCACCGCCGGCGCTGCCTTCTTATATCGACCCAGCCAAGAAATCGTTTGCTGCTCGCATGATGGAAAAAATGGGATGGAAGCACGGCGAAGGGTTAGGCGTCAACAAACAGGGCATTACAGCTCCCCTTGTCGCCAAAAAGACTGCCATGCGCAGCGGTGTTATTGTTCAGGTGAGGGCTATATTTGCCGCTGCTGCAGCAGGCTTGCTCGTGCGTCCACAGTTGTCTATATGTATACACACGTGGGCCGATCTCCTACGTTTGTCGTGTTGTTCATCATCTCTTTTATGAATTACCTGCATTTTTCTGTCTGCTTCTGTGTGTTTGTATGTGTCCGTGTGTGTGTACGATTCTTCCCCCTACAGGTGTATGTTTCTCCCTGCTGGTCCCCGTGCAGTCTCTGTCTTACCATTTCGTCTGTCCTTTGGGTTGCCTCCTTCCGCTTCTTCGTTACCTGCCACGTCGTCGCTTTCTGTTTCTCGTTCTCACCCCTGTGTGCTTTGCTGTTGCAGGGGGCGGAGGTGGTCGCGGCAGCAGCCCAGGCGCGCGCCGCGCAATTTAACCGGGCACCCACGCGTGTGCTGCTGCTGCTGAACATGGTCGGGAGAGGAGAAGTAGATGAAGATTTGAAGCAGGAGACCGAAGAGGAAGCAGCGAAGTTCGGGAACTTGTTGCAAGTGCGGGTGGTGGAAGCTGCGGAGGCGCCTGACGAAGAGGCCGTGCGCATATTTTGCGAGTACGAGCGGAAAGAAGAAGCGACGCTGGCGTTTTTGACGATGAACGGCCGCGTCTTTGGTGGGAGGACTGTAAGAAGCAAGTTTTTCTGCGAAGACAGGTGGCAGAAGGAAGACCTTCTGCCCAACCCGGAGGAAGAGGCGGACAAGAAAATTGAGTGAACAGGCGTTGGGGGAGAGGTCGGAAGAGAGAGGAGGAGAGAGGGGGGAGAACAGAAAGAAGAGACAGCGTAGGGAGGGAAGCAACGAATAAGGAAGAAAGCGCAAGAGAAACGAAGGGGGGAAGGACGGAAAGGGACGGGAGTGCGGAGGAGAGTGTGGAAAAGAGGTGAGCGAGGAGAGGAAGATAGAGGCATGAGCAAGGAGGAAGAGGCAGACGGAGAGAGAGAGGTGGGGAGGATGTAGGGGAAAGGAATAAGAAGGCGAGAGACAGAAAGAAGTGAAAAAAAAGAGAAGGAACACAGAGAGAAAGAGAGAGGAAGGAGGGGGGAGCCACACACAGAGAGACGTGAATAGGAAGAAGATAGGAGGGAGGCACCTGTATTCTGTCTATCAAAAGGAGGACGAATAACTATCTGGCGTCGTGTATGTTTTTGCCCCAAACCGGGGGAATTTGGTGCCTTTTGTAGTGTTCTGTAAGAAGCGGAAATTCTGAGACTGTAGGATGTCTCCGCGCACTCAGGAAGAGGCTGTGGAAAACGTCTGTCTGTCTGTCGATCGCGCTGTGCACGAAGGCAGAGATTCACTCGCAGAAAGAAGAAGAGGAGGAACCGCCTGATGGCGGGCGGGGCCCTCAAGTGGTGAGAACAACAGGTGTTTGCCGAAGAAGAAGGAGGAAACACAAACAAGTCATATGTCTCTGTGTCGCCTCCTCACCTTGGCTCGAAGTTACTGTGTTTGTTAATCCGTACACGTTGACTCCTGCTATCACGAACCCTACTACCGGAACAGATCGTCGTCTGCTCCACTTTTTAACCACCTCGACGGCTCTTTCCACTTGCGATCTGACCACTCCTATACTTGTCTACAAGCAGTGTTCCAGCTGCCATTAGTACTGCTTCTAATTCTACGATTGCTACCCGTGGCCAACGTCAAACACAGCTGCGACGAAATTACGTAAATACCAACGGCTACGAAGTGTCCACCCAGCAAGCACAGCTGGCACTTGATTCCGCCCAGGCTCCTATAGTCATTGAACGACTGTTGGATCTATTACGACTATGGACTGTGTCCTACTTCAACCAATGCTACTATACTACTCATCGTCACAGATAAATTCTTTCCTTTTGATTCCACGACGAGCAACTCGGGGTGTGACGCTCCGGTAATGCTTTCCACAAAAGCTACTGGAGGCCCTTTTCTCAGTGCCACGTAGAACGGGAACTCCAACGGGCGTACACAATCAAAAACATACTGCAAACAAAAACACCAGGTAGACACGTATATGTATGTATATCTCTATCTATGTAGAAACATGCGTAGGGTTGCTACCTCTGCGTGCATCTCTTTCAACGAAGCCTGGATCCAGCGCTGCTGCAGCACAAGAAAATGGATACGGACGTAAGGAAGTGAATACCGTACTTGTTGTTTCTCACTGCGTCTACGTGGGTGCTAGGCATGCACATATGGACCTGCTGGGGCAGGGGCTGCGGCGCTGCTACATTCTTTATAACTATATGTGAGGAAAGTATCGTCGCCACGGTGAAAACACGCCTGTAGTTTATGCGGAGTACAACCACCTCAGAGCAGCACGTCACGCACACTGGCGCTCGTGTGTACATGGACCGGAGTACGTCTGCTTATATTGTAGTATGTAGGACTATATATCTGTATGTGCGCACTTATATACATGCATGCGTACTTGACTTTATCTCACGCACCGGGGTGAGCACGCGTGAACGAGTATACCTGTACATTCAGAGATATTTGTGTTGAGAATATGGGTGATATTAAGACTAAATGGACAAATAGGAGAGGAACCCGTATGTGTTGTGAATGCGAACATATTTAGGCATGCACAGAAGGACGGTGACGAAGGCGAAGTGTAGGCGTACGCACGGCAGTGCACGTCAAGTGTCAGTATCTCTCCCTGCTGGCAGATGAAGTCCGTCCCGCGTCCATTCGCGACTTTCGTTAGACAACGAGTGAGAAAAAAATAGTTTGAGACAAGCCTCGTCGTCCTGTCCTCTTCCTTCTTGTTAGATCAACCCCTCATTACCTGGAAGCTCGGCAACAGTCCAGTTATGTACCACCTCATTGCCACCGTGCAGAGATATGCGCTTCTGTGCCGGTAGTGTAAGTAAAGTGGACAACAAAGTTCTCCCGTCACTTCGAAATTTTCCCACTGCTGCAGGTAGTGTGACGGGGTTGTTTCCGCTGGTATTTTGTGATTGATATTTTTTGCCGTATAAAATACGTGCTAGTGACGCTGCGTCTCCAGCATCCTTCAAGTTGGAGAAGCAGTAGGAGCTTGGTGAAAAGTGAAATGCGATCTACGCGTCATTACTAGGGCATCCGTGTATGCGCAGGTTAGTGTACTTGTACATACGAAGATGCACGTGTGTACAAATGCACATGTACGTATAGCTATCTACATGTATGTGTGTGAATATAAATCGGGATCTTGTATGCGTATCTGACGCTTCCCATAGTGTGATATCCAGATTCTGTGCAGCGTCAGCAGCGCGAAAACACGAAGGCCCGGGTGACGCACTTTTTCGCAACTTGTTCTTTCGTGAAGAGCTCCCATGCAGACCAGACCCTCTCCTACTGCATGACATCCGTACCAGTGTGCGACCGTCTGTCTACACAGGTATGTCTGTTCCTCATTGAGAGTATATATCTCACTGAAGGCACAAGCCCGATGCTTGCACCAGCACCAGAAGGTCAAATACAAGAACAACAGCCTGTTGGCCCCGCAAGGTTTCCTGCCTCTTCCGAGGACACTGCTGTGTCACCCTCTTCACACGCGTATCTGTGCTCGTTGTGCGTAGCTCGGTGCGATTAACGTCCGTGTCTTTGTATCCGGATACATACGTATATCTGTTTACCTACTATGCTTTCCACAAATATTTCCTGCCGGTGTCCCTCGTGCATGTATCTTTCGTCACAGACATCTCCGCGCACACTTGTGTGCATACAAGTACGTAAAAGGAGCATTCTTACACGCTGAGTCCAGTATTAGAAAGAAACTTTGGTCTCTAACACTTTAGTGTAGCCACAGTCGTTGGCCTTCCATTTACAGAATTCAACATGAGCTACAAGTGTTATTCACTTCTCTCTTCGAACCGAAGATTGCAGTTTTCTGTGGAGATGAGGAGGTGACGACTTCTCCGGATGTGCCTCTCAGTAAGCAAATCTGACGGCTCTTCAAGGCAGCATGTACTTTTGCGTGTGGCTAAAACTCACATTCGCCGGAGGCACAGAGGGTTCATCGCCCCCGCTGACTATGACGGCAGCACCTTCTATTGTTAGAGAGTAGATTTAAGCCTGCCTAAGACTGAGTGCTTCCCACGTGAAGAGAGACTCCACGAATGTCAATACTATTCTCTCTGTGTATACCCGTGTGTATACGAACCACAGTTGAAGTGCCATGTGCCGCTACATGGTGATCTTGACGGCGACCAGCAGTACGTCTCCCCGAGCGCCTCGCTACCGTTTTCCGTACTCTTCTCCCTCTACAGTAAGGACGGCTTAACTGTGGAGAACTGCCTGTCCAGAACCTGAAGTGGTAGCCCGGTCTGACGACAGTGAAAATCAAAGTATATACATATATGTAGTCGCGACTGCGCCTCGTTGAACTCCCATCTTTCTCATCCGTCGCAGTTCGCAGTCTCCGTTTTCAGGGACAGTCAACGTGGGAGTTGTTGCATATATGCATGTCTGGTCTTTCCAGGACACCCTTCACAATTCCCGCGCCTCTCTCCTGATTCCGGAAGGAATCGCACGGCTGCGAGAAACCTTCTTCAGTGAGGGACAATGACTATAGAACTTGAATGAGTCGCCAGTTAAGAATGCCCAGTGTCTTCCGTAGTGTTTCGTTTGTGTGTGGCGAGTGAAGGGAGTTCAGTTTATAATACTTGTTCTTCCAAATGGAGACAGACATTTCGTTGTCAAATTTCTACTTCTTGTACGCAGAGGATCTGCCTGAGAGATAACACATTATCGGGGAGTGTTATTTCACTTACGGACGGAGGTCGCGAGTGTTCTCGCTCTCCACTTAACCCCAAAAAATTGCACGGTCGAGTTTTCCTTACTTGCGCGTATATCCGTCCCTTGTGTGCCGCAGTTCGCGAACCAGCAGGGTCTCGTCGCCTCTCCCGCATGCGCTGTCGTACTTGAGTTTCTCGACTAGCTTGCGTCTTCGTCGATCAGCCGCGAATAGCATTGACTTCCTTGCGGCTGTCACAGTCGCGTTAATCTAAGTTTCGATCTTGTTCGGTGTTTCCCGCTCTCTTTTCACATCGTACCCGGCCACCCTGCCGTCGTCGGCCGCCCTCCCGTTTGCTCGCCGAGATTTTATTCTCCCCTGCAGCATGCGCGACGACGTCGAAAAAGGGACGTTTTCCCGCCAAATTTGCATTTCTTCTCCATTTTTGAAATTTCGCCTTCCGTTGACTTCCGTGACTGTGTCCATATATTCATCCGTTGCAGAATTCCAGCAGCGGCAGCAGCGCCGTAGGTCAACAGGCAGCGGCTGGGGGCACCACGCGACTCTGCGGCATCGCTGCGTTAATGAAGTTTCTTCCTGCCACAGAGGATGTATACCTATGGTGGAACCACTTATTCTTTTCGACGGCAACGTTCGTTTGATGCGGTAAAGCCGAATTCGTTTTCCGGTTGCGATTCAGGCTCGCCCACAGCGACACTTCAGACACCCGTACATTCTTCACACACACCTTCCTGCATTTGCGTTCATGTACGCGTTCATGTAGTGTATACCATAACATATTTACCCTAATGCGTGTTTCTTCTCAACAGCTGGGTGGTCACAGTCCACGTCGAACCGTTACTGTGCGATTTTCTGGGGCCTAGTGCCCCTTTCCCACCAATATTTGACGCCCACGAGACAGTTCTTCATCTGTCAGTTCCTCTTCTTTCTCTCCTGAGCTGCTGCGGCTTCCTCCAGAATCTCTCGCTTGAGCTTGGCAACCGGGAGACGGACTTGGCACAACATTCCTCCCCCACTCCCTTTTCGGAGAAAGGGCCGCGGCACAGAACCGTAAAGGAGCCGTAGAACACGCCGCAGCCGCCACCGGAGGGACACAATAGGAAGAAGACACGTTACCTGCACTAGCAGAACCAAGCTTCTGTTGGACACAGAGTAAAGGATGCATCCGCCACATTAGCGGACTTGTCGCGAAGCTGTGCGGATTTTGTCAATTTCGGTTTTCTCCATCTTCCGCGGCTGAAGAGTCCTTCTCGTCTCTCTTTCCTTTTGACCGCATCTCTGTCCCCTCGCCCCTTCTTCTTCTCCTAATGTAGCGAACCTTTCGCGGGTCCTCCGGTCGGCGAAGCCTTGCTGGTGATGCTGTGTATGCACATGCGGACGAGTTTTTTCGAGCCGTCCCGGTGTCATGGCAACAGCAGCAACAGAATGCCCCAGATATACTTGCGTATGTTTGTGGAAGTCCGCGTAGGCGGTCGCCTGCCCGTTCACATCTACCTACCTGTCTACCACTAACTGGGAACCTTTGTGCCAGTATTTAAATGTGTAGAGATACGTCTGTATGTCGCTCTCCTGGTCAAGTGTAGGTCCTTACGGGTATGTGTGCGTGGCGGAGGCACGGCTGTGCATAGCTGTAAATATCCATCCTGAAAAGTGGACACAGCGCAGACAGACAGCGTTTGTGGGTTTTATTTTTCCCGAGCAGCCCTCGAAGACAAACTTTTTCTCGGACGCTGTTGCAGCGTAGCGAACATCTCTTCTGGAGGAAAGAAGCGAGAGCCGTGTGTCCGCACCTGCATGCACGAGCATGGCGGCTACCAGCACGGCAGTGCGTGATAACGCGAGGTAGACGCCACCTCGCCTAAATAGAGAAGTTCGGCGCAGGAGGGTATCGGAGGGGGACAAACGCAGAATATAGCAGATAGATGCATACGCTCCTATGCACGTCTCCTGCCTGCTCTTGCCCAGAGCTAGCTATCGACGAGGACGGGACCTGGCGTGTGCCTGGCAGAAAAACAAGGAAGAGAAGTCCATGCTCTCTCCTCCGTTTGTCGGAAAGGAGAACCAACGTCGAGATAGAGAGAGACAGCGTAAAACTCAAGAGGACGTCCTCCTCGGCGGGCGTGGTGGTGTAGTGTAGAAGAGGAGCGCACGAAGAAAAAGAGCGTCTGCTGCTGCAAGTGCGCACTTCAACTCGCGGCTCCGAGGGAAGGACAGAGAGAGTGAAAAAGAGAGAGGAGTGTTTTCACCGTGACGCGGCCTGGGGGGACCGGGCGGACCGCCTGCGTCGTCGTAGGCGGCAAAGAGCAGGAGCAGCAGAAAGACAGTCCTGCGGTTCCGTCGCCGCTTTGAGTCTGGAGAAACGGCGAAGAAGGCCAGGAAGAAGGGGACCAGAGACGTCTGTCTCTTACGTAGAAAAAGGCGCACAGAGTCTATCAGTGGGCAGTGCAGCAGAGAGAAAGAGAGAGACACGCGCTGCACAGCAGCAAACCAAGAAGAAGGAAAAGAGTCCTTCGCATCAGAGAGGAGGCGACTGCCCGCGGCAACTGTGTTATCTCGGGGGTGAGAGACAGAGGGGCGTCTCTCTAGTTGAGGGTTCCCGCCCCAGAGAATCACAGAGATTTGCTCGCGCTGCTGTGCAGATCACGTGGGGGATCTATGTGCCCAGGAAAAGGAGGGGAAGGAGAAAAATCTGCGGTCGATATCCGAGTGTATTCCCGACAGCTAGTGACATCCCGAGGAAAGACAGAAGGTCTTTCAGACGCGTGCTCGCCGTCTGCGCTGCGACGCATCGGTTCGAATGTAGCCACTGCTGCTGCTGCTCTACACGTCCACCTCAGGGTGGGAGGCGGCGCATCTTTCCCGCGCCCCGCGCGCGGACGGTGGGGCGACGCTGCATGGCTTACGTGCAGCAAAACGCAGCTTCATGGGAACAGCAGTTGCCACTGCACCTTCCCCAGGTGTTACGTATACGTGTGGACTCCCACTTCTACCCATGCGTAGACGTGGACGACTGTACGCGCGTATGTGACATAGCACGTAGGAAACCGAAACACATATGCATATGTACATGTATGTGTGAGGGTTCCGGTACGAAGGTGGGGTCCCCTCTGCTTTGCTGTGCTGAATTTTCTCTCTGGCGGTCTCCGCGTGGTTCTGGCGAGAGGCTTCGGAGGGAAGGAAATTGAGAGAGAGAAGTGCGTGACCGCTGGCGTACCGCTGCATTTACCGCGGAAGTTCGGGAGGGCCAGTGGAAGAAAAAGTTGGTGGTGTGTGGCCGGCACTCGCCCACAGCGGGGAGGGAGGGCACGCGTGTTTGTTGTTCTGCGTCTGCGCAAAACTGCTGATGCTTGCGGAGGGTGTGAGCAGCTACAGCGCCTGGAGTTTTCGCTTGCTGCTACGAGAGCGGGGCTGCTTGCCGCCGCTGAGGCGAGTTACGGACGGCAGGTTCACTCGCTGAGACGTCGAAGCAGCGGCAGCAGGAGGAGAGACGCGACAGGGTAGTGGTGTGTTCGTGTGCGACTTCTGCTGCAGCAGCACGCGCTGATTTTTCAGGGCCTGTGGAACTGCTGCTGCTGGTTGGGATGCATGCAGCAGGGGCGGTGTGCGGGTCGGTAGTGCCGCAGTGTGGAGGCCAGTAGCATGCGGGCAGCAGGCGACACACAGCCGCATCAGCAGCAGCAGGTCTCTGTTCTCGTGTTGCTGCTCTGGTGGATAGGGTGTTGCGTCCATAGTAGCAGCAGACGCGAGGATTCGTGTGGTGGCACGCAGGGCGCGCTGGGCTACCAGCAGCAGCAGCAGATTTTTGCCTCTGTGCGGCGGGAGTGGAGGTTCGTTTTTCAGCAGGAGAGAAAGCGTGTCGCATGCAGCAGCAGACGCGACGGTAATCCTGGAGACTTCCTCGTTTAGGCAGACGTGGCGCCGCGGCAGCAGACCTAGTCACTTCACGCCTGCGGCTCCGAGTCGCCGAGCAAAGGACACGGGACGCATGCGGCAGGGTGCGATTCTCTTCGTTTTGCGGGGAGCTCACTTGCGTCTGGTAGTTGGTGGTCTGCTCCGTAGAGATCTCCCGGCTGGACGTAGCGACTGCATGCAGAAGGAACTGCTGTCGCGGGGGGACTGAATTTTCTGACGTCTCTTGTGCCAGGAGGAGACCTGCCGACGGTCGCGGCGGTCTTGTGCAGCTCGTCCGGTTATCCGCAGAACGGATGCACGCGGCTGGAGATGGTGTGCCGCTGCGTTGAGAGAGCGGGTAATCTGCCGTGGCGCTCTTTATAGAGCAGCAGGAGCCGCAGTTTGTATCGACAGACAACAGCACGTGCTGCAGCATTGCCGTCTCGGGGAGATAGGCAACTGCCGTTGTGTGGTTCGTATTTGTCTCACGGCGCGCGGACTTTTCCGTTTGTCTGCAGCAGCCAACGCAGTGAGCAGCGGGGGGGAGAGGAGGAGGAAAGTGCAGGCGCCACAAGAGAAAGAGAAGGGGGCAGATAAGAAGGTGGTGACGATTGCATGCGACGCAAGGGACTGAGCGCACGTCGAGGGAGACGCGAGATTACTGCAGCGTCAAAAAAGGCAAAGTAGGCGGAGTGCTCGGGACGCAGGAAGAAGAGGGGCAGAGACGGCACCTCGCGGGGAACAGCAGTGGCAACGGGAGAGAGACGCAAGTGAAGAAAAGGAGAACGTGGGTGCGCGCGCAGCAGAAAGTGGATGCAGCAGAGTCGCCACAGGGAGGGTGGGGGAAAAGTGAGAGAAAAGTGACCGGTTTGGCACTGCTGAAGACCCGTGAGTGGTAGCAGCAAACGAGGAACAGGGGGGGCAGCAGAAGGAAAGAAGAGTCTACGTGCGGCGCAAAGGCATCGCATTCGTAGGCCCTGCAGCCGACGACACGCAGCGAGACGGAGGGAGTCGCAGAGGAAAGAAAGTGCGTGCAGCCCAGCACACAGCAGCGGAGTGGGTAGCCGTGATGTGTTGATCGGTGGAAAGCGAGAGACAGCGAGGAGAGACGCGCACACGAAGCGAGTGGCGAGCGCGGGGCATGCAGCGCGCGTGGAGGAGGGGGAGGATCGCCTGAAGAACATGAAGAAGAAGCAGCACGTGCTGCTGCGGAAGAACAGCTTTCTGCACCGTATTTGCGAAGGCCGATCAGAGTGAAATGTGCGCGTCTGCATGCAGAGCGCGGGCGGCAGTCCTGGAGAAAACAAGAAGTGAAAGGTTGTTGCAGGCGGCCACAAGGTCTGCGCGAGGAAGAGAGAGACGGGAGAAAGCAGCCGCGGCTGACTGCTGGGTGCCGAACGAGCGGTGGTGTCCAGCGGGAGAAAAGCAGGTGGTACAGGAGAAGAAGGCCCTGTGTGGCGTTTTCCCGAGAGAAAGAGAGGAAAGGACGGCGTCGAAGAACGAACGGAAAAGGAGAAGGCGGCGGCCCACTATTCCTTTCTTCGCATCCGGAGAAGGCGGACGGCGAAGAACGACGGTGTGGCTTGCTGCTACATGCGGCGCGCGCGCGCAAGCAAGCTTGGGAGACGACGCGCACGCCAGGGACAGCGGGGTGGTGGACGTGCAGCTGCCAGCGAGAGAGGCACACGGACAGCGAGAAGAAGAAGGCAAGCAACGCCGTGCATGCGTCTGCAGCAGGGAGTCTGTGTGATGTTGCGCGGCCGCTGCAGCAGCTTTCTTCGAAGGTAGCAGCAGCGAGAGAGAAGCAGGGCTGCTGCACGCACGTGACGCACCGCTTAGAGGAGGAACCCCAGAGGCAGCTCCTCGACTAGTAGCTCTCCATAGTGTACCGGGACGTCCCTACACTTTTATCTCTCTCTCCATGTATGTTTGTGTATGTATATCTACGTGTATGTGGAAGGCTGCGTCCTGGTAGACGCGGAGGCGGAGATCGTGAAGGAGCAGCTGCGTGCATGCGCCACAAGCCGTGCAGTGGACGAGAACAAAGCAGCAGCAGTTAGCGAGGGAGAGAGAGAAATGAAGGAGAAGTGTTGACTGCAGGTCACCCAGTAGTCATAAGAACGGGGTGCCCCTGCGTGTGCGGCAGGGGCGGTGCGGCGGCCGCAGCAGCTGCAAGAGCAGCACCGTCGGCAACAGCAGCTACAGCTGTCTCGCAGTCCCGGGTGCGGCACCACCACGGCAACAGTGACAGCAACAGCAGCAGCCAGCCCATTGTTAGCAGGAGCGGCAGCGACAATTCGGCAGCCACAGCGACGGCGACAGCAGCAGCAGCTACCGCGCAACGGGCGAGAGGAGCAGCAGCAGCGCAACTGCAGGAGTAGTAGGTGTGGCCGCAGCACGAGTGCCGCCGAGGCAGGGCAAGTTTCTGAGCAGCAACAACAGCAGCAGCAAAATCAGGCGCGTAAGAAGCTACGAATGGGCTTCCTTCCACGCGCTTACGTAGTATGCAGCTGAGCGTCGGCAGCAACCCGTCGGTATTACGTGCAGCCTTGTATAAGTGTATCAGTGTGTATCTTTGTGTCCTTACGTAGAGACAGGTATACAAGTAGGTACGCACACGTGCGAGGAATCGTATAGCGATACTCGTGGAGGGTAGCGGACAAGACGAAACTTTTGAGCGGGGCGCTGCAGGAGATACTGCAGCAGCAGGAGTTGCGCGGCGCTAATTTATAGTGAACACTGCAGTGGCAGGATCGGAAAGTGGAGCAGGCGCAGAGGGGGGAGGACCGAGGGAAGTGCGCGTGCTGCCCCAAGGAACGACGCCGTGCTGCAGCAGGCCCCTGCGACTGCTACAGAGGTGCCGCAGCAGCCCTCGATGAGCGCGAGCAGCCCCGTTTGCCAACAGCAGCGGCACCACTTGCGAGCAGCAGCAGCAACGCCGTGTAGCAGTCTATTGGTGCAGCAGTAGCAGCAGTGGCGGGTCACCTGGAGGAGGAGGAGGGTCCCCTATCTGTTTACCACCACCTAGCAGCAGCAGCACCACCAGCAGCAAAGACTTGTGGCAGCAGCAGCAGCAGAAACTCGGACTGCCAGCGGCAACAGGAGACACTCCGACACCCGCGGCGGCGGGAGGCGTGCCTCGGAGGAAGCGAGGGAATGCTGTAGTGCGCAGTTGCACAGCAGCACATCGCTCAGAGCTGCAGCCGTCTGAGGACACCTGCCACGAGGAGTCAGGCGGCGTGAAGGACGAGCAGCAGCGGCGTTCGACAGTAGCAGCAACGTCGAACTGCAGCAACTGCAGCAGGTCTTTTTGCAAGACGCCCAGGTGGACGCTGCAGCAGGCGCAGCAAGAGGGTCTTGACGCAGCAGCAGGACGGTGTGCCTCCAACAAGAGCGTCTCACTCAGCAGCAGCAGCACGGCGTCTCGTAGAAACAACGACAGCGCGGGCTACGACAGCAGCAGGTGTCAGCAGGTGTCGCAGAAGCAGCAGCGCGGCGCAGTGGTAGACCCGTGTTTTCAGACCAGCAGGGGAGGTCCCAGCAGCGACAGCATATCTGCGCTGCCGTAGTCCGCCAAGGGCGGCATGGGGACACAGCAGCAGTGCCGACGACGTATTATAGCAGCAACAGAGAGGGGCACCGTCGCGTGACAGGAGCAGCAGCCGCAGGGTGTTCACTGCCAGCAGGAGAGGTCTGTAAAAGGAGTCATCTGTAGCGCGTTGTACTGCATCGCGAGTGCGTCTGAGCGGCGCACGTCTGGCTTCAGCGACCCAGCAGCAGCCCATATACTCCACCCCTGCCAACGGAGGTTGGTCGACAGCAACAGCAGGGTAGAGAGATAGCAGCACTGGGCAGCTGGCCAGCAGCAACGCGCCGGCAAATACGACAACGAAGCGCAGCGGGCAGTGGAGAGCCGCAGAGCAGCTAGAGGAGCAAGACGGCTGCGAGCCGGTGTGGGGAGAGCTGCGTCAGCGTCATTGCAGTCGTGGGTGGCTGCAGACGCAGCAGCAGAAGCCCGGCCTGCCATTCCCGCAGAACCACTGCGTCTGTTTTAATACAGCCGCAGCTTCCTCTGCATCCGCAGACCGTATCGATTTACTTTCCTTCCTACGAAGCTCTACTGCTCGTGTGTACTACTATTTCCCCCTGTTGCACCTGCTCGAGTCGCGGCTGCTCTATTCTCTGCTGCGTGAGGGTCTGCTGCTCGGAACGCAAGGTGCTGTGGCGCCGCCAGCGCGTTCTCTCTCACCGACTGCTGGCGTGTCTATTGCTGTCGTGCCTGCTGTGGCATCTGCGGCTGTTGCATCTCCTGCTATTGCATCTCCTGCTGTTGCGTGTCCTGCGGACGCATCGGTTGCTGTTATATCTCGTACTGTCACCTCTGCAGCTGTAGCCAGTCGTGCTGCAGGGTCTTGTGCTGTGGCGTCTCGTGCCGTTGTGTCTCTTGGTGTCGCGCCTGCGCTCGTGTGGAGCGTTCTCCTTGCTGCTGCTGGTTTCGCTGGTGAAAGGCAGCACGCGTCACCGTCAGGCCTGCGCTGTCTTGGCTGCTGCAGTCCCACCTGGTGCTGCTGTTGCATCCTGCTTCACCGTATGACGGATTTGCTGCTGCAGCTGCTGCTTCTTCCCTGTTTGAGTCGGATTGTTTGCCGGCGTCGCCGGCATTTTTGCTGGTTACCGCGCGCCCGCGTCTTTGTTGCACGTGCACTGCGGACACGGCGCAGCCTTGTTTTCTGCCAAGTGACTCGCTGCTGCTGCGCTGTTTGTAGCGCGCGGTGATGGCTGCTGCTACTGCTGCCGGTACACTCCTGTGTACGTAGTGCCGTCACTTCCTCCACTGAGCGTGTTGTGGCGCGTTTCCGCATTCGCCCGGTGTCTCCTCTGTCGCCTTCTTCGCTCCCGTCTCCGTCTCCGTCTCTTTCCTTCCCCCCCCGTCTCAAGCACCCTTTCTGTCCCGCAATTTCTACCGTCATTTTTCTCCTCGAGAAAATATGTGTATACGGATGAGCTCCCTAATGTACACACACATATACACATATATATATATATATATGTGTATTAATGTAGTGCACCGCCGGCCGTTTGTCCTGTTTTTTCGTTCGCTCTTTTCCACTTTCTTCTCATTTCCCGTGTCCCTCACTTTGATTTGTTTCAGTCTTTGCGTTCCTTCTTCGTAGGAAGGTCGCCTTCCCGCTCTTCTTCCCACTGGTCGTACTCTTCTCCTTCTCTTAAGGCCCGCGACTTGTTTGCCGCCTTCTCCCGTCGTCATTCTTTTCCCTTACATTGGTCTTCCTCCTCTGTCCCCTCTCGAAGTGTGCTTTTCGTAGGCGTGTCTTTATTTCTTTTTATCTCGCCCCTCTCCTCGGTCGCCCGTTTTCCCCTGCTTACTTCTTCCTCTTCGTCTTTGGTTACCACTTGGTCATCCTTCGATGCCGGCCATGGAGGAAGAACTGGAGCAGGCGATTCACCTCGCCTTCTTTTCCCCACAGCAGCAGCAGCAGAGCGGAGGAAGGAGTTTGCAGGCAGAGCATCAGCGGCAGGCAGCAGCAGCGTACTTGGAAGCGCTGCAGGATCCTCCGGAAAGGTGGCTGCTGCTGCTGCAGCGGTTGCCCGTGCTGAAGTCGGTAGAGAGTCGGTTCTGGCTGCTGCAACAGACGCTGCGGGTGTTTCTGCCTCGGAGCAACGTGGAGCAGCGGCAGGCGCTGCGGTCCTTGCTGCTGCAGCATTACTTTCTTCCACGGCTGCCTGTGGCTGCTGCTGCTGCTGGCGCGAGCAGGCACATCTCCAACGCAGCCACACAGGAAGCAACCGCAGCGGCGGACAGCAGCAGCAACAGCAGGGCCGGCCCAGGAGCGGCGCCGGCGGCAGCAGTACACAACAGCAGCGGTCTCGCGGCGATGCACGAGGAAGAGGATGTCGCCGTCAAAAATAAGGCAACTCTAATTCTTGTGAGACTCATACAAATGGACTTTCACCCGGACGGCGCGTGGCCCTCCGCCTTTGACAACCTTCTCCACGCGTTTGCTGCTGCTGCTGCAGACGCTGCAATCGCAAGTGTGCCAGCTCCGGATCGCTCCGCAGGTGGCCCTGTAGCCGCTGCCGCTGCCGGTGCTTCTCCGACTGCCCCTGGTGCGGCGGACACACGGCAGGCGCTCGGCCGGATAGAGATGTTTTTGCGTCTGCTGCTCGCGCTGCACCAAGAGGCCGTTGAGGATCCGGCGCTTCCGCGGGACGCCGTGGAGGCCAGGCGAAGTGCTGAGGTGGGTGTGTCTTCCTGCTCTTTTCTCGGAGGCTGCTTTGATACACTCCATCGCCCTACTGCCGCTGCTGTCTCGGAGAAGGCTGCGTACGGCCGTCCGTTTTCCTGCTGCTGCTGCTGCTGTCGCGGAGCGAGTAGTTGTGTGCTGCACTCTGTCTCCCTGCTGGTGTGGCCGTTGCGGGGACGGCTGCTGCTGCCGTGGGAAGGGCTACATGCTGGGCCCTCTGTCTTTTTGCTGCTGCTGCTGCGGTGTGTCGTCCTGCCGCCACTTCCGCGAAGGGTGGGGAGTACTGTCATGTGCCAGTACGGAAGCGGACTGGCTGAACGATGTTCTGCGCCAGCAGCTGCTGCTACGTGTTGAGAGGTACCTACAGCAGCATCTCTTTGGTGTGTCTTGCCGCTGCCAGAATTTGCTGGGGAGCAGAGATTTTCAGGCGTGTTCCTCGGCTGCTTCTGCAGACGGGAGACACATACGTTCTGCCGCTGCTGCGGCTGCTCGCATTTTGATTGACACGCACATGTACATGTGACATCGGAAACTCCTGTTGCTGCTGCCGTTCGGCTTAGAGTCAGAATTGCAGCGGATATCTTGCGGCGGCGGGTGGGTGCTGGCTCTGCAGATGTAAAGCTCCAGCCTCGTGTCTGACCCGCTTATCGCTGTTGCTGTTGTGTGTTCACGTGCTGCTGAGCTGGATAAGAGAGGGAGAGAGCGAGAAAGACAGCAGTTTGCTGTTGCGACTGCTGCTCCCCGTGTTGCGGTGACCGCATTTGGTAGCGACGACCGCACGGGTGTTCTGCTGCTGCTGGTATCGGCTGTAGTGAAAGGAAGTTGCAGAACTGTCCTGCTGCTGCCGTTGTGTCTGCTCCCGCTGCTCTCGAGTGTCCTGCAGTAGAGGTGCGGCTGTAGCAGCGAGCGGCGACGGCTTACCTCACAGAAATCAACGAGAAGAGCCGCGCGACGTAGCCCAGACAGTGCCGTTCCACTGCGCCCGTTGCTGCTGCGAGGGTGGGTACGCAGCCACCAGAAAGGCAGCAGCGCACTGCAGGGGAGCTGCTCTTCTCTGCTTTCCTGCAGGTAGCTGCACAGCAGCAAGAGACAGAGAGCAGCAGACGCTTCTTCTCTGCGACGGGGGAATTGGTAGTGACCTGGTGGTGATCACGGCTCCTTGTTCTCAAAGTCGACACACTCTCAGTCCTTCGACGTGCGTAACTGCGTCTCTTTGTACACCAGACACATATCTCCACATCAGCAGGCGAGGACTACGTACAGAACAACCCTTTCTTCGGTACCCCGTACATGTACACGTATACGTATATGTATAGGTGAATCTGTATACATATGTATATGTGTGGGTCTTCACGCGCGCAGACGCGCATGCACACACACGCGTGCACACAGGCGCAGAAACGGATGTCTGCGGTTGTGTCGAAATTGCTTGGCCGTGTGAGACGCGAACGGCTAAGAGACGGAGGAGAGCCTTGGGACGATGACGTCTGCAGGCTTGCGTGCAGCCGAATTCACTCTTTAGACACTCGTCGGGTTATTCCCGTCTCGCGGTCTCCCCATCGTCTTCTTCGGCATAGCAGTTGAAAAGTGTGTACCTCCCTCTGTGTAGACCTCCCACTCGTTTGCTTTGTTGCTCGCTTGCATGCGTTTGCCGTTGTGTGTGTGTGTGTGTCTCGCGCGTGCGTGGCATGAGTGACCGGCGTGAGTTCGTACCACGCGCCAGGCCCGTACCACGCGCCAGGCCACGTGTTTGTTTGTGGGTTTCTCTGGCTGAGACGCGTGGGGACGTGCGTCCAGCAGAAGCAGGACGGGACTCGAGAAAACTTGGGGACGGGTCGTCAGGCTGAGGCGCACGGAGGCACACGCTGCCGGCGTTGAGCGCGTTCACTCCAGATGCGTGCCTGCAGGCCGGTGGGCAATGACGGCATGCGCTTAGATCCACACGTGATACGTAGATGCAGACGCCCAGGGACGCAGGCCGTCGGAGGGGTAAATGCGGCAGAGGCATGCAGGCAGATGGACGTCCTCTGACGGACACGCGCATGTGAGGCTGTGCTGTTTTTTTTCTGGCTTCTACAGATTCGTGCGGCGCTGCGGCACTACTTCTCTTCTGCGGAGCAGGAGGAGGAGGGGCGGGATGCTGCTGGTGGCCCAGGTGCCGCTTGCTGGCAGCCGGGGGGAGGTAGACACGCAGCGGGAGGGGCACTGCTCTCGGCAGCAGCAGGAAGTGGCGAAGGGGGCAGCAGCAGCGTCGTGTCGGGGGGGGCGCTGTGGGGCGGTGGCGCCGCACGAGGGAGAGGAGGAGCCACAGCAGCGTCGTTTTCGGCGGTCCTGCTGCAGGTGCTGCAGCTGCCCGCGGTCGTGAGGCAAAGACCGGCGCTGCTGTGTCTCGCCTGCGACGTTATCCGCAGATATGTCGGGTACATGTCGCTCCTGCTGCCCCCGCCCGCCTACGCGGGGTCTGGCTGCAGCAAAGGCAGCCGCGCCAGCAGCGGCAGCAGCGCGCACTGCACCCCCGAAGCCGGGACAGCAGCGGGGACGGCAGCCGAGACAGACGCAGACGCCACAGCAGCTGAAACGAGCGGCACGCTCGTCCACGTCCTGCTGGAAGTCTGGGTCACCCACGCGTGCAATGAAGCAGCCGAGGCGGTTGCTGCGTTCGCCCATCACAAGATGACTGCAGAAACCAAGGCCCGCGTCCTTTGCCGGATGGGGGTAGGCGCTCAACGACTTGCATGCATAAAAACGCTACACTTCGTTTCTCTCTCTGTTATCCGTGACTTCCCGCTTCGCTCTAAAGCGCACCTGCACTTCCTTATTTCTCTGCCATCGTCACTTCCCGCCGTGGCGTGGACGCGTGCCTCCCTCTGTCAGTGTGTATGTATGTGTGTCTCTGTCTGTGTCTCTCCCACTTCGTGTGTGGTGGCGCTGTCTTTGCCCGTGCACACGTGTGGACGTGTCTGCCGAGGACTTTATTGTGTCTCTGAGGAGAAATGCCGTGGCTTGTTGCAGTCTCTTTCTTGCTGCCTCTCTTCATCCGTCGCTGCGCCTTTCGGTCTCCGCCGCTGCCGCTTCCCACGCACTTCCTGTTCTTGGGAGACACGTTGCCCAGCCGCCGTTGTCCAAGCCTTGTCCTGAGGTGGCGGGGCCACGAGCTCCATGCACGGCTGCAGCACTCTTCATACCTCTCTCTGTATTTCTGATGCGCACAGAACTAGTGCACAGATGCCGGCGGATACATGCTAGAGATATACATATGTGTGTATATATATGTGTATGACTACTTGGCGTGGGGCGTGTAGATCCGTAAGTCAAAAGTTTCATGTGAAGCAGACACAACTGCAGGTACGTATACCTGTCACGTCGGTCTGCGAAAGTGGCTGCACTGGCTTCTGCATGCTCCCCTGGTGCATGCCCCGCCGTTTACCTCGCAGTACAGCGCCCACCCCGCGCGAGACCGCTCTCGGATTTCTCCCCTGCAAACATTTCTGCTGCACGAGACGCGATGTGCACGTGTGTTTTGCGACTGCATGCGCGCGCCTCCAGTGTCCTGCGTGCTTCACGCGTGCTGCTACGAACTACTTCGTCTCCTCGTCTGTTGCGGCTGCTGCTGCATACGCTGCCCTGCCGAGATGCCGCGACTCTGTGCGACCGCTTTACGTTTGCTGCTGCTGCGTGCCCCGTCTTCCTCGCCGTGGCGACGGCGTGCCCCGCTGGAGATTCGATTAAAAGGGCACACGAGGGCGTCCTCCATCCGCGTGCGTGGAGGAGTCAGTTCACACACACACACACATCCCTATGTGTTATCTCTCTACGAATATACGCATACGTACATATATATGTGTACACGTGTGCTCTGAATGTGTGGATATATACGTATATATATACGCGTGCTGCAACGTATATGTGCATATATACATGTATATTTATATACATGTATGCAGTGTTCTTCCATACGTGCAGGCCGTCTACAGACGCACCACCGTCAGTTCCTTTTCCTGCATATATATATATATATACTGGTGCTGTTCTGAATATATATATATATATGTATACGTACAGACATATGTATGTGTGTACACGCATTCTGCACTGAATATATGAATATATATATAGAGAGAGAGATAGATAGATATATAGATATAGGCGTGCTGCAGTGTCCGTGGGGGCTGTCTACACAAGCTCGTCTATTCCTTCTCTGTCTCTGAATATATATATATATATATACGTGTGTGCGTACTGCAGTGGCTTTCCCGATGGGTGGAGGCCACATCGCAGGTGGTCGACTGCTGCACGGCGATCTGAAAATGCGGTGCACGCGCAGCGCGTAGTCCGTGCGTGTGTGAGCAGCCACGTGTCTCCTCGTCAGACGCAGGTGCAGCAGCAGCAGCAATCTCTCTGTGTCGCGCTCCGCAGAGCAACGAACGACTTCTTTCTCTTTTGGGAAATGCATGCGGCACACGTGGACCCCACACTTGTTGAGTGCTTTGTGTGAGAGCCGCAGAGCCGCTGCGGGAATTTGTTCCTGCGTCTTTCCACGTCCAGCAGGCTGCTGCTGGTCCGTGCATCGACTGAGAGCTATTCTTTATAAGATGTCCCCCCCTGCCGTGCTGCGCCTACCGGTGCTTTGCTGCTGCTGCTGCTGGATCTCTCGCCTCCTCGCTCTCCTCTTTGCGGCTGCCCCTGCCGTCGCCTCCGTACCTGCTGCGGCCCGTGGCGCTGGACTACGTCACTCTAACTGCTGAAGCAAAGACAATAATTGAAGGGTTGTGCATATCGTAGATTTCCTTGAGTTGATGATATTGCTGCTAACCACGTATATATATATGTACATGTGTGTGCACTTATATGCATACGTATACGCACATGTATGTGTGTACACATACACGCACATACGTACATACACACACTCATATTCCATACGTACATACCTACATACCATACACGCATACATATATACATACCTGTACATGGATACATGTATATGTATATATATGCGTAAATACGCATCTGCACATATGTGTATACTGTGCGCTGTTTGTGCTGCGTCTGCAGCTGGCTGAGGCCCTGGTGACGTGCGCGCCGCAGGTGGCGCAGCGTCCGGCGCTGGTGCCTGCCTTCGCATCCATGGCGTCGACGACCGCATCCGCGCTTTTCGACGCGGTGTACGCCTTGCGAGGCGGAGAAAGTCGCCTCAGTCGCAGCAGCAGCGGCAGAGGGGAAGAGCAGCAGGAGCAGCAGTGGGGTGGGTCTCTGCGCAGCAACGGCACGGCAGAACCGCCGGCCCGCGCAGTCTCGGGTGCACCGGCTGCAGACCGACTCCTCGCAACGCAGAGACTGGCTGCTGCAGTAAGCAAACTCTTTGAAAATCTGCGTCAGCTCAAAATTTGCGTCAGCGCATATCTATCCGAATATACGTATATGTGTCTATATGCATAGGTGGATGAATGCGCGTGTGGGCGTGTCTGTCTTTACATTTGTTAGTAGGACGGACGTCGCAGTACATGTATGTAGGGAGATGTGCGTCCCCAGACGTACTTGTACCTTGTCTATGTGTCCGTTTTCCCTGCACGTACATGTATACGTCTATCCTTCATGTCTCTCTCTCTCTATATATATATATCAGTTACCGGTATATACATGTAGGTATATGTGCACACACGTATGTATATATATATATATATAAACCACATATATCAGTTCCCCATGTATACATATAGATACACGTACACATATATATATATATATATATAAGCTACTGTTTATACGTATACATATACGTATGTGTATATATATATATAAGTTACTCGTATATACAAATAACAACGTGTACATAGGTATACACACGTGCTACTTGCGTATTGACTGCGCATCTATATACTGCGTATGTGTGCTTCTGTGCGGTGCCCCCACATGTGGACAGATTAGAAGAAGTGCATGGGGTGGTAGGAGGGTTGAGGCAGTGTCATTTTCGAGAGGCATTCTTCTGTGCTGCAGTTTCCCATGGACTTCCTCGCTTCCTTTCCTTCGTCCTCTGCTGCCTTCTACTTGCTGGTTTCGTGAAAAGAACTCGGAACAGCTTCTCCGTGTCCCCCTACCTGCACGCACGTGGACAGAGGAGGGGAAGACACGTCTTTTTCGTCGTTTCCTCAACCGAATTTGGTGGGGCGGTTCTGCTCCCCCAGAACTCTTGCTGCTGCTGCTGCGCGTTCTCAGCCGGTTGTTCTCTCTCTGCGTCGGCGGCCGCCCTCCTCGCCTGCGACGCCTGCGTGGGCGGAACGTCTTTCTCTTGCTGCTGTCTGTGCGGCTGTCCCAGGCACACGTACGGCTGCAGATGCCGCTGTCGCTGTGACTGCTGAGGCGCCAGCGGTGTTGATGGGGCTGCTGCTCGTGATGACGCACCGTCGCAGGTGGATGCGGTTGTTGCTGCTGCTGCTTGTGTGCACACGTGTGTCACCACCAGGCAGAGCGCCTGCTGCGCGGGTTGTTACTGTCCTCTGATATACATATATATATATATATATATACGTATATATCATGCTTGTTACTCTCCATCTGGCACACATATATACACGTGTATGTCACGGCTTGTCAGTCTCTCTCTGCTATACGTATATATGCGTATGTCACGGGCTGTGACTCTTCCTCTGATGTATATGTATACATATGCATAGATATAGATATAGATATGCGTACGCTGCTGGTGCTGCGACTGCTGCCGTTGCTGTGCTGGGAGTAGAGTCGTGGTATGGTTCCAGCGCCTACTGCTGCTGCTGCTGCTGGTATCTGGCTTCCTACATAAGGAAATGCCGGTGGTGCTGCTCCTTTGGCTGTCACGGTATTGCCGCATTCTTTGGAAAATATGCCACTGCGGAGTTCCGCCGTCCTCCTGTTGGTGTGCCACGTAGATACTTTTCCGGCGAGGTTATGCAACTTTTGCTGCCGGTGCGGTTGCTTGACTAAAGTTGTCTTATGGCTCTCTGCTGCCGCTGCAGCCGACGCGCCGAAGCTACTTCTCTTCTTCACAAATGCCCCTGCTGCTGCTGCTTCTGATGGTGTACTACTGTTGCATTTGCTGACGGTTTGCTGTTGCTCCTGCAGCAACCGCGGTTGTTGATGCTGCGGCTACCTCAGGCTGCTGACGCTCTCAACGGGTCTCGGTGCTCCGCTTTGTCTATCTGCACCTCTCTATCCTCGTCATCTTTGTCCTGCCCGCGAGTCTTTTACTACTGCTGCTGCAGCCCCTACAGCTGGTTCGTCTCTGCTGCTGCTGCTGCTCGTCTGCTACTGCAGCTCTTTTGCTGCTGCTGGCGCAACCCCTGCTGCTGCGTCGCTGCTGCTGCTGCAGCGCTAATGCTGCTGCTGCTCTTCTGCTGCTGCTGCTCTTCTGTTGCCGTTGGTCCGTTTCTCTTTTCCTGCTGCGGTCCAGAGCTGTATGCTTCCTCCTCTTTCCCTGTTTTTCTCGGTGTTGCTGCTGCGGCATCTCTGGTGCTGCTGCTGATGGAGCGTCTGTTGCTGGCAGAGTGACGCCTTTCAGCGGCTCCTGCATCTGGTTTTCCTGTCGGTGCTGCGTCGTCTTCAGGCATGGCAGCGGGTGCTACTGCTGCTGCCGATTCTAGCGGACTTGTTTGGGTGTCCAAGTATAGAGATAGCTTCCCTGGTGGAGCCCTTCTTTTCCTTCTTCTTCAACCGCATGAAGACGCTCCAGCAGCAGTCCGCAGCCGCTGGTGCTGGTGCAGCAGGAGGAGAAACAGCAGCAGCCGCGGGGATCGCACGGCAGCATCACGGAGGAGGAGGAGGGCATGGAAATTCTCCGTTTGTGGACTATTGCACGGGCAACAGAGACGGCAGCAGCAGTTGCTGCTCCTCCTGCGGCCGAGACGCAGGGGAGTGCCGCTGCAGCGGCAGACAAACGCGTCAGTCCAGCGGCGCAAAAGCTGCAGCAGCAGATAGCACCGAAGCTTTGTACTTACGTCCGGAAGATATGCGTGCGCTGGTCACACGCATGCTGCAAATCATTCACGAGAAGGTGAGAGAGTATCCTTGACCGCAAGCAACGCGGCCACCCCACACTTCCGGACACATGCGTTGTGGCCATCCCCTGTGGGGTGCAAACCTTCCTGCTGCTACGACTCGCCGGACGCCGGAGCGGCGTCTTCCCAGCAGAGAAGCAGCTACGCACAAACATTTCCGAGCAGTCTGCTGGACCTCTGTGTTGTTGCTGCCGCTGCTAAAGAGGTCAGCAAAGCTCTGCAGTTCCCACGGCATCCTGCTTGCTGCTGCAGATTCTCCCGGCCTCTATACCACCGCGCTGTCCACAGGTCGGGACATGTGTGTGTAGACACGAAGATATCCTCTGCTGCTGCCGCCGGAGTCTCGTTGCTGCTGCTGCTGTCCATGTGAAGTCCCAGTTGCTGTTGCCGCAGCCGTAGCAGCTGCGTCTGAGCGGCTCTCTTCGCAGCTGTGGCCGTCCACAGCACGGCAACGTCTTGCGGGGAAGAAGACGCTGCTCTGTGATTTGCGTCCTTGGTCACGCGTGTGGATCAGCCGCCTCGCATGCTCCGCCGCACACGTGTACAAGTGCAGCAGATGCAGCAGCGCCCGCCGAAAGGTCTCTACTCCAGAGTCGTGTTCCAGTCCCCGGGCTCAGTGTGAGACACAAGAGGGAAGAAACACAGCGACAAGAGACGCTCAGGACAAATATGCGGTTCATCCATATACTTCCACATATCCACGTGTATACATACGTATATATCCATATGTGCGTCTACGTGTACGTGGCTCTCTCTATATATGTACATATGTGTATATGTATGTTGGTGTGTTTATATGTGACTGTGTGTGAATGAGCATATATCAGTACACATGTATATGTATATATATATGTATGTATAAATGGATGTCATGTGTGTGTGTGTGTAGACGCGTATATGCATATATATATATGTATATATATGTCTTTCTGTGTACACATATGGGTAAGTGCGTACATATCTGTGTATATATACACATATGTATGCTGGCATATTTACTTGTAAATATATATACGTGTACGTATACATATATATATATATATGTAGATAGGTGTAAGATGTGTGTGCATGTGTGTGTGTACGCGTGTACGCATCTCGGCATATAGGTAGGTGCACGCGTGCACGTCTGTTGCTGCCGGAGGGGTACGAGTCAGTGGAGTCCTCAACGCATATATATTTACGTATGTGTGTACCAGCCAAGAAATTCTCCAGATGTCTTTACATTAAGTATGTGTGTACGTGTATTCGTGGGCGTGTACGTCGAAGACGCAGGAGCAGGTGGTATCGGTGCGTATCGCCGGTGGCTTGCTGCTGCTGTCTGCATGGATTGCAGATAGCGGAGCTGGACGACTACGACGGGTACCTGGGCAGCGAAGAGCAGCAGCTGTGGGGTGAAGGCAGAGGCGAGCTGACGCTCGCGGAGGAGCAGCAGGGAGAGGAAGACGCCGCAGACGTCGAGGACAGTGAAGAACTCTTGCGACTGCGCGATTACCGCGAGGTAAGCAGCAACTCCTGGAGGCAGCAGCAGCAGCAGCGATACAGCAGCAGCAATGCAGCAGGAGGTGCTTCGGACAACCGCAAGAGCAGCGTTTCTCAGCAGCATCCGCAGTTTTTTATCTGCAGCGAAGTGTCGGTTTCTGTGGCTCCGACAGTCGCCGCAGCAGCAGTGCCGTGCAGCGGCATCACGCTGACGTTCCGTAGCGTCGTTCGCTGCTGCGCTCGGCAGCAAGCGGCTGTCGACGCGCGAAGAACAGCGCTTGTGAAAGAGCAGGGCGGCGGCTCCTTACTTTGTCGCTGCAGCACCAGCAGCAGATGCAGTTTGCACGCGGAGGAGCAGCCTGGCATGCAGCTGTAGGAGGTGCCGCTTCTTCACGAATGCCGTCGCACCTGCTGCAGGAGCTGTAGTGCGTCGTCTGCGCGGCGCCGGGCAGCTGCTGCTGGAAGACAGAGGATCTGACTGCAGCAGCTGGTGGCCAACATCTTTGCTTCAGACGTCGCCGCTGAAACGTAGACGTTCTGCAGCTGCCCTGTTGCTTCTTCTCTCGTCACTACTTTGCTGCTGTTGCTGCTGGTTCACCTTGTTTGGTTTGATGCCATTGCAGCCGCTTCACAGGCGGCAAAACAGACACTGCTGCTGCTGCTGCGTCAGCAGCTGTTCCCGGTGCAGCTGCCGTGACGGCCGCAGCATTACACAGCGCATTTCACAGCTGCTGCTGTTGCTGCCGCCCCTGTTGCTGCTGCCCTCTCTCTCACCTAATTCTTGCCGCTGGGGCGGCGCGCGTAGTGTGGCATTTCTGCGGCTGGGCTTGCATGTTGCTGCTGCTCTCAGACGGATGCCCATATGGATGCTGGTGCTGCCGCTGCACTTCCTGCCGGTGCTATCACCGGCGTTCTTCCTCCCGTCCCTGTCACTGCCTCCCCTCCTGCTGCTGTTGCTGTTCCGCGTGCTGCTGCTGTCGTTAGTCTTCCCTACTGCTGCTGCGGCTCTTCGTCTTGCTGCTGCAGCCGTCGTATCTCACTCCCTACCGTCGTTGTTTTCCTTGTTGATACTATCGCCGTTTTTCCTGCTGCCGCTGCCATTCTTTTTCATGTTGCTGTGTCGCACCTGTTGCACCTGCCGCCGCCGCTGTTCTTCCTCCTCCTGCAGTTCTCACTCTGTTCATCGCCGCTGTAGACACTTTCGTTCGTCCTGCTGTTGCTGCGGTGTCTCCTGCGGGTGCTGCCGCGGGGGTGTCCTCGTTGCTGCTGCTCTGGTTGGGGCCGCGCTCATGCGCAGTCGTGTGTTGGCCGGGTCCTTGGGGTGTGCGGCTGCTGCAGTTGCTCAACCAACTATTTAAGCGAGTGTTTGCCGCCAGCGTGGACGTATCGTTTGCGTGGCTGCGGAGTCGAATTGCGAGTGCATGCGGACGGGCGGCCGCCTTTGAAGCGACTTCCGTAGCTGCTTCTTCGCCAGTTGCTGGTGCGCGCTCAGGAGCGTCTCCTTCTGCCGGTGCTTTGGGAGGTCTGCCCGTGTCGCCAGCTGCTGCCGCTGCAGCCGGTGGGGGGGGGGAAGGGCAGACTGTCAGCAGCAGGCGGCGAAGCGCCTGCTTGTGCCACAGCAGCCACAGCAGCAAGTCGCGTCTGGTGCGAGCTTGGAGCAGCTGTTTCTCTGCTGCTGCTGACAGCTGAGCAATACAAAGACCTAGGCAAGCTGCTGAAGGACCCACAGCATCCGTTTTCAGTGTGTGTGGCCACACTGATGTCGGCGGCCGTGCTGCAGCAGCAGCAGCAACCGGCTGCACAGCCCCCGTACAACGTGCGTATCACGTTACTGTCGGTGCTCGTGCGGTTCGCGAGCTTCTTCCAGCAGCAAACGCAGTTCATAGGTGCTGCACTGCAGCTGATCCTCGGTCCGGCAGGCCTCGGCGGCGCCACAGCCGCTGCTGCAGCGCAGGAGGAGCTCGCGGCTGCTGCTGTTACGTCCCCTGCATGCAGTTCCTCCCGCACAAGCACCAGCGACGGCAGCAGCCCGAGCAAGTGCGGTGGGGTCCTCCGAACACCGGCAGCTGCTGCTGCAGCACGGCGTGCTCGCCAGCGCGCGCGAAGAAGCGTGGCAAGAAATTCTTGCATAGCTCTGCTTCGTTTCGTCAAAAATACGCAACCGCAGGTGAATGCGTTTGCCGTACCCATCCTCGAGGTGCTGCACCAGCAGCGATTTCTCGAAATTCCTGTGGGGCCGGGGCTGCCGCAGAGCAGCAGCAGCAGTCCCAAGAACGACAGCAGCAGCAGTTGTAGCAGCAACAGCACCAGAGGGGAGACTCGGTGTGCGGCGGGACAGCTGGTCGACGGAACTCTGTTTTCGTTTGCAGAGCAGCAGCTCATCTTCGAGGCTGTCGGCCTGCTCCTGGGAACCCACCACACGCCTCCAGGAGCCACCAGCAGCAGCGAGACTGCTGCAGCCCAGCAGCAGCTGCAACCTGCAACAGGACCAGCAGGAGGAAACCTGCTGCTGCACCAGAAAGCAGTCGCCAGCAACAACACACTGCCCGCAGGAGCCCTCTCAGAAGCTACCAAGGTGCAACTGCTGCAGCAGCTGTTGCAGCAGCTCCTTCACGCCTTCGACGTCGAACCGGTTCGTTGGAAAACACGAGCATATTTCAAGTTGACATATTTCTGTGCACGTAGAACTTCGTTCACTCTGCCCGTGTTGTCACTGCCGACGACGAGGAGGACGGAGAGGAGGAGAAATTTCCTTCTCAACTGTATGGCCACGCTCTGATCCTCTGCAGATGTCTCCTTCTCAGAAAGAGTGGTAGCGCGCCACGTGCTCTCGTAGATGGTGGTAGGTAGACTGCATGCGTTTAGTCTGCCGATATCGACAGTGTGCGCACTACCGCCGCGGTGACTTTTCATATCACACTGGCGTATCTCTGTGACATACTTATAAACGTCCACACATACGCGTGCTAGATGTGCCTATACAAGGGGATATCTAAGCATACACACACACATACACGTATATATATGTACTGCTACTATACGTACGTATATCTGTGTGTGACACCTATACGTATGCACACGCGGGTATTTAAACTATATGTATATGTATATGCATATATATGGATATCTGTGCCGCTTTATTAGGTACGTATGTGTGTCTACTGTGTCTACATGTGTATACACGCGGGGATCTAAACGTATACGTATATATGTATTTCTGTGCTGCTACAGTAAATGTTGAAGACCGTGACTGCAGAGGATTTGTTGCACGTGAGGGGGGCGAGCAGAGAGGAGGAGCAAAGAGGAGAATTCAAGCAGTCTTATTCCAGCGTCTCGGGCCGTGGCTGATAACTAGCGAGAGTGCCGGAACGGAAGAACGTGTACATTTGTGTACACTTCTGCCCTCTTCTTCCTCGCCCTCGAGCATGCGTTTTCTCGCAGCTACACGTGACCACTCGTAGACAGGTCTAACCAGGTCTCACCGTGGTCCCTTTATATATAAGTATAGACGTGTACGCGCCCGGGAGAGATACATATATATATATATATGTGTATGTATACGTACGTGCGTGGGCTGCTTGCCGTGGAGAGTCCTGAGCAGCAGCAAGTGAAAGTGTGAACAAGGGGCGGGCCGGCGCTTGTAGGGGCGCCCCAGCAGCGACCCCTGCTGTGAGCGACGCTGTTCACTGGTTGGCGAGGATTTCCCTGCATATATCCAGAGCTGCACGTGCACGTCTGGACGCTCTCTACTAGTGGCAGTATTGCAGGGCGTACCTGCCTGCCCTCTGCGTTCGGTGCGAGGACTGCGCGGCACGTACTGCTGCTGGCTGTGTGCGTGTAGTTCTCGTACACACGCTACTAGGACCCACACCGATAGTCTCGCAATAATACGTCAACGTGTGCCAATATATGCACGCACACACCTGTCCAGAGGGGGATATTATTTGTATATATATTTATGTGTTAGCGTCGTAAGCGTGTGTAGAGAGACGACAGGAGCACGGCCGGAGAGAAAACGCGTCTCCGGCTTGTTTCATGAGACGCAGTTGGACGACGGTGTGGAAGGCGCAGGTGACCCTTCTCCGCAGCCGAAGCAGCAGGCAGCAGGGGTGTGGCGGCCCTCCGTCGCGTTGTTACTGGGCAGACGCCTGCATGCACACACGGCGAGACGGCGTCTGCAGGCGGCTGGGGGATGTCTTTTCCCGCGCATCTGCGTGTCGGTGGCGTGTGTGCGGAAAACGTCGGTCGAGGCATAGACCTGCCGTGGGCGACAGATGTGTGTGCGTCCCTGCGAGGAATAAATGATCTGAGAGAGGGGAAGGAACTGGCGTAATGACGATATATACGGATGTGTATATACAGGTGTGTGCACACACGTGGCAAGAAGAGCGGTTCTACGTATGGAAGATGACGCGAGGGGCACGGGCGATCTCTCTAAACGTACGCGTCTACACGCATGTGTGTGTGTGTGTGTGCGTGAAAGTATGTACGTATATTACGTGTGTGTGTGTAGACGTAGTGAGAGATAGGCGTCTTGCGGGGGGTCAAAGTACGTACACCTGCATGCGTGGTGGGCTCACTGCAAGGTATTCATTCATATGCACACGTGCACGTGTGTGTGGGTGTGCACATTTACACACAGAGGAAAAGAGAGGGAGAGTAAAAGGTGGACACAGAGATAATGAGTTCGGCTGTAAACCTGCTGCTGCATGCGTCGCGTTCTCGCCGCTGTGGCCTGCACTGTCTACTGACTGCGTCTTTCCTTCAAGATGCTGCCGCTGCAGTCTGTGTTGCCGACGCTCCTGCCGTGCCGCTGTCGCAGCTCCTCCTGGTGCAGCTCCTCGTGCTGCTGCGCCTTCTTCTCGGTGCTTCTGCATGGCGGTCGACTGCTGCTGGGGCGCCTTTTGCGTATGTGCGTGTCTGCGCTGTCATCGACTACAGCACACGTGGAAGTGTCTCGCTCTCTCCCTCTCTTCTGTGTCCCTGTGTGTGGACGTACACACACACACACACACACAAATGTGTGTACTGAAACGTCTCTGTAGTAGTGACGCCCGTGTATCTCTTGCAGTAGGACTGCGTGCCCGTGATGCCTGCTTCGCTGTGCGGCATGCCTGTAATTATGGCAACAAGAAAGGAGGCGGACGCAGGTTGTTGCAGCTGCTGCTCTGCTGCTGGTGCTGCACTGCTGCTGGTGCTGCACTGCTGCTGCTGCTGCACTGCTGCTGCTGCTTCTGTGCGGGGCTTTGTGCGGTTAGGCTGGACAGCTGGCAGCTGCGCTGCAGGAGGCGAGGCGCACTGCCGCGGCGAAGAAGGAGGAGGAGGTCGTTCGCCGCAGCCTCTGGTGGGCAAGAATTTGCAATGCGATCGCGTCGCTGAGCAAAGGCTACCGCCCTGCAGCAGCAGGTGGTGGTGGAGGAGGAGCCACACAGCGCCAGCAGCAGCAGCAGCAGGCGACGCAGCCTCTCCCCGGCAGTCGAGCAGCAGCAAGTACACCAGATGCCGCCGCCCACCCAACGCGCCTCTGCCAGCAGCACGTACATAACATCTGGAAAAATACTCTCCAGCACGTCTCCTACGCCACCCACGTACGTCACCCTCGCTATTACTACTGCGACTACTACTACTTACTACTTCCACAACTAGTACACTGCCAGTACTACTGCAACTATTACTACTACTACCACTACTACTACTATTTACGACAACTGCTAGCAAAATACTACGACTGCTGCTACTATTGCTATTACTACTACTAGTACTATTACTACCTACTACAACTATTAGGATACAACGACGACTACTACTTCTAATACTACGTGGCACAACAGCTACTCCACTGCTACTGCTACTATTCCTACGATTAGTGCAACCAACCACAATTACTAGTACACTACTACTACGATCACTACTACTAAATACAGCTACTAGTACACTACCACTACTACTATTACTACTACTAAGTAGAGGTAGCAGTAAATCACTACTACTACTATTACTACTGTTACGTAGTACAACTACTAGTAGCACACTACCACCCCACTACTACAGCTATTACTTAGTATAACTACTAGTACACTACTACTGCCACTGCTACTACCACGACTAACTACAACTACTGGTTCACTACTCGTGCTACAACTACTACTGACTACGTACAACAACAACTACCATTTAGTACAACTGGTTGTACACTACTCCTGCTACTACTCGTACGACGACGACCCCTGGTAGTACTACAGCAACGATCACTAGTATTACCACTACCAGGACTCCTACTACTACTGGTGGCCCTTATTCAAAGGGAGCGTCCATGATCTCGCAAAGAGTGTGGGCGTGGCCGCCCCAGGAAGTGCACACGTAGCGGCTGTTTGCTTCAGGAAGGGCAGCAGCTGCTGTGCAAAAACACGCGTCGTCTCCAGCAGCACAGCAGATGCAGGCTTCAAATGCCAGGGTCCACCCAGAACTTCCCACTCACACAGCGACAGCAGCACCGCCACCCGCGGCGCTGCGACTTGCTGCCCTTGTGCGTGTGCGTGGGTTTGTGTGGGGTGGCTGCTGCTGGTGCTGCAGGTGGCGTTGTCAGGCTGTTCTGCAGATGCAGAGGGCAACGACTCAGCAGCAACGCACCGTCGCTCATGCGGAGGCAGCAGCAGCAGCGAAGTTGCTGCACTCACCTCTCCGTTCCTGCTTGCGTTGATATTTCTCACCCGCCGCATGCTGTTCCTGCTGCACGTCGACGTGCTACCGTTCCTGCCTGGCATTCTGTTGCGGCTCTACGACCCGCTTCCTGCTGCTGCGTGTCTCCTTCCTGGTGCTGCTGCTGCTGCTGACGCTGCCGCTGCTGTCGCGCCCTCGCACGCTGCTGTAGCTGCGCTCGCTGCGGCGGCAGGACAGGACAAGCGCCTGCACGCCAGCAAAGCAGCAGCCGCAGCAGCAGATTTCAACCCCCAGGCATACAGCGATCAACTGGTCAGCTTCGTTACTCATGTCGTGGTCATGCTCCGCTCGCACGTGCTCCCTGCAGATGGAGGATTCCTCACTCCCCAGCTGTTTTCCCGGTGAGAAAAAAAGTTTTTTCTCCGCACAACTCTACGACGCGGGTGCTCCCCCGCTTCTCTGATGTAGGCGTGTATGTTTGATGGTTGAATTCTCTGCAGATATCTATGGGTGGGTGGTGCCTTACTTCTATGCATATATATATATATATATATACGTATGTATATGTGTATATCTGTATGTGCATGTACATATATATATATATATGTGTTCCTGTGTATATATATATATATGTCCTTAGTCTGCTGATGTACGTGCCGCTACTGATATCTATATATATTCTCTCTCTGCTGGTGTACGTGGTGCTACATATATATATATATATATATATATATATATGCTGAGTAGGAGGGTGGACTACTGCAGACGAGAGGACGGCATCTGTGGATTCAGAAGTTGCATCCACTGCTTGATGAGGGCGAGCCTGACGAACTTGTGGCTGGTGGAGCTCTCACTGGCATTAGGAAGCTGAGGGGGCTTACGTCTCTGAAGAAAACATCTGCTGCTCCTCTGAGTGTGGCTGGTGCTGCCATTTGCAGCTGTTAGTACGCCTGGGCACTGCTGCACGTAGTGCGATGCTGAGGCCGTATGCGGGTCGCGCGTTTTTCTGCTGCTGGTGCTGCTGCCGCTGACGTGTTCGTGTGCTGCTGGTGCTGTTGCTACTGCTGCAGCACACACCAGCGTTCCTGCTGCTCATGTGGGCTCGTGTGGCGCCGTCACATGCGGGCTTCTGCCGTGCGGGTATTGAGGTGCTGCTACGCGCATGTGTTCTCTGCTGCTGGTCTTGTTCAGTCGGGCACAGTGCGATCTTGCTGTTGTTTTCTTGCTGCTGCATTTGTTCCGGGGTTGCTGATGCGGCGTTGGGGTGCTTCGGTTTGCTTCTTCTCTTTGGCTGCAGCGCTGCGTGATTGCTGCTGTCGCTGTGCTGCTGCCGCCCCTTTCTCTTCTTCTTCTGCACCGTTCCACGCGGGTGCTATATTGCATCTCCTCCGTTTCGGCGGCCGCTTCTGCTGCGTCTCTTTTGTGCGCTGGTGTGCCGCTGCAGGATGTTCGTCTGCCACTTCACGCTGTGGTGGGCTGCAGTCGCAGAAACACCGGACCTGGTACGCGACCAGGTGGAGCGAGAGCAGCAGCTACTGCTCTTGGTAGAATGCCTCGCGAAGACAGCCCCGGCAGTTTTGTTGCCTCAGTTCATATCAGCGGGTCCCGTCTCCCCTGCAGCAGCAGATGCAGCCGCCTCTGCGCTGCGTGCGACAGCAGCTGCTGCCGCGCCGTCCAGAAGCAGCAGCAGTGGCTCGCTCGCGCATCCTGCACCCTTCCAACAGGAGCAGCAGCAGCGACATGCGTGCAGCTGGTCTGCAGCAGCAGCTGCTGCAACAGAGGAAGCGTCGGGAGCTGGTGGGGCGCTCGCAGGCCTTCGCTACCGCGACGCACGCAACGTTTTCGTTGCTGCGCTGGAGCAGGTGCAGCAGCAGCTCCAGCTGCAGCAACAACACCGCCTTCCGCAAGGCCACCACTCGCTTCTGCAGCGGCAGCAGTCTGAGTTGTCCGAAGCATCAGAAAAAGCTATCGCAGTGCAGCTGACTTGCTTCCTGCTGCTCTGCTGCTCTCCCGCCTGCGTCGGCGATGGCATGTGTGCGATGTACGCCGTTCAGTCGTGGACGCACTTGCTACAGCACGTGCTCGAGCTCTCGCAGCTTCATCATCTGCAGCAGGTGCATGCCGCCTACAGAAGCGAATTTCAACGCCAGCTGCAGCCCCCCCACTCTCCGACGCCGGACACCCTGCTTGGGGGTCAGCAGCGCGTCCACCACGAGACGCAGCAGCCGGGGCAGGATCAGCCGCAACAGGTCTTTGTCGACGAAGTGGCACAGCAGCGAGCGATCCAGGAGCTGCTGGTCACGCTTCCACTCCGAGAGCTGCTCTGCAGTACTAGCCAGCTGCTCCTCAGTCTTGATCCTGCGAGTGACGCCCAGCACCTCCGAGTACGTGCGTTTGAACAGAAGCGACGTTTGAAGAAGAAGCAGCAGCAGTCGGACACACTCCCGCACATACAGAGGAAGAAGAAGCGGCTGCAACACAGCTGGCAGCAGCTGCGTATCCGACGGCAGTAGTAGAGGCGTAAATAACAGTAACACCGATAAGGTCGTCCGCCCAGGAGAGGCAGCAGCAACACAAGTACGACGGCGGAAGCAGCGTCCACAGGAGCAGCGAGCAGACGGCGGCAGAAGCAGCGTCGGTAGCAGCACCAGCAGAGGCGGCACAAGCACGCAGGCGACTCTGCCGTTGAGCCACTGCGTGCGCCACGTCGCAGGCTGCCTGCTCGCATGCACTTCTGCCTGCTGCTGCGCTGCTTCTTGCTGCTGCCTGCTGTTGCGCTGTTGCGTGCAACCTGCTGCTGCGCTGCTGCTTGGGCTGGCAGTGGACTGTCGCAGCATGGAGGTTCCTTCGGGGACCTGTCACGTATGCCTCTGGTAGCCGTTGTTACCTTCCGTAGACACGCAAACTCGACAGCAGCAGAAGGCAGGCAGTGTGGTTTCCCAGTCGGCGGCTTGGCTGCTGTTTTTGCTTGGGAGATCCTGACGCTGCACATATTTTGTTTGCCCTCTGCCTCGTTTGCTGCTGCTCGCTGTGCGTCCCAGAGCTGCGCATGTTTTGTTTTTGCTGATCATCAGTGACGTTATCTCTTCCTGCTGCCTCGTCTTGCTGCTCGCTGCTGCTTCGCTGTTCCCCCGTGCGCCTCATGGGTCCGTCTCTCCGGGTCATTTTGCTTCTGGCGCTTGCTGACCACTGTTGCATGTCCTCTGCCTGCTGCTGTGACCTTCTCTGTGTGAATGCTGCATGAAGCTGCTTGCTGTTCATCTACGCTGCTCGCTGCTGTCTCGTGTAGGACAGCTGCTTGACTCTCACTTGTTGCCGCATCCTCTTCGTGTCCGGCTGTTGAGTGCTGCCGGTCGGTTTGCTGTTGGATATCTACGCTTCCTGCTGCTGCTGCTGCGTTTTGCTGTCGCCGTTCCGCTGCATTTCTCTTTGTGAGAAACGACCAGGGAGTTTCTTCAGTGGTCCACGCGTGCGCTGGTATGTCCTACAGAATCGTGCTCTGGTGCAGCCTGACAGCTGCTCTCTTTCTATTTATGGAGTGCTGCCTTCTGCATGCTCAGGCCGTTTCCTGCTACTGCATTCGGCGGCCGTCGAATGTTGTTGCTGCCTGCTGCTATTGCTGCTGTCCACTCTGCGCGTATGATGGGGCTGCTGGTCGCACGGAGGGTCGTCGCTGTACGTGCCTTCGGTGCTGCTGACCCCGGTGCTGCTGACGCCGGTGCTGCTGACGCGTACTGCGAGTCCTACCTGATGCCAATGTCGCCTGCTGCGGGCGTGCTTGCTGCTGTTCGAGACTGCTGTGGCCTGCCGTTGCTGCCGACTCTTGCGCACGCTGCCCCTGCTACTGCTGCTGCGTGCCTTCGTGCTTGCTGCTTGCTGCTGCGGTGTGCCGCTTCTGTAGACTGCTGTCCGCTCTGCTTTGCGCAGCGCTTCGGTTGTGTGGTGTGTTTGCTGCCAGTGCTCGGAATGTTGCGCCCTGCCGCTGCTGGCTCCTACCGTAATAACTCACTCCTGCCGGTGCTTCATGCAAGTGCTGCTGCTGATGCTGCATGTTGCCTGCTGCGGGCTGTGTGTGGCTTTCTCTTGGGGTGCTGCTGTTCCACGTGTTGCCGATACGCCTGCGGGTGGGGGTTGCTCGCAGGTTCTGAGTGATATCTTGGGACTGTGGCGGCTCCTCTTGGTGGGAGCAGGCGGCGGCAGCATGGGCAGCAGCAGGAAGCACGTACTTGCCGCGGGGGCAGCAGCTGCCAGGCTGCCCACTTTTTTCACCCAGTTGCGTCAGCTTCTGCGACTCAGTCTGCAAGATGCGCTGCTGCTGCTGTGGATCAAGCCTGGCGACCTGCAGCAGCAGGGCGGGGGGGAGCAGCGCCAGCGACAAAGGGAGGCCATTGCCGCGGAGGCTGCTCGCAGGCTTGTTGAAGTAGGTTCCTCTGTTCTGAAGATAAAGGCATTTCAGTTTGCGTCTACGTAGACATTTATCGTGGTGCCTGCGTTATTCCCGTCGTATACAGATAGGTAGATACATTTGTCTTGGTGCGTGCGTCATTCCCCGTGTATTTATTCAGATAGATAGGTAGATCCACGCAGGGCATAAGAGTAAAATCAGCAGCAACAGCGGTGTGCGCGAAGTGCTGTACGCGCCTGCAGGCGCCCTTGCGAAGGAGCTACGCTCTCCTCTCTGTGTGTGTGTGTGTGTTTAATATCCTTGCATGTGGATGTTTACTCATGTCCCTGTGTGCAGAAGTATATACGCGTATATTATCCGTTTACGGATGTTTCCGTCCGTATATATATATATATATATATATATGTATACATATATATGTATGTATGCCACCAACATACATATTGTGTGGACAAGCGAATGCACACAGGTGGACGGCACAGGCCAGGCAGACGGATGGATACACAGCCCCAGTGAATGCGCGGACCAAGGGAGCAGCTCGCTCTCACGGCGTTCCTGTTGTCCATCTTTGTAGATATCTGTGTGTGTGTGTAGAGAGAGCGAGAAAGATACTCACTTCTGTGTACGTACGTATACGTATTTCCGTATATTATGTGCTTAGACACACACAGTTGTGGGGAGGAACAGGGGAGGGCGAAGCAGGCCCTCGCGGGGGAGCAGCGTACGTAGAGCCCGTCGCGGGGTGCCGCTGGCCGTCCAGCTCGGTGGTCCACTGGTCGAAGCAGGAGAAGAAATATTATTTCAGCCCGTGCATCGGTGCCTTGGTGCAGGTGTGCTGCTGGTTTGCCGATGCTGCTTTGCTGCTGCTGCTGCTGCAGTCCCTGGTGGAAATAGTCGATGGTAAGACGAGTCGAGAGGAACTCCGCCGGTGGGTCCTGCTGCAGCAGCAGCAGTAGTAGCGCCGGCGCGCGGTACCCGACAGAAGCAGCAGCAGCATCACCTGCGTCCGCGTCCTCTTCCTCTTCCCTCTCCAGCAGCAGCAACACCCTCGGCGGCCACTTGGGTGTTTCCGCTGCTGCATCACAGCCTCAACAGCACTTGAGCGGAGAAGTCGCGGAGCCGGCGTCTCGAGGGGCAATACGTGCGGTCCTCAGCAACTCGAAGAAACACACACGTGCGGCTTCTGCATTCGGGGGGGAGACGGCAGGTCTGCGACGCCCCACTGCGCCCTCCTGTGCCCGAGCCTCGCAGGGTCAACAGTACTACTGTCGCAGCGACGCGGAGCAGTCTCCAAAGCTACAGAGGTGCACCTGTGTCCACTCTCGTAGGAAGTCCCAGCAGCACGCGTGTGTCCGCGTACGTAGACACACATTTGGCAACGTGTGATGTTCCCACGGGTATCTGCGTTTACATATATATATATATATATATATATGTGTATACATCGGCACATATGTGTTCATGTATACATACACACACATGTGGAAATATGTGATGCTTCCAAGGGTATCTACGAATACATACGTGTGTATATACGTATATGTACATACATATGCGCATGTGTATCCATGTGTGTACACACACACACATACGGAAATATGTGATGCTTTCAAGGGTATCTACGTAGACATTTATATGTGTATCTGCGTATGTCCTCAAGTGTCCTTGGGTCGTGTTTTTGCCCACGAGCGTAAATCTCTTTTCACGTGCGCGTTCGTTTGCGCATCTCTGGAGAACTGGTGTATCTGTGTTTCACTTCGAAAGTCCATCGTTGTCGGGTGTACGCCAAACATGAGTATCTATATGTATATTTTCCTGGTAATGCACATCTACATAAGTGTGTATGTTGTGCACACACAGACACACAAATGTTTACCAGCAGGACAAGCGTCGCCAGGGGATGCGTCCCACGTGCCGCCAGGTGACTGCAGCAACATTTGGCCCTTGGAGGCAGCCCACCGTTTGTTCTAATGTGTCGACGGATGGACGCGTTTGTAGTGTACGCTTGCAAGATGTCCAGAGCAGACTGATGTCGATGCTTCCACTTCTGTGTATGTATTCGCCCGCGTACACACGTGAACATACAAATGTCCGTCCTGATGCACCGCATGCTGCGCTGCTGCAGCTGAGAAATTGCAACGGATGAGCGCGCACTTGCTGTTTCAACTACGTTCGCATATCGGCGCGTTGCCACGGGCCCTAAGGTGCGCAACTGTGGTTGTAGGTGGGAGCAGTCCTTTTGCTTCAATAAATACATATATAGTCGGAAGTTTGGGTGCATGTATGCGCTGCACCAACACTACTTATATATACGTTTACTTTTTTTTGAACGCTGGCTAGGGCATTTATGTGCTGCAGGTTCGCGTACGATGCTATGTGACTGGCGATCGCAGTGCGTGGAAGGCCGCAGAAATGCAGCGTGAAGTCGGCGCGTGGCACAAGGCAGCAGCACCATCCACTGTCACTTGCCTTGACGCATTGATTGGTCACATGTAGATTTTGTGTATGTATTCCTTGAGGAAGCAGACGACAGCTCGCACCGACACCAGCAGTTCTTCCTCGTGCTGCTTTTTGCATCGCGTGTAGTTGCTCCTCGTGCAGCAAGACACTCCGATGCATCACACTTGTGTCTGCATTTTTTACTTTTGCGTTGAGAACATGGCGCACTCCAACGAGTGCCGCCGCTGCTCCCAGTGTAGATCTTTCTGGAAACTCCTCGTATATATACTTATCAAAAGCGCATTCTAGAGCCTTAGTTATCCCCGCTCACCGGTGTGTCCAGTGTTTCTCTGCGTGCCGTTGCCACGGAGGACTGCTGCTGTTGCGACCAAGGCAGGTGCTGCCGCTGCTACAACAGGTACTGTAGAATCAGTTCCTACTTGCCGCTCCGGCGCACCTGCGAATGCCAGTCGCTCTCGTCAGCCCTGCACGTTCGACGGCGAGGCCACACGCGGCCGCCGAGTACGTATACCGATTGTGTACCCACACGCGTATGTATACACGCTCAAAAATTTCAAGTTCATGAGATGGGCGCCTTCACCGTTCCATCTGTATTCGCAAAGCTCTAGCAAGCGGTCCAGGAAAAAAAGAAGCGGCCTCCCCGTCGGCTTACCGTAATTTAAACTTTTACGCTAGCTACTTTTTGTGGTACAGCTATATAGCTCTACAGCTCTACCACCTCATCAGAGCCCACCTCTGACATACAGGAACAACAACTATGCTACACGTGCTCGTGGGACCCACTACCTTTGAACAACGGTACGTGTCACGGTGTACACACATTGAAATATGCGTGTGTGTTTCTTCTACATGGGTTTGTCGGCCTACACTGGGAGATTAACGTAGAAGCGCAACAGTTCTGGAGGTACACTTCACTTGTACTACCACAAGTAACGTTGGATATCCACGTATAGGCGTGGAGGAAGAGGTACAAGTATAGCGATTACTGTAAACGAGAGGAGTACTCTCGGTCCACTGTATCAGCTTCTGTCTGGAATTCCTCTCTTTCCAGTCGCGCAAGGGGTACTGTGGGAAATCGCTTTAGGACTACATGCGGCTCCCGCCTGTGACAGCGAAACCGTGTAACGTTGCACGTGCTCACATATATGTATCAGTATTTTTGTATATGTATACGTACAAAAGCTGGTGTATCTTTGTGCACTTCTCTCGAGACGGCTGAGCGGAGAAATCCGGCCAGACGCACAGGTGCAGCTGCTGGTGCACTACACATTCATCACGATTTGCAGTGTTCCACTGAGAACAAACCCACCATCTACACCTACTTGTACATAACCTTTTCAGCGTAGGATAGTTCTTTACCTTCACAGGCGACGAAAAGTTCCGGTACTTGACACAGGAGAACCTGGTGCGGTACTACACGTATACTGCCTCGCGCAGCGATAAACACGCCCGAGGATTCAAACGTATACCTGTATCTCTTCTTGTAATTCATGCAGGAGTAGTGTGCATAGGAAACGGGGCAGTAAGTGGAAACTTTCACTCTATCGCAAAATCTTCGGTGGTCTCTCTATTCGGTTGTTAATTATATCTCGAGGTACGTGTTTGTGTTTCACTGTCGCCAAGTCTTCGATCGCCTACACATACGGTTTTTAATTGTACTTCGACGTGTGTGTTTACGAAGAAGACAAGTACCTGAAGAGACTGCGAGGTCCGAATCAGAGGTGCGTGAGGCGCAGCTGAATGCTAATGTCCCTGCAGCAAATTTGCCGCTAACACTGCTTTACAAGTGCCACCAGCGAGAGGAACCCGTAGAAGGGACTTTGTTGACTGTTTGCGACAGCCGCACGCAGGCATGAATACCAAATATAAAGGATCTAGTGCTTTGGGATGCCAATGAAAACTACAGCACTTCTAGAGGCAGAGGCTAAAAGTAGAAATGTGAATGGCCACACGCCCAGCAAAACTAGCTTTTGCAGAATGCGACTGTAGTAAATGCAAGGGTAGTAGCAGTAGCGTTTGCAGTAGTTGTTGTAGTAGTGGCAGTAGCGTTTACATTTGTAGCTGTCGTGGTAGCAGTAGTTGTGGTGGTAACACGAGGAGGATTAATGGTAAGGACGGTAGCTCCTGTAGTAGCAGTGAAACGTGTAGTAATAGGCGTGGTAAATGCAATACCAGTACGTCCAATAGTTTTGCTACATACTACGAAGAGCAATGGTAAAGCAAGTGGAGATACTACTTTCGTAGACCTGTGAGAACTAGTATACAAAAAAGATGCAGAAGAACCAACTGTACGGTCGAACGTGATCCTACCAGCTCTAGAATTACGTGTGTAGCGTTTTGAATAACACATGCGTACGCAAGGAGAAGAAGAGGCACTTTTTAGTTGGGGAATACGTGAATAATCTCTTTCCTGCTGTTTCCGTACGTGCTTCTATTCATACACATCATACTTACGTGAGGAGATGGTGATAGTATTCATATCTACCTTAAGGGATTTTCTCGTCCTGCACACTGGTGTCAGGTCACCAGTGCATCTGGTGTAGAGCTACAGGCTAGGAGTGAAGAAGCCGCAGCAATTGGTTACTCACGAGTTTGCCAACTACGTGTAGACTTAGGCATGTACGCGCACACACAAGAGAATATGAGTTGTCTATACGCATGTCTAGCTCAAGAGGATCAGCAGCTGAATGCCGCTCACGTACATGTTGTCAGCTGTAGGCAAGCAGAATAGTTCAGGTGGCGTGGGATTATAACGAGTAGCTACGAGTCTATCTATCCCGAACAGGGCTACCAGTAGGCAATAACGTGTCATTAGTATAGTGGGGACTCTACGCATGCGCAGGAAACAGGAGCACCTCCGTTGAACAACTTCGACAGAAGCAGAAGCGTGAAACACATACATGGAGGGGGGCAATTTCAAATCTTCTGTACACTAGAGAACACCCAATGGGGAGGAGGGTGAGATGCCTGCGGCCACCTATCCTCGAATATGTGTGCTTACGGCTCTGTCTGTTCATGGATAAGTACTGTGGAAAGAACGCTGCTCCGGATGGTGAGTCGAAGCTTCCTATACGCTCCTTTGGACCTATGGCTCAGTATCTCATGCATTAGTTTGAGCTAGCATTGAAGAAGACAAATGCACGGGTCTACAAGTGAGTGTCGAGAGGGTGCACTGCGGTTGATTCCTACGTGAACGTACACAGTTGCAGCCAGGAAGGTACGGACAGGTAACTTATTGAGGTACCAACTAGCAGAGAATGTTTTTCGGTGGAACACGTGGATGGCGAGGAGCACGACCCGAAAACGACCAGCGCGTCTCTTTGACGCACCAGTAAACAGATGCAGTTGTACTTCGACCGGCTGTATGGCACCGACTTTGGGTGAGCGACAGAGCAGAAGGGCGTAAACTGACTGCCAGCGCAAAAAATGCCAGAAACCTACAGGTGTATGCCTCCGTACTAGCACACGCATATCTGTTTGCGTGTTCACTTGTCCGTACAAGGGTTTGTGCAGATTTGCATCTGGACTACATGTCGAACGTATATATTTACACGTACGGCGTGGTGGAGCACTTTCGATATATACTGACGAGTTGTGGTCTGGTGTACGCACATGTGCTTGTTTGTGTCGACACACACAGAACGAGCAAGTTAATGCGACCACGCGTGTGCACACTTCCACTTTCAGAATGCCGGTAAGCGTGTGCGTGAGCAAGTGCACCTTGCGCGTTCACGTGTACCAGTTGATTTACGCAGATGCGAATGCACGTGCGTAAGACGGTGCTTGTAAGCTCAGGCTGCATATTTATTGATGCGCATGCTTTCACGTTGAGGCCTGTGCATCCCCAAGACTATATTAGTACGCACAAGCAGGTCTTCACACACTCTCAGCCGTCACACCTAAATCCTGCTACACGAGAGTGTCACCGCATAAACCTCACACATGTACGCATACGCAAGTCACCATATATCTTACAAGCCTGAATATGGGTACGCGTGTCTAGACACACTGTCACTAACTAGCGTTTCTGCAATGGCGCAGCATGTCTTTACCACTCTTCTCCAGTGAGGTTCGTGTCCAATTTACTGTCGCAGCAGCGGAGAACAAATAACGGCTGCCGTGGCAAGAACCTCACACTCTGGTGTTAACTGCAGTAATATAAAACTCTCATAATCTTGTGGACGCATCAACAGCACGAGACTTTCTTTTAACCAGCGTCAGCAGCACTTTTGTCAAACACGTGTGTCGCTAACAGCAGGAACGTCCTGTACCTTTTGGCGTGAGGTATTTTCCTAACTACAATGTAGCTGCAAAGTGATGACGCGTCTGCACGCACAACCTTAAAAAGCCACCTGAGCTAGGCACTTCTATTCAGAACTGGTGAGTGTGTCCAGACGTAGACAATTACATATACGAGTGTTCACTTTTATCCCCTACTGCAGCACCAGCAAAAACAAGGTTTCGAGCGTGCTTGTAGTGACGGTGAGCAAGTGAAATATGAGTTTCACTACACAGGTAAAGCACATTGTTTATCCATCTTGCAGAAACTCATGTCCCTGCTTGTGTGCGGGCTTCGGGTGGAAATTGTGCTCACTTGCATAAATTTGTGTGCTTGTCGAAAGTGGAGTATTCAGCTACGCACACAACACACACTTCCAAATGAGAAATATATATTTGTGGTCGTCTACCAACTTAAAATGAACGTACGCTGAAGAGGATACATGCAAAAATGTTTTCAAGAAGCGTCGCACGGGCGAATACGTGATACACAAAATGCATACGCATGGGCGTGTGCGGATACAACGGCTCAGACTAGTGCTCATAGAGGTGCGAACAGGAGATTGGTTCTCTCCATACATGATCAGATAGTTGTACAAATACGTGCGTACCCGAGGGGGTGTAATCCGTAGGTATGGACGTGTTACCGTTTTTCCGCGTGTTTGAGCACATATAAATGATTGAACACACATATACCTCCATTACACAAAACATATACCTACGTATACATCTAAGGGTACAAGGTGGGATTTCTTCGTACGCGTCACTCTTTCACTCTTTCAGCGACGTGCGTACGCTCCTTCGGCTGCATACTTACGTACACATATGTGCGCATATGTACACGTGTAGGTCGTTGTGTGCTTAGGCCTGTTTACTTCTACGTACGAGTCAACTGGTACACATGGGAAGGAAAAAATTACGGCATATATGTGCCTATGTGGATGTGCATTCATAAGTCGGCTCACTCTCGCACTTGATGCCCGCAGTGGTTTGTAGATATGCCCACATTGGTGCGTTGCAGTGTACAGCTACGCGTTTACGAATGTGCGCACACAAGTTCGCTTCGATGCTACATATATTTGTAAACAGACGCATATGTACGCAGACACAGCTCACACACATTTGCGTCTAATCCCACATGCACGTATTCCTCACGCCATCGAGGGCTGCTCGTAGGATGCAGTAGGCATCCAGCCTAATCCCACAGAATCCGCGCAGCTGAACGAGGAAGCGCCGCCAGCGACACCTTTTGCTGGCACTCAGGGTGGTTGTAGATCGTGGTTTGTCGCAGAGCACAGCAGCGCAGGGCACTGCAACTGAACTACAGCACAGGACAGTAAAACAACTGTACACTAGAGCAATATCAAGAGCAGACCGCAGCGGCCTAACAGCAGACTACTACAACATTGCACTACAGTGAAAAAGCACAGAACGGAGCCCCTGGTACCGGCAAGCATGTAGCTCGCTGCCGCAGCGTATGTAGTAGAGCTGCCCTTTGTATACATCGCACACGAATCAACATGTTCGCAAGAAAGGCAGCTGCAGCGGTAGCAGCTCTGAAGCGTGCCTGAGAGAATCAGCAGCAGCCAGCTTCTACAGTGGGCCGAAGTCTGTGTGCCGGCACACTTAGAGCAAGCACCAGCAGCAGCGGAAACGGCGGCACCAGCAGGAGCGGTAGCACTAACAAGAGACCGGCCGCAGCAGCTGAGAGCAGCTACACTAGCAGGAATGACAGAAACTTTCGCCACGAGTAATCCCAGTGAATAAGCGCAGCAGCAGCAGCGAATGGAGCGCGAAGAGCAGTGGCATATACGCATGCGGATGTATGGCTAGAATTATCTTGCGACTTAGCAGCAAATAGAACAGCTGCACCAGACACCGGAGAGGCAAAAGAAGACATTCGGCTTGTAGGAAACGCCACGATGCGCCTACCGCTCTGCGTATCTGTGTGTGCTTGTGTGTGGGCGTGTGTAGGTGGAGGTGTGTTTTAAGTGTGTGTGTGTGTGCGTGTGTGTGTGTGTGTATACGTGCTGGTGTATGCACGTATCTACACATTAGCTGAAACAGTACGAGTTCCACACATGCAGCAATCACACCGCCAGTGGTAGGTGCAGGAGCCCGGGAAGTCTCCACAGCAGTGGCAGGAGGACCCGAGTTGACGTGGCACAGGCATACAAGAAAGTCACTCCAAGACAATCAGTCTCAGGCCGCTTTGGTGCCGTGTTACTTGTACAATTGAAGGACCAGCGTTCTGCTACGGCAACTGCAGGGCCGTCGTGCCCGTGTTGCTGTTGTAAGTTTCCGGTGCTGCACGGCTACACAGCGGAGTTCCTGCAGTGCTGCTAGGAATGGTGCTGCTGCGGCTCTCTCTTCTGGTGCCACAGGAGCAGCAAGGCGACTTCTTAGACTGCTGTATCGCAGGAGGAGCAAGTCAGACCCATGCCAGCAGTTGGTGCGCCTTTCTGCTCCTGCTGCGGCTTCGGCTGCGCGTGGGGGTCCTCGGGGTGTTGCTGCAGCAGCCGCCGCTGCTCCGGCCGCAGCTGCTGCTGCTACCGCCTCTCTTGCACTCTTCCTGGGCACGCTCGCGGGTGCTGCCCTCCGTTTGCGCTCACTCTCCCTTCTGCCCCCGTTATTAGAGGATTGGTGGGCGTGTTTTCCACATACGCCCGTATCTGTGTTCAGTTTCTTTTGAACTGCTCGCCCTTATCCTTCCCTGCGTCTCCCATGGGGATCTTCTGCTGCTGTGGTGCTCTCGGTCGTGAGTGTATAACCACACAAGGAACAGTGCGCTGCAGTGCTAGCGCGTGTGCTCCTGCAGTAACACACACTCTCGCTGCACTCCCATCATTTATGTGGCACGATACGTGTAAAATAGGACGTGCTGCGGCTGCCGCAGCACTCGCACGTCTGTTGATGCTGTTGGCCCGAATGGTCCATCTTCAGCGGTGTAGCCTCTCTCCGTTGCAGAGTGCTCACCAGGGCAGCAACTACTGGGTGCAGCAGCAGCAGCACCAGCGGAAACCATGAGCAGCAGGCACAGCGGCCACGCAACGACTGGACGAAGAAGAGGCGACAGAGCCTGAATGCAGCTAGCGAAGCAGCTTGACGCAGCAGGAACATCAGGAAACAGCAGTAGCAACGGCAGTGCTATGCTGCAGCGCGACGGGAACGGCCAGCAGCTACGGCAGGTCTCCGGCGGTGGATTCCTTCTGCACGACAGGCACCATCAAGCAGCGCAGCGGCAGCCCGCTGCAACACCAGCGGCGAAAGAAGGGAGCTAGGTACGCAGCGGCTGCAACGGAGTGGAAATGCTACGAGTACACATTTGTGATACTTTTCCTCCACGAAGGAGAGTACCACGTGTGTTGCACTTCTCTGCTGCGGAACACAGCAGCTCCTTCCGTCCGTGCAGGACTGTTGTCGCAGTAGAGAGCCTGCCCAGCACCGACAGGACGAGGAGCAGCACGAGCACCACGATGTATTTGAATCTGAGGAAAACCAACAGCGCCGGAAGCAGCGCCACCAGCAGCCGCAGCCGCAAGTCAGGCGGCGGATACGGCAGTGGCAACACCGGTGGCCGGAACACGCCGCCGTGTCTTTCTCGAACCCCCCCCTCACCCCGCCAGCAGTTGATGTCTTGCTAGCCATCTGCGAGAAGTTGTACGCCGACCTCCTTGCGGCTGTCTGAAGAAACGAAAATTGTTGTCTTCTGCCGTGGAGGATCTGCCCACGGGCCATCAGGTGTATGTACACCGCCCGCACTCTTTGCATCGCATTCCCGCGCTATACGGGTCCTCCAGTGCAAACATACTGATTTCCCTTACCCACGATGCCCGTATACCACGTCCAGTTCTTAATTTGGATCAACCGCCTTCACGGTATGACGCACGCATCTGTTGGAGTGGTTCGACACTGCCTTCAGCTTCACATACAGCGCATCGAGGGACACGTACGCGCCGTGTACCGTGCGTACCCTGTCTTGCCGCTGTACAGTCAACTACTCAGGTCGACGTAAACCACCTGCAACGTCTCCATTCAGCGCTCTGTACATACACCGCAGCTAGTGTGCGTGTGCCGGATTTAGCGTAGCACGGCCTGTGCTACGCTGCGTACATGCACCACCGCCGTGTTATCTACACGCTACCTTCAGGTGTGCGTACATTCCTCAAGCAGGCGCACGCAGCGCCTTCTGGTTGCGCACACCTCGTGCAGTGTACATACACATTCTGCAGTGTTTGCACGCCGCCTTGGGGTCTACAGGCCCCCTCTTTGCCTGTGCGAAGACCGTTTTCAGGCTTATGTACACTGCTTTCTTGTGTACACACACCGCATCCAGGTGTGTGCGTCCACACCTCTGCGTTCAGCTGTATGTATGCCACCAGGACTGCACATATACGGCCTTTCCATGTTGATACACGGCTGTGGAATACGTACGCGTGCCGCTGGGCCCACTCGCCTGCGGGTGCACACTCACCCGCCTCGGGTGTACGTACGTGGTGTGGGACACACCCTCTAGCGGGTGTGTCCGCCTTAGTGTACTCTGTTGCGGCTAAAGTCTATTCATTCTACAGAATCCCGACACTCTGTTCAGGTCTGCAGGATCGCTTTTGCGGCGCAGCGCCCTTGTCTCTGCTGTCTTGGCCCCCGGCGGTCTGCTTCCAGACGGAGGCGGATACGTGCGAGGTGATTCTTTCCCCGTGTAGCACACCCTCTCCCCTGTCCAGAAACGCAGCTCCTCGTCCGCGTATCGCGTTTTTTTGGTTCCATTGTCCTGTTTCTTGCTGCTGCTGCTGCTGAGATTCCGTGTGTGTCTTCGTCTCTTTCTTCCCCTTCGCGTGTCTTCGTCGCTGCAAGGCCCACCGCTATCGCTTCAGTGTAGTGACCCGCTTGAGACAACTTCTTTTCGCACATCTCTTCGTTGAATTCAGGCGCCAGCCTGTACAGAAGTGACGGCACTTCCTATCAAATGCAGCAGCGGCTGCAGAGAGAGTCACGGCGTGCACGAAATCCTGCACCCGATAAAACAGCGGATAAACACACTACTTCAACGCGTGAGGAGACCTGTGTCCGTGTCCTTAAAGACATATATTCAAAAGAAGGGTTTTCTGACACAGAGCTTGTTTTACTTTGACTGTCTGCACTCGCCGCGTGTCTACTGCGGTGGAACCATCTGCGAGGTGATCCCACGCCTGCGTTAAGTCTCTGCTTTTGGACGTGCTGTCTTGTCGACTTGCCCAAGTGCTACCGCTTACGCTTTCCTCATGAGCATCCCGTGTCTTGCTCGAGCGACCGATGCCATCTCTCTGCTGCCGGAAATGGTAGCTGATGCCTGCCGACCCACTTGGGAGCTATGCAGGCGCAACCCCATCCCAGCTGATGCCTGTGTGCGAGAATTGCTTTCTGGCCATATTGCTCATCTAGGGACAGCGTCTTTCTGCGTCTGCGTTGACACAGCGCCGTCTTCTCTGTTCGACTACCCAGGCATGCAATTTCTGCCTCCGGCATGTCAGTGTTGTCGCCGTTTGTCCCCTCAGCCACTCGTCTAGTTCGGTTGAAGCCGCCGTTACTGGTAGTCAGCAGCAGGACCGTATTGTTTTTTATTGCCTCTCGGTGAAGAGATACTCCAGACAGCTTTTCCACCAGCAGCGAGTGGATCAGGAGCATTTGAAGACGCGGAAGAACACCGCAAGACGTGGAGTTGACCACTCACCTGCAAGGCCTTAAGGAACAGTTGTACTATTCTAAAAAGAGAGGACAAGGGGAAAACCACCCTTCCGTGAGCAGTATACTCTCCTCACCTGTACACGCCCAATGCAGTCCTCTGTGCTGATCTCTCGATCACCCTCCGGTCTTTCCGTTCACTACGTGCCTTCTTTGTTGCCGCAGCGATGTTCGTTATTATGAGGGACAAGTTAGTTCTGAAGTGAGGAGAATCGCAGCCTCAACGTGTTTTAGCGCGTATTAAGATAATTCCCCGCTGTACGTACACCGGCATGAACGCCGATCAGAATGCACTCATGTGTACTCCCGGCTACGTTAAGTGCGCGCGTGGACTAAGATCCTCTTTCTCGGGGCATGTATTTGCACATACGCAGACCCGCATACGTATATATGCTGTAAATGGACATGCGTCAGGCGCTGGAGCAAAAATGTTCTCCTTAGAGGCAGCAATCAGCACTGCGTAGGTATGTCGTTTTGGAGACAAGGCGGCCGTTAGGTGTCTAGCTTCACAAGGAGCCGAGGCGTGTCTCGTGAATCTCTTCACACGCCCGCATATCTCCGCGTGTACGAACACACGTTCATACAAGTGCAGGATATGTGAGAACTTCTCAATATAGAGAATTTCTTTAGTAAAGCACCTGCGTGAGTGGGAGTGCGCCGGTTCTAATTAGCAGTGCGGATCCCCTCCACGTATGCGAACGTTATCGAACATAGTGCCTAGGGATATGACATACATATATGCTACATGCATATATATATATATATATGTATGTGTAAGCCTTAGTTCGAGAATTGTATTTGTTGAAGACGTGCTTCGCAGAGGAGTACGCTACAGATTTGTGGGAGCTCGGCGTGTATGTACACTCCACACAGCGGCTTCAACCATGTGTTGAGAGGGCGCTGGTCCCGGCTGTACAGCGGGAATGCAGAAGCCTTCCCGTTCCCAACTAATGCAGTTTTCCACTGCGTGCACCATTTTCCACTGCGTGCACCATTTTTACGTGTACCTATGGATATGTACACATATCATCATAGAAATTTTTCTATTACTTGTACGACTACCGCGTCAGTGACGTAGCAGCCCCCCGCTCACACCAAAGCTGCCGAGTGTACACGCAGCGAAAAGGCCCTCCTATTTGTGAGCCCTCATAGACCGCTGCTTCCCCCTGCAATTGCTACTGCTACGCATATGCTTGCGTCTACACGCGCCTTCACATGTGAATAGTTCCGCATGGCTTGTAACGTGTGTCCTCCCCTTGTATTCATCCTGAAACGCATGTCTGCCCACGTAAAGAGGACACGTTGTTGCTGCTGCCTCTGCTGCCGGAAAAGCCTGGGAATTGCTGCATTACCAGAAACGCAAAAGCAGACGCTTGCTGCGTTGACGGCCTCCGCGCGTCGTGCTGACCGGCAACGAAGACGAAGAAAAGGTCGTGCCGTTATGCGTACGGGTCCATCGCCAACAGCAGCCGCCGCAACGACAGCAACCCCCTACAGGAGAACAGCCGCCGGAGAGCGGTTGTCTCTGCAGCAGAAAAACAGGTTCGAACAGCAGTTATGACAGCAGCAATTTCCGACGTGCAAATGTTGCAGCAGCTGCGTTACCGACCAGCCGCAACTCTTTTCTTCGGATTTGCAGTACGAGCGTGAAAATCTACGCTTAGAAGCGTGAAACCTATGTGTCGACTTCCTTTCTGGGATCCTACGCGTCCCCCAGCAGTGCTGTTTCGGCTGCTGCTGAGCGCTGCAGCTGGAACGAGTGGCGTCGGTAGCGGTGGCGGGTAGCATGGCATCGGAGTCGCTGCTGTGGAGTGCTGCGGCTTCTTCGCCTTCCGAGCTACAACAGCTACTGGAACAGCAAACGAGGCTGTTTTCTTCTGCTGTCACTCTGGTGCCGCTACCGGCACGCAGCATGGCATCACCAGCAGCAACTGAAGATAGCAAGTTTCTACGATATCGTCCCTTGGCGAGTTTCGCGGCCACGTCTACCTCTTGCGTGCCGCCTGCTGCCCACTCTCCCTCTTGCTTCTCTCTCCATCTCGCTGCTGCAGCTACCTGCGGCCCGCCTGCAACAGCGCTAAGCAGTACTCTTAGTAGCGCCAGTACTGAAGTGTGCGCTGGTGATCTTTCCCCCTGCTTTTTCCCTCACGCAACACCTCGGCGTTTCGTCGACGGAGCGACAGAGGTGACAGCAAGAGTCACGCACCACCAGCTGCAGCAAGTGGCTCCTTCGCTGTCGCCTTCTCATCTGCAACAGACACACGCGTTACCACTGCAGGTGCGGCTGGACCATGCCACGTGCCCTGCTGAACGCTGCTCCACGACAGGGACAGCTGAATCAACAGAAGATTCGCAGTTCCTAAGTCTACGAAGGATAAAACAGGAAGCAGCACACGCGTGCGCCGGCAGGGAAGCCCGGGACGCAAACCTTTGCGGGAGGACGCTAGCAGCCGATAGGAAAGCTGCTGCTGGTGGTGGGGTCGTGACTGCTGCCGCCACAGCCACTTGGGGTTTTGCTGCATCGGAGACAGCTCAGTACTCTGCACCAACAGCAGCAGACTGTCCTGACGCCGGCGCCCCCTGCTACCCCATAGATGAACATACGTTTGCTGCTAATGCAGCATTAGCTCCTTCGGTAAACGGAGCGCCAGGCCTTATTATTAGTGCAGCAGCAGCAGAGCTTGAGGCAGCCGCAGCAGGCTGCGCTGCGGCAGCGGCAGGAGCTGCGACAGCGCAAGAAGCAGCTTTTTTGAAGGGACGCACGAAAGCAGGGAAGGAAATGGCTCTTCCTACTGCTCCTTTACGCCTGGGGAAGCGCGGCAGACGGCCGAAAGCAGCTGCTGCAGCGCAGGAGGGAGGGGCGCTTTATCAGCAACAGCATCGCTTAACACGATGCATGCGGGGCAGAGTGACGCAGGCGGCGCCGACCAGCAGCAGCATTTACTCACGCACACGGAGTAGCCCCAGTAGCAGCAGCCGCAGTCGCAGCAGGAGCAGGAAGCGAGGAAACAACGGCAGCCTCCGGCGTAGGACGGGAAAAGTGCAAGGGTTGGGTCGGTATGTCGAAGCAGCTGAAGCAGCTGCAGCACCGTACCTGCAAAACCAAGGGGAATGGAAGAAAACAGGGAGGCGTCGGCTGCGAGGTTCGTCTCCTGCTCCTGAGGTCACTGTTGGTTACAGCGGTAGCACCAGGAGCAGCAGCATTACGCCGCTAAGCTTCGTAGACATGGCGTATGGCAGCAGCAGTAGCAGCAGCCGAGAAGAGGCACTAGCCGTCACTTGCAGAGAGGACACGGCTGGCAGCAGCAGCAGTAGCGGCGGAGTTTCTCCTTCTACATGCACCGACCGCAGCAGCAGCAGCCTCGAGTCGCCGGGAAGAAGCAGCCGCTGCAGCGGCAGAGAGGACGAAGAGGAGCAGCTAGCTTGTGGGATACCTGCTGTTCACGCCACTACCCACACCGCGGCTCTCGATCCAGGAAGTCACAGCGCAGCCACGAACGCAGAAGAAGCTGCAGCGGTGCATGGAGCATCAGCAGTACGTGCAACTGGACTGGACTATGGTCCGCCGTTGTATGCTACTGTTTACCCTGCGACAGCACAAGAGGGAGTCGGGGAGCCCCAGGGAACGGCTAACGACAGCAGCAGGAGAACTGAATGCGGACGGTTTGTTGGCGCCAGTACTGGGGCCGTAGGCGGAGGAGGAGAAGCAGCAGCAGATGACGAAGAAGAAAACAGCGGCAGCAACAGGTTAGCTGGGCGGCTGCTGAGAAAGCGAGCCGCAGCGGGTGAAACCGTTGGGGAGGGGGTCTCGAAGCGCGCGACCCTTCATTGCCGCACGAGCGGGAGAAAGAGAAGAACAACGGCAGCTGCTGCTGCGGCTCGTGGAGAAGATAGCTGCTGGGTATACCAGCCAGCAGCCAGTTACAGTAGAAACAGCAGAGGACGCATGCGCGGCAGCGCATCCATAGCAGCCTCAGCAGGAGGGAGCGCAGGCAGAAGGTGTGGCTTAGACTTACACGCTGGGGTGGGAGGGACGCACAGCAACAACCCTAGTGCCATTACTGCTGCTGCTGCTGCAAAGCAGATGACTGCGTCCGCGGAAGCAGCAGCTCCGTCGTCTGTCTGCGGGCCGTCGGCGTCGTCTTCTGGAGGGGTGTTGTGCAGCCGCAACGAGAATACGCAGGCGGGGTCCTGTCACACTCAAGCACCAGCAGCACCAACGGGAGAAGCAGAAGAAGCTGCAGCAAGAGGAGCGGCAGGAGCAGACGCTGGCAAGCTGCTGCCCAAAGTTGAGCCGAGTGCAGTTCACCGTTACGCTGGAAGTGCGGCAACAGTTGTACAACTGCCGATGCGAGACGCTGGAGCAACACGAGGATTTCCCCACGAGGTGGCCGCGGCGCCAGGAGGTGGTGCCCACCAAGTCGAGCAGGAAGGTAAGGGAGAGCGAGAGAAAGAGAAACGACTTGCCGAATACGCATCAAACGTGTCCTAAGAAGATTTTCGTTCTTGCGCCGCTGTTGCCAAAGTTGATGCTGCTAATGCTGTTTTCGAGGCACCACCCAGCTGGCGCTGCTGTCGAATTACTGGCGCTTTGTGGTGATGGTGGTGCTGCTGCTGCTGCTGCATCTGTGTCGGTGTGAAACTCGTTGCGGGTTATGGCTAGTCGTAGAAGCAGCTGCACTCACAAAAGCGCTTCTACGCTGTCAGTTTTTTCGTATCACACTCGCTGCACGCCCCTGCAGCAGCTGGCCCGCAGAGCTGTTTTCCCGTCGGCTGCAGGTTCTCGTGGTCCCCTGCTGCTGCAGGACATTGCCCTGCTTTTTGCTGGAGCTGGTCGATACAGGCGCGCACACGAAGCGCTACGATATGTATGGATACGGTCGAGAGGAAGATACAACGAAGGATGACGGTGGTAGCTGTCTTTGCTATCTCCGTTTACACACTGCCTGTCTGAGCTCACCGTTGTGAGCAAATATATATCTGTTTCTTTCTGCCCCTGTATCTGTCTTTCTATATGCACGTAGGCCGGGGTGTTTTCTTGATCTGACTGCTTACTTGTGCGTCTGCGTTCCGACCGCCTCCTGCGGGCTGAAATGGTTGCTGCAGCCGCAGACGCTTGCGCAGCAGGTGGTCGCATGCAGGGCAGCAGCTACTGCGACGAAGGCGACAGCGGTGCTGCTGCTCCTGCTGGTGCTTCTTCGGCTGATCAGCCGCTGCTGCTGGCGTACGTGAACGACAACAGCTGCGGTAACGGGAGGGCGCTTGCCTCCGGGGTAGAGTTGGAGTGCGGAGGAGGCGCACTGCAGCAAGGCGGCAGCAGCAGCAGTCCTGCGGCGGGACCTGCACTGGGTAGCTGTAGCAGCGGAGAGACCAGCAGGAACGTCTGTGGTGGTCGCAGCAGCTGCGACAGCACGGCTGTCTTTCTACATCCTACGGCGCGTGGGGCAGATCCTTCGTGGAGCAGCAGCAACAGCACGTCCCCAAACGGCAGCAGCCTGGCTTTCAACAGCCGCATCAACAACAGCAGCGGCCTGTCTGGACTGTGTGTGGACGGCACGCCGGACGCGGGCGAGCTGTCGCTCTCCAGCGGCGCGCGTAGTAGCAGCAGCGGCAGCCCGAGCATACTAAGCTGCAACAGCGGCACTGCCGCCGCCAACAGCAGCAGTAGTATCTCGTTGTGCTCCAGCAGCAGCGGCAGCGGCTCCTCTCTGAGCAGAAGTAGCAGCAGCAGCAGTAGTCGCGGCGTGGGGATGGCCGTGCCAGGCGGCAGCAACGGCGGCGCGGATTTGCTGATGCGACCAGGTGTCAGCTACTACGGAGGACGGCAAGCGTGGGTGGCAGAAATCAAGTACGGTGGCCGCCGGCGCTTCAAGGTGTTCAGCGTCGCCAAGTACGGCTACGAGGGAGCCAAGCAGATGGCAGCAGCAACTCGAGAGCAGTGGGAGGCTGCGCGTGAAGCCGGGCAGCTGGATCAGCTGATGCGAAGCTCGCAGCGCCACCAGTGCCCGGTGCAAAGCGGAGTGAAGGGCGTCTACTACGATACTGCGAGGAAGGGGTGGCGCGTAGTCGTGACACTCAACTGCAGACAAATGAGCAAATTTTTTCTGGCCAGCAAATTTGGAAATGCGGAGGCAAAGCGCCTCGCTATTGAGTGTAGACAAATGTGGCTGGACGCTATTCGAAACGGCAGAGCAGACGATGTCTTTGAAAAGGCACGTAGACTCGTCTCTTTCAAAATGAAGTCCACCCCACTCAGCACGCATCCAAAATACGTGTCGCTATCTCCCGTCCTCAAACCGGCGCCGTCTCCCCCGTCTCCGTCTCCTTCTTCGGCTTTGATGCACTGTGGCAATCCTGCTGCGGCCGGGGCTCGGACTGCGCTGCCTCCGCCAGCCAGCGGCCTTCCCAGCAGGCTGGCGGCCAGTGCTGGGCTCTCCAGCGCGGCCGCAGCTGCTGCCGCAGCCGCCGCGGCTGCCGCGCTTTCGCAAAATGCTGCCGCTGCCGCAGGGGGCCCGCACGTGCTGCTGCCACCACTGATGGCTGCTGCTGCCGCTGCGACGGGAGCAGCCGCCCAGACCGGGGCGTCCAAAACCCTCAGTCCGTTCCACAGCAGCAGGGCGTCGTCCTTTCTGCTGAAAAGTCCGGCAGGGGCCACGGACACGGCTTCGAGAATGCGTGACAACGCAACGAGTGAAAAAAGTGCGGGAGAGCCGCTGTTCTCTGCTGCTGCCGCCGCTGCCCGACTGGCCGCCGCTGTTGCAGGCGCTGCTGCTGCAGGCCAGCCCCAGACAGCAGGTCCCCCAGCAGGTGCACCCGCAAATTTTGCTAACAGCTGCAGCAGCGGCGCCCCTGGAGGAGGAGGAGGACTCGCAACAACAGCAAGACTGTCCCTGGGGCTGGTGCCGCAAGATGACTGCCCGGGTCTGCATCCTGCAGCAGCAGAGCAGAGGGTAGTAGCAGCTGCAGGAGCGGCAGAGCAGGCGGGAGACTTTCGCGAGGCGGCGTGGCTAAGGAGCAGCAGCAACAACAGCAGCAACGACATCTTCGGGAGCGCGGGTCAGCAACAGCATCCACCCAAGATGTTGCAGCGACTCCCGACCGGTGGCAGCGGACTGCTATTGAACAACAAGAGCAGCAGCAGTTGCAGCAGCAGCACCAGTAGCAACGCCTGCAGCAGCAGCGGGACGGGCATCAGCACCTCGCGTGGCACTACCGGAGGCGGCAGTAGCAGCATTAGCAGCTCCATTACTCAGTGTGAAGATGGAGCCGACTCTACCCGTTCCTCTCCGACTCTCAGCTCCTTCGCTGCCTGTCTTGCAGACGAAGTAGGCACGCACGTGCAGCCGGAGGCAACGCAGCAAGACGGCCAGGCAAGCATGCGAAGCGAGAGTGCACCGTGCGTGGGCACCGCTCACACCGCAGCAGCCACAGCGCCCGCAGCCTCTACCGCCTCACAGACAACTGCAGGAGAACAAGGAGCTGCACCAGGAATAGCGATGGCTTTTGCAGAAGGAATGCAAAGACCGCTAGCAGCAGCAGCTACCACAGCTGTCCACGAGACAGCTGCGGCAGACCCGTCAAAAAGGACACAGGCATTCGACTGCGATGCTGTCGCTGGCAAAGGTGCTGAGGAGTTGACTGGGAGTTACGTAGCAGGAGCAGCAGGGGCTGCCAGTAGTACCCTGCAACAGCAGCAGCAGCAGAGTCGGCTGGAAGGGCCGCTCGACCGTACTGCTGACGATATTTTCCGTGCGGGCGTGCATGACACCGCCCTCTCGTTCCCATTTGGCGCTGTTCGGGAAGGAGGACGGCTGCTGCAGCAGAAACCGTGGGGAGAGATAAACACAGAGGAAAGCGATTCGTCAGGATCAGCAACAACAGGCGAGTCTCCAGCTGTGGCAGCAGCAGAAGCGACAGCAGAAAGACTAGCAGCAGCAACAGCAGCAGGACAAGGAGGGGCCGCAGGAAGCGCAGAAGGAGGCCACGGAGGAGTGCCCATGCGATCAGCGGCAGTCATGCCAACTGCCGGAGGAGTAGAAGAGGGCCCAGGAGCAGCAGGAGGGAATGATGCGGAAACAGCAAGCGAACAAGCAGCAACAGGAGCGGAAATCAAAGACTGTGGAGCTATGCTGCCTGCCCCTGCTTCGGGGACGCTTTCTGCATGCGGAGACGATGCTGCCGTACGTCCACAGGAGGTGCAGCTAGGGGGTGGCAGCAGCCACAGGCAGCTGCAGCAACACTTCCAGCTGCAGCTGCTGCAGGACTTGCGAGGCAGCTCGTTTCCGCTTCTGGATGCCTTGTGGCCTTCTGCTTCTGCAGCTGCTGCTGCTCCTTCTCTCGGCGGCCCTCTGCATGTAGCCGCAGATCTCTCAGCGAGGGGTAAAATTACGAACTTTAACAACTGCGGCGCTTCTGTGGCTTCGGCAGCGAAAGGACCTGGGGAATGCGAAGGACAGACGTTGCTGCCTTCTGTTGCCGGCTCTTGTCTTTCTTCTAGAAGCAGCAGCTACGACGTGCAGGGTCTTTCCTCTGCTGCTGCTGTTGTCCCCGCCGCGCCCGACAAAGTTGCCGGTGCTGCAGCTGTGCCAGAGAGCAGTGCTGTTACTCCTGCTCCCGAGCAGACCAGCGGCTGTTGTGGAGATCTGCCATCGGGGGGGGCAAACACGTTGTCTGAGCTGTTGCAGCAACCGCGTGCACCCCTGTCGCTGCAGCAACAGCAGCAATTCTTAGCTGCTGCTGGTTCCCGGCCTTCTTCAGCACTCCCGGCAGAAGGAGAAGATGGAGGAGGACGCAGTAGAGCGAACAGCAACGCACAGGCTGCGTGCGAGGCTGCAGCGACTGCTGCTGCTGTCGCACCTCCTGGTGTTTGCTGCAGCTTTCCAGGGGGAGTGGCTAGTGCTGCTGCAGCAGCTGCTGCCCTCCGCCCGAGCAGTCCATGGATGTTGAGTCCGTCGCCGCGCTGCTTTTTACCTGGGGCAGCAGCTGGAGCCACACGCGCAAATCCAGCAGCCGCCCCGGCAGAAGATGCTCGGAGCTTTTTCCCAGGGATGAACAACCTCAGCAACAGCAGAGGTCCACTGGGAGGAGGAGGAGGAAGCAGCCGCCGTCGCGGAGGCCTCGCAGTAGGAGCAGCAGCAGCAGGCGCGCCCACATCTGTGCAAAGTCGGCAGCAACAGCTACTACAGGCCGCAGCAGCAGCTTCTTCTCTTGCGACTGCAGCTCGCGGGCGGCCACAGCCGCACCGCCACAGCAAAGATGGCAGCGGCGTTCCCATGGCGGCAGCAGCAACAGCAACAGGAGAGAGCAGCAGCAGTAGCACCTGCGATGTCAGGGGGGTGTACCTAGACACAAGGAACAACGCGTGGGCAGCCACTATGGGTGTGCATGGCCGCAATGTCAAGAAGAGCTTTGCTGTAGCGAAGCACGGCTATGAGACAGCCCTGCAGCTGGCCATCCACGCGCGGCGACAGCTGGAGCGGATATACTGGGGAGAGAACCCTCCTGGATCGAACAGTAGCAGCAGTGCGCCCACTCCCCCTTGTAACTCACCTTCTCAGCCCTCTGGCTGCCTTCGTCCCACTTCAGTTTCTGCTGCTGCTGCTGCGTCCTCTGCGTGTGCTGCTAGTGGAGCCGAAAACAGCGACGGGAACAAAGGTGCTGGATTTGCGGCAGAGTCACCCGGCAGCGCGACGCCGAGCGTCGGCCCTGCTGTGCAGCTGCATCGGCTGCAGGAACAGCAGCACCGTCTGCAGCAGCAGTTCCAACAGCTTGCAGCAGCAGGTGGTGCTGGGCCGCCTCTTGCTGGTGCTCCTTCCCCTACTGTTTTGAACGTCTTCGGCCCTGCACAGGATGCGGCGGCCCTCGGTCCTGCTGGTCTTGCCGCTGCTGTCATGGGGGGCACCTCGGCAGCAGCAGCAGCAGGACTCGTCAGTGCTGCTGCTGCAAACTTACAGCACCAGCTTCAACAGCAGCAGCTCAGGTGCACCGCTGCCCTGCAGCAACAGCAGCAGGCTCGCAATGCACCGGGGCCTCCAGGGGGACAACCCTTCACGCGGCAACAAGTTTGTGGGTGGAACAGCTCCCCGCATCCGGTGGAAAATGCCGTTGAAGATAAAAGATTCTGTGGCGGCGGTGGCTGCGGCACCGACCTCGCTGCGACAGCACCAGCAAGATTGGGAGACGTGCCTCCTCTCAACAGAGGGGGGAGCAGCTTAGAGACAGGAGTGATGCTGGGAGCGCAACCCGGGAGCAGAGACTGCGCTGCTGCTGTTGGCAGCAACGCAGGGTCTCTCTCTGAAACTGCTGCTGCTATGGCTGCAACAGGAGGAGGCGGAGGGGGAGAAGGAGCCACCACGGGAGAAGCAGCAACACGTCTGGCGGCAGCAAACACACTGCTGTACCCGTCGCTCTCTGCTTCCCCTTCTACCGCACCTACGCCCCACACCACCACCCCCTGCCGCGGCTACGACAGCAGCGGTCTAGGAGGAGCAGCGTTAGATGGAGGCCGAGAGGCACACAGACAAGATGGATATAAGAACCTTGGTGTTGGTCGACTGTTGCTGGGAAGGGGCGGCCCCCTCCCGGGCTGCAGTAGCGGGGGGGCTCCTCTAAACGGAGAGGCCTCTGCAGCGAATCTGCTGCTCGGGTCAGCGGCAGCAGCAGCAGCAGGACGCAACAGCACAGACAACAACAGCGGCTTGCTGCTTGGGGCCATGCACGGATTGACAGCAGCCAGAGGATATGGAGCGCCAACAGACAGCCTGGCAGCTGGCCTAAACCCGACGCTGCTTCTTGGCGGCTACGGCTCAGGAACGGGATCCCCAGGCCTACTGGGAGGAAGAGGCGTGGATGCGGGAGGCGCAGCAGCAGCGGGAGCAGCAGCAGCGGGAGCAGCAGCAGCATCTTTCTTAGCGGGCGCGGGAGGCATGCTACTGGGAGGAGGGGGCATAGCCTCGCTGTTGTGTGGCAGGAGAGGCACCGCCTCAGCGGGAGAGGGTGCAGCAGCACCAGCATCAACGGAAGGAGCCGCGGGAGAAAACTATTTTATGGTGCAGGACGCTTTGGCTGCTCTGCTGCTGCAGCTGGACCCTCGGCAGCGAAACGACTTGCTGCCTGGTTGTCCTCCACATGCGCTTCTGGCAGCAGCAGGAGCAGCAGCGGGCGCAGCAGCAGCCCGGGACGGGAACAACCCTGCGTCGTCACTGCCAGTTCTACTCCAGCAGCACCATCTGCACAGCAGCCTCAGCACCCAACGCAGAGTGCTGCAGCAGCCGCAGCAGCAAGCAGTGGCTGGCGGGGCTACTGCTGGACTGCTGCTTGAGCAACAGCAGCAACAGCCCCACTATGAGCGGTCACAGCAGGAGCATCCTTTCCAGCAGCAGGCTCATCACCAGCAGGCGCACCAGCAGCAAATCCTGCAGCAACACCCGTCTCAGCAGCAACAGCAGCATGTGGAATGCGTACACAGCGATCTGGCGAGACACGGCGGCGGTACATCGGGCGGACCTGTCGACGGTGTCGAGCAGCAGTTAGGACCGCCTTCGTGTGTCGATGTGAGAAATGCCGGTGGCTCTGGTGCTCTGCTTTCTTACGACCCTCAGCAGCAACAGCAGCACGCCGGCCTTGATGAAGCTGCAGCAACATCTGCAGTACCTCTGCATATTAATGCGGGGCAGAGCAACAGCGGCGCGACGGAATTGTGGCCGGCGCACCAGCAGTCTTCTAGCGCTGCTCAGGAGGTAAAAATAGAGAAAGTGAACCACGAGCAGCACTGCCCGCAGCAGCAACAGCCCTTGGGAGGTCGCTCCTCTGCCGCAGGGCCGGCAGAAGGTCCAGCAGCAGGGGCGGCCGGGACAATCAACGAAGCGGACTGCCTTGGAGACAGAGGAAATCCTGGAGGAAGCAGCAGCAGCTTTGTATCTGGCACAGCAAGCGCCCTCGGTTCGAATTTTACAATGGCCAGGTCGGCGGCCCCGCTTCACGTGAGACTCAAGGCTGCAGCCGAGCGCAGCCAAACCAGCACCGACAATGTGCCCCAGTCATGCTCTGTTCGAAGCAGCGCAGAGCAAGAAGAGGACGCAGCACAGGCCGAGGGAAATCCCTACGTGTGGAATGCGGGCGTCACACTGCTGGAAAGTGGTCTAATGCTTGGTGCTGCTGCAGCAACGAAGGAGCAAGCGCAACAGCAGTGCCCCGCAGTTGCCAGCAGCTACGGCGTTCATGCTGCCACCGCTTCTTCCTCCGCTGCGCTGCCTTCGGGGGACAACAAGCATACGTAGCTGCGGGACATCGATCGCGCCCAAGAAGCGGACAGACCTGTTCGCAGCTGCACCAACCAGCGTCACCATACGCCCCGTAGCAGCAGCAGCAGACGAAGGGGCTGCCGTCGAGAGCACACCGCGGCTGACTGCCCTCGCTCTATCTCATTCTCTCTCAAAGTTGTGACGACATACATATGCGATTGATACTAGGGACGCGGACGGCTTCCCAGAGAGAAACGTTTGCCTGCCTGCACAAGCGCAGATATTACTTCGAGCAGGTGCCGCTGCAGCCACTCACCTGGTGACATAACCCCTAGGAGATGACATGACCACACAATGCAACGCATCCGCCTCGGTGACAGCTCAGCGCAGAAATCCTTCAACACGACAACGCCGAAATGTCGCCAGTCGTCTCTCGCACATCTCTGCAGTGACACTGCTGCTTTGTTCTTCGTAAACTGCTGCGGTTCTGTGTATTCTTGTAAGGAGAACTTGCACCGGCTGCTCGTTCTACTGTGCTGGCAAAAAGGGAGAGTTGGCGCTTCAGTTTGCCCCTTCTTTCTCGCTGCGTGTATCCAGGGTATCAGGTCAACTGACAGAGTTGAGAGCCACGCACCTGCTGCTGGGCGTTTGCCAGTTGCACTGCAGCCTGCTGTTTGGTCTTTCTGCCGATGTCTCCGACAGGCGTACACACATACGCTTGCGGCTATCAGCGAGGCTCTTCGCAATACTCTGCTTCATCCACCTGTTCACGTCTACACATAATCCAACGGACAAACCGTCGTCGCAACCTACTACTGCTGGCACACAGAAAGCTGCTGCCTCTTTGGCTACGGAGCCTGTGGGAAGGATGCACGCGTTCGTATTTCTGCGTTTGAAAATTTTTGTAGTACGCAATACTGCTTGTGCGCAGAAATACGTCTATGAGGGCGTTCTTGTCGGTCTTTTTACGGTTTGTACGTTACTGAATTCAGAACGGGATACAGAAGCGACAATTGTACTCACTTTCTGCACTGGGTGACCGTACTGGGCATTCAGTATACTGTTCTATCCGTATATGTGTGTGTGCGTACGTCTGCTTGAAACTGTATATTTGTGCCTACGTATGGATCGATTCATGCTTAGAGGTAAACATACATCTTTATAGAGAGGGATCTCTAGTAAGTTCTGTCCGTGGGTGAATACACGCGCATTCATTTGGTGGGAGGCGCCTTACTTCGCGTTTCTTGGTCTGCACCGCCAGCAGTGAGAAGGAGAAGAGGGAAGTCAACGCACTAATCGGAAGTATACCTGTGGACGAACGCATAAACGCACACACACACTGCGTGTATAACATATATATATATATGTGTAGGTATATGTGTAGGAAGGCTTGTGGTCATTGAACGCTTCTGCAGATCGGGCTGTCGTAGGATAATGCGTTTGGATATACACATGTTGGAACAACCACAGAAACATCAAGGCTTCTGTCCACATGGCGAAAAGAATTCATATTCGCAGTGATATTGTGGTAGCCTTCCCCACTACCTGAAAAAAATTAGTGGGACGTGGCGCCCAGTTCGACCGAGTGGAGCGGCCTGCAGCTGCTCGATGTGGAAGACAGGGACAACATATGTCGCGTCTGCTTCACACGACTTTGCCTCAGGACTTGATCTTACCTGAAGTGTTACACCCATCTCCGTGGCATGCTGCGCCAGACCCACCTGCATAGCTGTTTCTCTATCTGTCTGTGGACACACATATATATGTTTGTATAGGTGCCTGCATAGGTATATACGTACATGAGCAAAACAATGGTGTATGCAGCACGCATACAGGTGAATCACCGCCGTCCGTAGTGACTTGATACAGAGGGTCTGTGCCTAAAAGATTTACAGTGCAAATATGAAGGGGCACACCGCCATTACTCACAGGGCTTGCATGCGAGATACGCAGCGTAGCGAAAGGTGGTGCGCAGCGCTTAACTCCGTGACCCGCTTCATGGCAGTGTACAACGTATATTGCGAAGGTTACGTTGCGATTCACTTGACTCGCCAAACGCCCTACGCGCCCCACTCATGACGGATGGCATCCCTACGATTTTTTTCTACGCTGAAAACACAGAACCGCATGAGCGCATCGTATACACAACGACATCCCGTGGCCGTCGCTGACGTAAAACGTGCGCAGCTTTTCGCATGTGGAAGTTTCGAGTCGGGGAAGCATCTTTGTTCAAGAGACATGGATGACTTTGGATCATGCGCGGCTGGACACACGTGTATGCATGTAGACGTGCGTATGATCATTAAGTCATACCCACGTATGCACATGTAAAAATAAATACGTAGTTGTTGCTCTTGTACTCCTACGTGTATATATTTGCACTTCGTGTTTGCACGTGCTCGCTTGTGGGGCCTTCTTTCTCTGGTACGCACAAGTAGGTACACGTCCCTGTACGTGCCCGCGTAAGTGCAAGCGCATGCTCGTGGCATTTTGTAAACTCTGTGTATCATCCAGACCGTTGATATGGACGTCGGCGCTATGCCATGTATGAACGTTAAAGCACACATATATGTATCTGCATCAATCTGCATATTTCCCGTTGAAGAATGCGTCAACCTCGGTGTACACACGCCGCAGATCTAGAGCAGGGCAGGGGGGGGGGGTGTACATACGCTCGAAATGCAGTCGAGAAACGTCTGCCTCTACTGGCACTTGCGTGCTCAACGAGGAACACAACTATATGCATAGGAGAAGAAACCGGGAGTTATGTGCCTGCCTTTTCCTCCCCTACACGCACTTGCGTCGTGAAAAGCATGACGTAGTGCGTCTTTTTGCACGCAGAAATAATGTAGGTGAATATGCGGGACAGGAAGGAGGGTCGCAACTTACCCACCATGTGTACATACACCTGTTCGTGGAGTTTGCGCGTGTACTATTGTAGGTGTATACGCATGGCTGTGTTGCGGCAAAGGGCAAGCGTATGGCTGCCGTGTGGTAGATGTCAAGAATTTCTACGATACTAAATATTTGAATGAAACCCAATTGCCCTCGGGTGGGCAGCGTACATCAAGGAACTCAAAGCACCAGCCGGCTGACTGACAACGAATCCTCACGCAACGACGCCGAAGAAGGTGCTCGGGTTTATTCACTCTATACATGTATAACTCACTCTGCATATATGTGAAGAGGTCACGTAACAGACCGAAGAATTATGTTGATATAGTGGCTGTTCAGTTCTCCCTTCAGACGACTCTTGGAGCATAGCTATCGAACACTGAACGATACTTACTGTGTGGTAAATTTTTGTTGGACACAGTAGTGGAAGGTGCAGAGTGTCAACAGGTATCATCACGAATCTGTGCGCACACGTGTGTTGTGGACCCGCGAAGGTTGCTGCCTTTTAACGTGGCGAGAAGCTCGTGACAGAAATTCTCTCCGCTTGCATTTCATGCTGCTTGTATTCCTTGTGGCGGCCCAAACACGTAGATATGCGTCCACATATGTATACTCATAAAAGTATGCGTGAAACTACGTCCTGATTGCAGTGAAAGGAGACTTTTCCAAAATGACTGCTTCGCGCTTGACAAAGAGGCATCAGGCCGTGCGCAACAGTTCTGCTTTTCCCTCCACATGTGAACCTCAACGTGTGGCGCGGCTGCTACGAGACGTATGACCAAAACAGCGCGAAACTAAAGGCGCCCATACGCTTGCAGCTGAAATTCTCCTTTCAGCTGAAAAGCAAAATCGTTAGAGGGAATCGTATTGAACAGCCTCAGCCTGTACTTTTTGATGAGTCAGCGCACTCTGCACGTGCGCGTAAGTCGAGTAAGCGTGTGCAACTACACGTAAATGTGTAGTTTTACTTATATAAACAGACACACATGTATGCCGAAATATGCTTCCCACTCTCGCGTTCAGCTGCAGCACGTTTTTGCTGAGAAGTCCGCAAAACACTCGTATAATTATACACGTACACACGTGTTTCTTGCGCGGACGCGGACTCAGTCGGCGAGCTTGCAAATGATCTTCGAGGCAAGCGCGCTTGCAAGCTGTGAACAGACAGCATAATCCATGACAGTGATGCGCGTCACTCCATCCGTGGGCCTACGGAAGCATTCTGGTCCTGCAACTGCTTGAACAACGCTAACGAAGCAGGCCAGCTTTTGCCGAAGGGGACTGAAGACTTAACCTGTTGACTGACGCCGTTCGCGAGTACCACTTCGTAGACATGCTTCGATTGCGTACATTTTCTACGAAGTAGTTGACTGCGTACTCTGTTTTGGAAGATTGCTCATTTAGAGTATGATATCGCAGGAGATGACCGCTTATTTCTCCTTTGGTGACTTGTAACCCGTTGTCAGAGACGTGTTGGTTCCAAGCAGGTTTCTGGGAGAACGGTTTCCGTTTTGACAACTTCGTAACAAAAGTGCCTATACGTTTCTTTGCTTTCCGTTAACGTTTTTTTGCGAAACAATAGCGTCATCCCTCTAGTTCTAAGTCCTCTTCCTTCTATACCTACCTTTATATCTTCTTCTGTAGAACTGCTGCCAGCAAACGATATCTTTTGTCGTCCTCTTACCTTTCTTTGCTTCTTCATGCCGGGACTTTACCAGAATTGTTAACTCACTATATATTCTCGCTTCTTTTGTATCTTTTCCTCCACCACCTGTCCCTCCCTCTGCAGAGATGTCGCAGAACTGGAAAACCCCTCTCAAATTTTGGTGGGTTGTCTGCCGGTTTCTCTTTCTGCCAAGGCATGCTCTCCAGGGCAGTCATTTCTTCAACCGCCGCTTCTCTCCGTTCCTCGCTGCTTTTTTTCAGTGTCGGCATACGAGTGATGTGCCTGCATGATCTGGTAAGACTACCGTAGCAGTGCATTGTCCGCGATGCTACGCGTCGATGGCACGGGCAAGGAGGCCCAATGGAAGTGGAGCTACATGCATTGGCGCTACTCTTACAAGGCATATATACCCTCTCTTATGTTGGGGCAAGGAAAGATAAGTGCAGAGACTTACGTTCAGTCATTCTTAGTGTGCACGCGGATACCGTGGGTGGAGATTTACAGAGCGGTACTTGCATATGTATACGCATTCTCTATACAAATATACGTATGTATACACACAAGGGCACACGTGTACAGACATTCTAGCAAAAAGGATCTGTACAGGTCTACAAATATCTGTATTTAGATGCTGAGGCAGCGGTGCCCAGACAGATTGATGGAAACGAACACATGCAGTGTTTCCACATATCGTCCAGCAAACCTTTCATGCTAGGCAGGATATACAATTTTCCGCTTTTTCTGCGTACTGACTGCTTTCTCTGTTTCGTAGACGGCTACAGAGAACATGTGTCTTCTCCTGCGTAGATTCTTATTCATTTCTTTTAGTGCGGCATACACAGCTGCTGTCCGACTGCAATATCGGCTGACGCATTGAACAATTTCAACAGCAGTCGCGGTCCCCTTGCAAATGTAGTTATCAATGTATAGATATACAGTCGTAACCAAGTGTGTCTTATCGTCTAAACCGCATCACAAAAAGACCCCTGCGGTACACAGTGCTCTTCCTCCCCCTCCATCTGTATACACTTGTACGTGCGCTGGGAAATACGTGCACATGTTTCTCTCCGTTTCCATCTCTTTATATTTATACATGCAATGGAACACAACAATGATATCTACGGGTTGCATTGTTACGAACTGTTATCCTAGTGTTGCCGCAGACAAATACGTGGCATATCAAAAGCATGCACACGAATCCAAAAGAAGATATTGCAGCACTAGGTTCGTTCAGATGAAATCACGTCTACAAAATGTAGTCACGAAGTCTGTGCCCGTATGCATTCACTCCATCAATGAAACAGCACGGTGCGAGCAACACTTCGCAGTCCTCAAACACGCTTCCCATAGTTAGGGGTGACTAGTGGTCTTGAAAGAAATTCTTCGAAAACTGTTCGTGTTGTTTCGGAGTCCGGAAGCAAATGCGCTTCTTTCTTGGTGAGATCTTGACCTGTTCGCAGTAACCCCAGCATTTGTTAGCCCCTGTTGTTTGGTATACCATTTTACTTCGAGCGGAAAGTCACCTACTGAATATTCGGAGATGCCAAGCTATGCGGAACAGTGACTCTCCCTGCTGTTTGGCATTGACTTCGGTGTTCCCGGTGCCCGTAGTGATAAGCTAGTCTCCTGCTGGAAATCTTGCTGTAATAAATGGGAACGGGGTTGCAGTACTGCCTGGGTCGTTACTGGGTGACACACTCGGCGAAACAACGGCCACAACTGTTCAAGAACTCATCAGTTATAACATACTTAGATAGAGGACTGTGTATTAGTCGAAGTGCGGAGGGAGTACTCTGGTACAGGAGAAAAAATTGGGCTATGTAGCTTGCCGGTCGGACCGTTAACAGCTTTTAATTTTTGACCTTCTACTCTATAAAAGTCAGTGTATGACTCGACTCTGTATGTGGCGTCGTAGTCTCGTTGCAGCTTTGCCGTATTTTGCTGCGGCGTGGAAGGGCACATACGAATGAAGATATTCGTATATGTTGCGGAAGTTCAGGTGATGCTGCTCGTAAAAAGCATCACCGTCTAACGCCGCCGGTTTCACACAAATTATGGAAGCCTAGTGGCACTTTTCAGGCCTTCAGTCAGTAAAACTTTGGTGGCCAGCCGCAAACGTAAACAAGGATTACGAATCGCTGTAGTCGACGGTGCAGGTTTTCCGCTGCAGCGGGAGAAATCGGGCAGTAATTACTAGCCACACACGCAGCGGCAAGTCACTTCAAATTTGCACTTTTCTCTGCGCCCTGAAATCTCAGGGTAGAGATTGCTTTGCCGGTTGTACATAGAGGACTACTGCAATAGACGCAGCTGTTGAACTGGTCATTCAATCGCTTGGCGACATGGGCAACTATCTCTATATGAGGAAAAGACGCGGTTATCACGAAGTGCGACTCAGTTCTGACGACTTTGTATTGATCTAGCGTGTGACAAGTCACGTGGCACCCAGCACCTTAGAGGCACCTTAAAGGAGAGAACCGAAATGACGACTCATCCTGCGTATGTACGCGTTGTGACATGTTGAACGACGACTTCCTGTGGAGTGTCCCTCCACTTTGCTGGTCCAGTGGAAGTACTAACTTTCTCTTGAAAATGAATTTATATCGACAACTGCGCGACCTGTGATCGGCCACACAAAACGTCCAGCTTTTGACGTTGGTGCAACATTTGCTTCGACAAAAACGGCTTTGTTTGCTGTGCAAATTTCTACTTTCCACGCGTACACCATGAGCAAATTGCCGAAACGTTGGATTCGACATGCTGTAATTTGAAAAGCGATACCTTATTACTACGGTGTGAAATTGTTCAAACACCGAGTGTTTTCCTGTGGAGCAGAGGCAGCTGCACCGGCACTCCTCTCTGTCACTTGTGCACCCTGAGCCTGTAAACAATTGATCTTTGTTGCTGCAGCGGACGACACAATCTCTTCTAGGGTGTGCGACAGCAACTGAAAAATGTTGACATTCTTTGTTTGAAGATAACAACGGCAGCTAGTACTACTATTGCGAGTGACAAACCAATGAAGGTTCTCGCAACCTTTTCGCAGAATCACCGTGTGCTTTGATTTCTGAAGTTTTCGCTACTACACATCTAATCACTTCGGTTTTGGGCAGCTTCACTTTTTCCACTCTCGTGCAATGCGGCGTGCCCACGCATCGGCCTCAAGCACATCCTGCGGCAACAGTCGGACAAGCACAGATCTACACAAACGTGTAATCTGAGAACACAGAGTATAAATTTCCACAGGGAAACTTGAGAAACAAAGGTAAGACCAACGGATTGATTCGCAACAAGGTGCACCTGCACCCCTGTAACGCCTTCGCATGTGCTACAAACGGCGAAGGGCAGAAATGAAACCCTAATACTCAAGAATAATTGTACAGTTATGTGCAACAGCGCAGAAATATTCAGGTAGAAAGGCACGAGTGAATCCATAAACACATAAACAAGCTGACAGGGTGACACCACGCTGCGCAGAAGGCCGCCCAAATCAACTTGAGGAAGAAGACGCCTTTGTTGTTCAGTGTCGAGGTATACGTGAACGGTCAGATATCGACGGGAGTGTAACAAGGGTACAATTGATCCTAGTAACCGTGCACACAGTATAAAGACAGACAAACTACTCAGCAAACATCTACCTGACATACTGATGCAGAACCTGTGTGGATAGGCTGCGTGAAACTGTCCAGTCCTCTACTATTCAAAACTGACGGCGCCCCCGTGGTTGTATAGTACGCGACTCTCTGCGTGCACTAACGCCCAGCAGCATATCGAGGTGTGGACGAATACACAAGCAACTACAGCAGTAGGAGAAACGCGAACTCTTTCAGTGAGTAATAATTCACGTCCGATCTCTAGAGAAGTGCATCGGACAGCAGGTAGTACATACGGATACACGCTTAGGACATGCATACACTTAAGCAGATATATTATATATATATAGATATACATTGATACGCACGTCAAGGAGACAAATACGTAGTACACCTAAATAGATATACAAATATATGCATGTATTTATCTCTGTACTTTTTCCATGGGCCCTGTCAAACTTTTTTTCGTCCCCATTCTATCGACACCTCCACATCCACACACATTCAAATATTTTTGCATACACTCTGGGGAATACCGATGCATCAATACAAACGCTTACGTACACAAGTGTTGCATCGACGCATGTTCCTGCACACGCGTAAACGAGTGAGTTCGTACGAAGATATGTTCATCAAAACGACGTGCGGATGCTGGTGGGAGAGCAATAAAAAAGTGAATTGTGACAGTTGTAGTTTCAGTACAACTCCCAGCAGTTGGCGCTGCAGCAACCGTAGCGGTGGAGCGACAAAAGCAGCAGGGAAGCAAATTGTTCTTCGGCGACAGGCGCGGGCGTATTTGTAGTAGATGGACAACTCCTGACAGTACTGGTGGTGTTGCCAGCAGCAGTACAGGTTCGTTATCACCAGCAGTGGGAAGAGTACGGATAGTGCTCACAGTGCGTTTGCCCTGATGTTACCTGAAGAGTGACCGCGTCGGATGCAGGCTGCGTCCCCTCCAGGTTGTCGTACTCCCGCAGCACGTGTCGCACAAGTTCTTCTATTTGGAGGAAAGACAGCTTCTTGTCGAGTAGGCGGCTGACAGCAATTTCGTTTGCTGCATTGAGACAGGCAGGAGCAAGACCCCCGCGCATGCCTGCCTCGTACGCCATACGCAGACAGCCGAATGTGTCGCTGCGTAAGAAGAACAAACACCGAAAACGCACCACTCTACTACGCAGAGGATTAAGAAAAAGAGCTAGACTGCTGAGCACGCGGAGCAAAACAGCTTCCTTCGCCACGAAAGAAGAGAACCTCGGGGTATCATAAAGCGCCAGCTCCGCCTGAGGGGGGAGGACAGAAGTTTTTCTATCGCGTCGGCGTCTCTGAAGGCGTCGCCGCTGCCGTCGTGGAAAAGGCTCAACGCAGTCAAAAACGGAGAAAAAGTTGCGCAAAGAAAACGCAAAGGAGAAAAGCTAGACACTGGATGTGGAGAAGCAGCAAATGCCGATGTACGCATATCGGCGTACCGCAGTCCAGGACACGTAACACTGTAAACGACATGCAGGAATACGGATGTGTATACACGCGTTGATGCCGGTGATGCCGGCAGAGAGACTTACAGATCGGGTTTTTCAAACGTAAGAACGCCCTCTCGCAGCAAGTCGAGGCGCGGCCACGTCGCACTGCGAACACCACACATACTGGGAAGGCAGCACACAGGGCGTCACGCAGAGAAAAAGCCACCTACGTCGTCATTTCCGCTACAGTGCTCTACATATACACTAGCCAGATACATCCACGTCGGGCTCGCTTGTTCCACAGAGCCCCACAAATAGAGATGTACCTACCAAAATGTCTGCATATATATACGTACGTATGAGTGCATGGGCACTCTGCTTTTCTGCCGACTACCGAAGGACTTAGACGCGTATTATACTGAATATCGAAAACCAACAAACAAAAAGAGACACAGACTCAGACAGACAGACAGACACAGACACACACACACGTGCACGTACACGTATATATGTATAGTCTACGTGTATATATATATATATATATATGCATATGTACATATATATATACATATGTACACAGTGGGTATATTTATACGACGCAGGCGACTGCACACGGGAGGCTGTCAACCACTCAGCCTCATCGTCTCTTTCTTCCCCTTCCTGCAAGCTGAATAACCCCAGCCAGCGTACGTCTCTCTGTCTATCTACATGCGTGTATACGTGTAGTTGCTTACCGACCAAACCTATTTCTGCAATGGTGTACGTTTGCGCGCGCGCTTCTGTAGAAACCTGCTGCCATGCGACTGTTTCTTTGCCCTCGCGAGGACGTGCGTCATGGACGAATAGCACTGAATTGCCAGCTTAGCGATGCATCTCACACACCTGTACCCTTGCATATGTATGTCCTTACATATGTATATATATATATCCTCCTGCGTGTACACGTATGGGCAGCTTAGCTAAACCTCTCGAGACACAAACACGTGTGTTTCTGTACGTAGTTAGGTACAGTAGGAAGCGAATACAGGTATGTGTCTGGCTAGGAACGGAGACGCAGGAAAACACCTTTTTTTTACTGCCGCCTGCGCGCCCGGTTTCTGCGTCTAATATCAGCAGCACCACAAACACACTTGTTGCACTGGGCAGCGGCAGCACGGAAACGGCTACAACGGTGACGTACGAAGCCTTCCGTGGCACAAATTTCAGATGTACAGCAGCGGCAATGCGAGCAGCAGCACACAACAGTGCTTGCGTGAGCACCAGCAGCAGTGGTCTCCTTCTGCAAGCAGCATCCTCCACAGACATGGACAGTCGTATACGCATTCAAGTATTCGTCATGTGCGCAAGTGTACTGTCTGGCCAGTGCCTGGACACCTGCTTCCCGAGTGTCTGTGGAGAGCCGAACTACATTGGACACACAGGCAGGCAAGCGTATACAGAGGGACGTATTTACACGTCAGTGCGCTCGCTACCGGCAGCCGAGTGCAGTGCTGAGGCTGCTGGAGCGAGCCGTGTAGCCTTTTCTCGACGGCTAAAAAGCAGTCAGAGCACGCCGTTGCAGCTGCGTGCGCGGCAAGGGCTTGCACACGTTCGCACGGTCAGCTTCTTCTAATCGCAGCGAACAACTGTCCTTGATGTTTTTTCGTAGTAGAGCCAACCTTGTTTGCTAGACGTTTCCCCGAATGACCTCTAATTTCTTCAGAAACTTCACAAGGAACACACGTCGCTGCTTAGACCTCTAGTTCACACCAGATGACAGCTGATGCACGGTGGCGACGCCGTCTGCACGGAAACACTGCTTCCTTCATTATTTGTCTACGTCTGTATCAAATGACTTCTACACACATGCACAGAAGCGTACAGTTACAACACCGTGTAGCCTGTTCTGCGAGACCGCTTCGCACCAGCGGGGGCCCGGGGCGTCTATGCTTTGTGAATGCATACATAGGCCAGTCTTAACGGAACTCCTGTAGACGAGAGCCCACGCGTACACAGAGTGGATATGGGAATGCTTTTCAATAGCGTATATATCTGTAAACGCTGGTGTTCACACATGCTTTTAGACTTACGTATTTGCAGGCTCATAGACGTCTCACATATACACGTTGTGTGGCACTGGCCGCTGGCGGCCAAGGCACCACACGGACGCGGGGGGGATGTGCAGAAGCGCGTCGTCGTGGGTAAGCTTTTACGCACATGTGTCCAGTCCAGTCTCCCTGCGTGCAAGCAGGTGCCGCCTGGCAAGAGCCCGTTCTTTCCCAGAGATATGCAAATCTATGTACACAAAAAGATGCATGTGCTTGTAGGTGTAAATGTTGTACGGCGTACTTAAGTCTTTCTGGCCAAGTGAGAGCATAGGCGATGGGAAGCTTCATGTCGGGAGTGCCGAGCTGCGCCAGCACCGCCCCGTCGCAGAGCTCTACCGCAGAGTGGACGATTGCTTGGGGGTGCACGAGCACGTCAATGCCGGTGTACGGACACCCGAAAGCGTAGTGTGCTTCTATCACTTCCAGGCCTTTGTTCATCAACGTCGCGCTATCCACCGAAATCTTTGCCCCCATGCTCCAGCGAGGCTGCGCGATCCAACGTGAAGAGCGGCAACGAAAAAGGCGGAGGTAGAGCGAATGACGCAGACAGACAGACACGAACGACGAGGAGGGAACGAAAGAGGAGAAAAAGGCAGATGAGGAGAGGGAGACACGAAATGAGTAGCAGGTGCGCGGAACAGACAGAAGGAGAGAGACAGCAAAGACAGCAGGAAGCAGGAAGAAGAGCAAAAAAGAGAGGAAGGGGCGCTAAGGGCGGGCGAGCTGCAGAAAGAAAGTGAAAGTGCAACGAGGAGAGCGGAGAACTGGCAGGGGGACAAGCAAGGGACACAAGAGGAGGGATGAACGGAGTCAAACCGAGATAGAAAGACAGGCACATGGGAGAAAGAGATAGGAACGCGAGGAAAAGAAAGGGAGAGAGGACAAGAAAGAAGAAGAAGTCACCAGAGAAGAAGGAATGGAGGAAAGAAAAGAACTGCGAAGATGTGGGGAGAGAGAGGGAAGAGGCGATAGAGAGACCCAGAAAGGAAGAGAGGAAAGGCGGAAGAGGACGAAAACAGAAACCGCCGCAAAGAAGGAAAGAAGAAGACGCGCAAAAGACTGAGTTGGAGAGAGGTGGAAAAGTGACAGTGAGGAAACCCACACGAAGGGTAACAAAGAAGCAAAATGAAAAAGCGCAGTGTAACACGTAGAGAGATACCGCCACCACATAGAGGTAGAAAGAGAGAAGGGAAGAAATAACCGTAGCACTGCTGCAGCCTCGGCAGAGGGCACATCTTTGCTGGAGGAGAAGAAGATCCTTCCTCCCTGTATACGTACTTTTTCACCTAGTCATTTGGCTTTTTTCTGTCTCCTAACAAGTCTGCTAACACGTTTACGCTTCCTTTTCATCTGCAACTGACTTCACTCCCGTTCCTGTGGTGCTGCTATTGCTCCTGCTATGACAAGGACACTGGGAAGATTGCCGCCACTCAACTTTTCCGTTTTTTCTCTGCTTCTCCCCTGCTTCTTCTCCTTCGGCTCTTCGCTCTGCTGCTGCTGTTTTTGTCACTCCCCTCGTGCGACGCCTCTCACCACACCGTCACTCTCACAACTTTTTTTCACACATCGAAAAACAACGCCCAAGCAAGGCAGTCAATCCGGTGCAGACACATCACAGCAAGCAGCTGCCAGTGGGAGGACAGTTTTAGCCGAAACGTTCAATCATGCGCTTGTAACACCTTAACTTCTGTGGCTCCTGCCGCTGCTGCGAGGGGCACTTGTTAGTTTGTAGCTACAGTGTTTATCTCCGTAGCTCATTGGCAGGATGGTGGGTAACAGTAGTGACGGCTAGTGCGAGGCTCCAACTGGGAATAGCACTGGTAGCTGTAGCAGTGGAAGTGGTAGTAGTCTAGTAGTAGCAGTAAGAGTAGGACAGCCCCAGGTAACGCCTGCACAGGCATTGTCACTGCTGTACCTGTTCTACTCATTTGTATTGCCGCTGTCACTACCACTACTACTATTACGGCCACAACAGGCACTTCCTGTTCCTTCTCTTTCTTCTTATTGCTGAGCCAGGAAATGCAAGTGGAAGAGAACGCCTGCATGTCTTGTAGCGGCAGGACGTTTGCTGGGAAGGGAAAAAAAAGGACAACGCCGGCTGCCGCTTCCTCCGGGGAGAACGGCCAGCAGAGGTTTACTTAAACCGCTACGTCACCGAGAAGCAGCCGTCCTCTGTTTGCACTACAGCGGGGGCCTTCTCTTACTGTCAGCTGCTCTGCGTGTGTCAGCCACACAGCCCACGTTGGTTCTTTGCGTCTCTCCCTGTCGCACACTGGACACGCGTGTGCCCAGTATCAACAAAAAAAGCGGCGCTCCCACTAGCAGCGGCAAGAGCAACAGCAACTGCAGAAGCAATGCAGAGACAGGAGCAGCGGCGGCGGAACAGAGGCAGCAGCAGCGCGCCCTGCGCCTCTGGCAGAGCGGCACCCGAGGAGGCAGCAATAGCAGCCGCGCAGGAGCCCCAACCATCCAACGGGAGTCTAGATTATTAGATTCTACAACTGTTTCTGCTGTCTTTGCCTTTCTATCAAGACAGGGGCAATAACTCAGACGTACGTGTTTGAGAACTTGTCCCAGGGTCACCTGCTGAAGATCTGCCTTCTTCCAACCTCTGAAGGGCCCCCCAGTAGCGACAAGTAGTAGCCGTCTTGGCGGATAGTTTGTGGGAGCCACGCCCTGCAGCGCCTGAAATATCGCAGAGTGTTCCGAGTCTACCGGCAGCAGCATACCCAAGCGTCGCTGCTGCTGCGGCTGAGCGCACAGAGGCGAGGGGTAGAGAGAAGGAGAAATGAAAGAAGAAAAAGAAGTGGGCGAGGGAAAAGGTGCGGCACAAGGTGGAAAACGAGTGCTCCCAGCAGCAGCGTCGGAGGCAGCAGATGCAGCAGCACGAGTCCCAGCAAAGTCGCTGCTACTACCCAAGGGCGTGGCGCTACGAGCACTGACTTGTCGGCTGCGCCCCTGCGACCGTCCATCGCGCCCGTGGAGCCGCTGGTTGCACGTCTCGTACAGACTGCGAAAGACGCTACCTACAGCAAATTCGGCAGAGAACAACGACCAGAGCAGCGGCAGCACAGGAGGAAATGATTAGCATCCGTAGCAGCAAATCTGGTGGAGCCGGTAAAAAGAAGGGCCGAGCCGCAACGCCAAGGCACAGATACCTGCAGCACCTGCATAGCAAACAGGTGCGTCTCTCATAGGGAGAAGAAGAAAAGAAATGCATGCACAAGTGAACTTCCAGGCACGATGCTTGGAAAGGCCGGGTGCCTCGCTATGTCCAAATCCCCTATTTATAGGCAGCGCACAGTTGACGCTGGCGCGTGCGCACACCCCACAGACGTATCTCCACGTCTCTCTCACATATGCGTGAGGCAGACGAAATCACCAGAGTTTCCGTATACACGTATATCCGTAAATGTATACACGCTCAATACACACAGGAGCACACAGAGGCGGTCGAGTGCGTCGACTCGTGTGCCTGTCTCCCTCTGTCTCTCCACGTCTCTACATGCTCTACATATATATATGTATATTGAAAGAAACTATCACAGAGGATGTAGCATGCTTACGTACGTTGTATGTACGCGTGATACGCACAGCTGCTTACAAAGCGCTTGCACTTATCCATACACGTCACCGTCTCTCTCTGTCTTTGTGTATTTTCTCCGTATATATGGGAGAGAAGAAAATCGTAGGAAATGACGCACGACTGAATCTGTATATGCGCACATGTGTAACAAACAGCTAGCCACGAAAGCCCTTAACCGTGTGCATTGCTCTGTCCCTATCTGTCTGCAGATGAGTGAAAAATCTAGAGGATTGTCTTTCTATGGTGAGGGCACCTGGTTTACAGCTGCCCTCCCTCTTCAACTGGTGCCGCGCGCTCCATCTGGAGCCTTACTAGGAAGTGCCGCATGCATATACGTAGACACATCTGGAGGCTTACTAGCGCCGCATGCATATACGTAGACACGAAGTACTGGTACATCAGCTGAACAAACGAAACATCATTTACCGAAAGAAAAAATACCCTCGCCTGCGAACACAGACACATACGAGAAATGCAGGTGTCTACATATTGAAGGGGACATCGGATGACGACACCTGGTGCGCTGCATACGTACGACGGCGCAGATCGCAGCTCTTCAAGCCAGTAGCAGAGCACGTCGGTACGCCAGAGATGCGCAGAAGAAGCAGGTGCTTGTAGATCTTCACACGTGCTTGTATACAGGTATATGCGTGTATAAATATATGTATATATATATCACATACATACATATACGTATATATATCAGACACAAACATGTATGTATATATATTAGACATTTATACACACATGCATATGTATCAGACACATATATATATATATATCACATATACAGACAAATCCACAGGTATACCAGACATATATACCTATATATATACCACACATATACCGGTAAATCCACATGTATACCAGACATATATACATATATATATACCACACATAAACAGATAAATCCACATGTATACCAGAGATATATACATACATATATATATATACACCACACATACACAGATAAATCCACATGTATACCAGACATATACACATATATATATACATCTGCGACATATATATATATATATATATGGAATTACACGTATATACACATGTATGGGTAAACACGTAGGTACGTTGTAATGCTGGCTTGCCAGACTGCTGTGCTGATGATGTGATCTCGTCGGTTGAACACGTCTTGCAGAAAAGGTGCCGGTGGGCGCTGCTTCTGACTGCTGTCTACTGTCTGTGTTTCGCCTCAGCAACAGGCGCAGCAGACGCCGAAGCTGACACAGAAAATACCAGAGCAACCGCAGCGGAAGGAATTCCTGGAGCGGAGCACCCTTTCTAGCAGGCACGGGCGCAGGAACAGTAGTAGCAGCAGCAGGCGACTCTACAAACAAGCAACAGCAGCAGGTAGATGTCGTAGAGACCAGAAGCAGTTTAGCAGCTGCGCTTCAGCGTCAGCAGCAGAAAGAGAAGCTGCACGTCGCCTTGCTTGATGGCCGGCAGAAGCACTGAGCCACGTGGTACTGGAATAACCGGAGCAAGAGCAGCAGCTGGTAGCACAGCAGCAGAAACAACGGCGTACCACAGCAGATATAGCCCACCTGCAGCGACGAGAGCTTCTTTATTCGCAAGGGCCACATCCTTCCCAGTTGTCAGCGCCTTCAAAGTCGGCTGCAGGCCGGCGAAGCCGACGATTGCAGATACGAGCACGTCGTAGCCGTCGAGAGCAGCAAGTTCGACTAGTCCTTCGTCGCCGTAGACGATCTCCGGAACAGAGCAGCCAGCAGCAACCCCCGGCAGCGGCACAGTAGCAGGAGCACGAGCATCAAGAAGAGGAGAGGTAGGAGCGGCACGGGAAGCAGCGGCGCCGGCAGGAAGTACGTTGGTCGCGTTGCAAGCAGCAGGAGGCAAAGCAGCAGCAGTGCCGGGGGAGGTAGCAGCAGCAAGAGAAGGCGACTGAGCAGCAGGAGTAGGGGTGGATCTCGCACCAGCAGCACCAGCCCCGCCCGCAGCACTGCCAGCAGCAGGAGCAAAAGTAGCAGTGGCAGTAGCAGCGTGTGCAGACGCCACAGCCGCAGTAGCAAGAAAGGTACTGGCAGCAGCACCAGCAGCAGGAGACGCACCAGCAGAAAGCGAAGAAGTAATAGCAGCAGCAGCCTGAGGAAAGGCAGCAGAAGACAGCAGCAGCTTGCGCAGCTCAGCTGCCGTCGCCGCGTTCCCTACCGCCACGTATCGAGGCCTGCAAACACGCACGTCGGGCAGTTCTTCTACGCAAGGCTTTGCAAATCCATATGTTTAAACCCCGGCTTTAGGTGGACGTAGACATGTGGCTTCACGTAGTACTTATGACCCTCTGTTACTCCATTTCTGCGTACGTCGATGTACGAGTTTATTCCTGTGACAGCACGTCTACGCCTGTTTACATGTGTACATATACTTAATCAGGCGTGATCATTCATTTAAATGTATATATATATACACACATATATAGACGTATGCACATGGGGGTCTCGTTGTCTGCTTCTCCATACATATATATGTATTCGTGTGTATATACACATATATGTAGCGGCACCGACGCATGTCGGTCTGTGCTTTGCGCAGGACACACGTGTGTACACTTGTATATACGCCTATCTATCTACAGAGTAACACCCCCACACACACAAACACACGCATGTTTATGCCATACATATATATATACACACATAAGTATAAATATATGTGCACAAACATATACGTATGTATACGTGTCTCTCGGAGTCTACGAGTACCTGGCTATATACACGTGTGTGTTGGCCCCTCGCACACATTCTACATCCGTAGATCCATCACTTCCATCCACTTGTGCACCTGTGTGCATATGTACACACGTGCGCTTGGAGATGCCTACGTATAAGCGGCCATTTTCACAGATGCTTGACACGAAAAAGGAGCAGCCGTGCCTCTACACCGAGAAGCAGCAGCAGCAGATGCTGGCACGGCTGCTACTGCGTACCCGTGGCGCCTTATCTGGTGGAGAAGCAGCGGGAGATCGGTTCCTGCTGCTGCGAGTCCCACTACCTCGAAGCGTTCGGGGAAGGCCTCCACCACCTGCAGCGTACTACGTCCAATGCTGCCCGTGCTCCCCAGCACCACCACCCGCCGCTTCCGCGGCCCCTGCTGCTGCTCTCTGCATCGCTGTTGCTGGTGCTGCTCTTCTCTCGTCCACTCCACGGGATCCGCCGGCTGCTGCTGCTGCTCCTGCTCTCTTTGCAGAGGCTTCTCTCTCCGTCGCTCCTCTGCCACCTCTGGCTTTCCACCTCTTCGGTGCTGCGGCAACGGCTTCCTCTGGTCTCTTTCTTCTCGCTGTTGCAACTCAAGCTGTTGCTGCTGCATACTGTCTTCTATCGCGTGCAAGCTGCTGCTGCTGACCACTTCTACATCGCCGTCCCTACGCAGAGAAAACCCCAGCCGCCGCGCATATTCCCTGCAGAGGTACACATACAAAGACAGGTACACGTTGCTGCCTCTACACAAGCGCATATAAAGCCACGCGTCCATACACGTATACACACACCTATACACATATATACATACGCATATATATATGTACACACACAAACACATGCAGTCAGAGAAATACGTGCTGTACGACAGAAATCTAGAAATATCAATCTCAGTTTCTACATGCATGCACCTAACACATATATCAGTGCACGTAGCTAGAAATGCCTTAAGACTGCAGGGCCGTGCAGCAAGGCGCAGAACACCGTTGCGCCGGTGACACAGGTGTGCGCAGAAACACTTGCATGCGGGCACACCCCACATACGTGGTGTTCATGCAGGCACACACACAAGCAGCCAGAAGCTCGAATATTCACAAGCAGGTGTGCAAGGGTACACGTGCGATGTCAGCAGGTGCAGACACGCTCACACAGGTGATGCCCGAGTTCTCCGCAGGCTCAACTACAGAGACGCCCAAATAGACGCCCGCAGATATACAGGGTTACACAGACAGCAGCAGACGCAGAGACTCACGCGTTCACGTACAAACAGAGGTTTAGAACTGTTCAAGCCGAGACACACGTGGCTCACCTCCAAATATATATATATATATATATATATGTCCGAGCAGACGCACGTGTAGACAGCTGCAGGCGCAGTTCCACGCACGCATATATATAGACATTCGAAGACAAAAACGTGCCTACGCGTGTGCGCTGCAGGTGAGTGGAAGTGTACCTTCACGTGGGTACCTGCAATGAATACACGCCCGGCAAACGCCTCTCTCTGCGATTGCACGCGCATGCACGCGTCCATGCTGAGCCGCATTCACACACGCAGGCACGGGCATGTGCAGGCGCAAATAGATACACGCAGTTCCGCACACGTGTGAATCTCTGCAAACAAAGTCCAAGAAAATGAACTGCGCTTTACAGGGATGGGCAGGCAGATACACGCAGACACAGAGCCACGCATGGAGAGACAGCTGCGTGCACCGTGGCACGCAGACAGCCGCATAGAGACGCACACAAAGGCAGGTACGCACAGGTGCGCCCACGACTTCGCAGGCTGCATGGACACTTTTATACGACCACGCGGCGCCGCGTTCCTCAGCAGCATCTCCCCGTCCCCACACCGCCTCTTTTCTGCGTACAAACGAGACCCAACCTTCTGTCATATTAAGACGACGTTCGGCGCCTTGAGGCAGCTGCAGCTCCCCGCGAAGGAACACAGGTTCATTTTCACGCGCGCATAAGGCAGTGGTATATATCATAGACACCCTGGAAGTGTACCAGCACAGCGACAACCCACAAGACGCAACCGTATAGAAATTCGTGGCCACAGATACGTGTATACGTTTGCAAATAGAGGGAGACAAGGATAACGAGCACATGCACAGGCGTGTGTATATACGTGTGTGTACGTGTGCTCATCTGTACACTGGCAAAACACATGTAGAGGTGCGTGATTAGGTATTCGTCTGCGCGCATCACATGGATCAGTCAGGTTGCCAAGTACACGGCAACAAGCTCAGAAGGCAGCACAGAAAGCAGCGGCAGCGCACGCAACAACAGAACCGTCGTATCACCGCGGGCGGGGCAGGGCGAACAGATGCAACAGCAGCGGCACCGCCAGCAGCAGCATCAGCAGCACTGTTGGCAGCGGGAGCAAGAGTGCGTGCACCACACAGGCGCAGCGCAGCTGGCCAACCACCAACATCACATGCGGCGGCAGAGAGGACGGGGAGCAGCAGCCCATCCAACAGCAGCAGCACAAGCATGAAGACACAAGCAGCAACCGAAACACCGCAGACGGCACCAGCAGCACAAGCGGCACCAGCAGAGGCAGCGGCAAGAACTCGAAGGCCCTTTTGGCAACAGTAGCAGAGGCAGAGGCTGCAACAGCAGCAGTCGCGGGAGAGGCGGCGACAGCAGCCAAATAAGGGCGCAGCGGCACGAGAAGAAGAGGTACGTAAGGAGTAGCAGCACCGCCTCGTGCGCAACGCAGCAGCAGCAGCACAGGCACTCTCTTCCGCTTGGGGTGCATAAGTGGCTGCTGCTGAAGAAAGTGCAGGGTCGCTACTGGCACACTGCAGCAGTTTTCTAAAGAAAAGGGCTGCGGGGGTGTGGCTCCCTCTACCAAGCTGCGCGTCTGCCATCCTCTTCTCTTCACTCATTCTTCGAGGTCTGCTGGCAGCAGCTGCTGCAAATTCCCAAGCGCAAAACATCTGTTGTAATAATCCACCAGCTGCATGCGCGCAGTAGTCTTGCTTGTGACGGCGTGCCTCTTCACAACCCTAGCAGCACGGTGGAAAGAGACATCACAGCGGGACTGCCCTGCGGCACAGCATTTGGTTCGGCTCCGCCTCAGGGGCACGCGTGCGTCAGCAGTGCCGCTTGCTTTGCAGCAGCCTCCCGTCCGCAGCAGCAGCAGCGCGCAGACAGCAGTTGCTGCGCAGGCACGCAGAGTGCAGCAGCGTGGCCAGGGCACCGCTTATCAGCCACACGTACAGAGCCGCGGCATCGTACACACAAGAGGAGCTGCATGCAGACCAGCGGCCGGACAACTCGTAAAGCAGTGGCATGCCGTGATTTCTTTGCGGTACTTACTGCAGCCCAGCGACACTTCCCACGGGCACTCCGCAGGTGGATGCGATGTCCTGCGGCTTCACAGAGGCATCAGCTGCTGCAGGACGAAAGTTCTTTCCCAGTACGTCCTGCTGCAGCTGCAGCTGCCCTTCCTCCTCAGCCGTAGTCTCAGTTTCGTTTGCAGCAGGCTCACAAGCTACCTGTGCCGGTGCAGCTCTCTGCGTCTCGCTGATCAAATGCGTAGCGCAACTGACAACACTGCTGCCACCCGAAACTGCTACATCTTTTCTCGCTGTTGCTGCGGTGCCTCCGCCTGCGTCTCCTCCTCCTCCGCCTGCTGCTGCCGCTCGTGGCGCTGTCCCTGCTGCTGCTGTTACTGGTGTCGCGCCCGCAGTTCCCACGGCTGCTGTGTCTGCTGCTTGTAGGGCAGCATGTGGTGCGACACATCTACTGAGAAGCCCCCTAGCCGCTGTTCTGCAAATACGCAGACGGGTGGCCCTTCGACAACAAGGTGCCGCTGGAGCAGAAAGCGCTGCATGCAGTGGTGCTGTGAGGTACGCAGGTGCGGTCTTCTGAGCTGCTGCAGCAGAGGATGGAAGGTGAGCAGCAAAGGCAGCAGCGAAATGCGCGGCAGCACAAGTACGTGTTGCCGTTTCTTCCTCTGCTGCTGCTGCAGCAGTCTGCCTTGCTGCTTTCTGCAGCCTCCGTGCATTGCGTCCTCCTGCAGCAGATATTCCCGCCCCGGGACACACTGAAGTGCGCCTGGTCGCAGGTTTAGCTGCTGCAGCCGCAGGTGTCTCTGCGCACTGAGGTTTTCTTGGCAGCATGTGGCGCCGTCCGGTGGGTCTACCAGGACAGAGGGCAGAGGACGGTACAAAGTCAAAAAAGGATGTGGGATGCTGCTGGTGCAGCAGTGGCAGCTGCCTGTGCCACCTTTCCTTTGTTTGAAGCCTACGGGAAGATAAGAAGCGCGCGTAGACTAAAGGCGCTGCAGAGGATGCACGCAGGAGCAGCAGGACAACAGCAGCAGGAAAGCAGCAGCGCCAGCGGGGCTGCATGGCGGCGCAGACTGCCGCTGCTGGATCAGGTGGCCCACCAGCAGGGGCATCCGGGAGACGACGGGACGCTTACTAACGTGAGAGCTCTGCATAAGGCTGACGTGAAGAGGAAAGCAACAGAGGCACTCGAGGACGAAACAAGCGAAGACCAAGAGACGAGAGGAGCAGTAGAATAGGGGAAAAGAAGGCACCAAGACGACGGAGAAGAATAACTAGATAACACGGCCCCACGTGGAAGCGGAGCTCGTCACTATTTCTACCAAGGACACAACGATAGTGACTGTTTCTTGCCTCCTACAGCTGCTGTTTCGCAGCTGTTGGCAGACGCGTACGGAGACACATATAGACGTGCCGGAGGACCATACACTAGCGAAGAGGCACATGTACCTTGTGTACACACATATACGTGTGTAGGAATAGAGTTGTGTGTCCCTGTGTAGACGCCATGTTAAGTGTACAAGTATATATACATATATATATATTATAGGTGCATGTACACTTACATACTCGTGTAGTGCACTGACACTGACGTTCTACAAGCGTACAGATATAGATATACTACGTGGGAACAACTGCACACATAGACGCATACGAACACGTGTATTCACGTGAGCCAGAGGAGAAAAGCCACGTCTGTGTGCATGCACACATATGTACGTATGTCACTGTGTACCGTCACTCGCTACAAAAGGCTCTTTTAAAGGTCCCCCGCACTCAGCAGTAGCTGCAGCAGCAGACACAGCAGCAGGTCTGCGCAGTCTCGGGGCGGGGGTGGGACGGGCACCTGCACGCACAGCGAGAGGCTGCAACTTCGTACGCACTACAACAATTCAGATGAACAACAACTGCACCACAAAAAAGTTCGTGTGCGCACGTCCTTCCATAAACATACATATATATATATATATGTATATATATGTATTGCTCTGTGTGCGTGTGTGTGTGTACGTATGTATATACATATATATATATATATGTATATGTATGTGTGCATGTACATACATATATATATATATGTAAATGTGTGTGTGTGTGCACATCTAGAGGTATTATCTTTCCTCACTGCGTATACGAGTGTGGCGTGGGCGTACGCTGTAAGCACCCGAGCAGTTTCACAACCATTAGGAACTTTCGAAGTTTAGCTCAAGCACTCGTGCGTAACAAGCGGGCGCAGGAGACGGGCCGCAGCAGGAGCAGCAGTTGCGGCACTGGTTGGACGGGAGAGATGCGTGCGACGCATGAAACGGATAAGCTACTCATTTTCGTCCCCTCTACATTCACAAGAGCTGGTCCGTACTTGCACGCTTGTCACAGCAGTGTCTGCGACAGTCCGCCACGGCACGGCCTACACACACACACCGTCACGCCTTATAGTATTCAGTAAAGCTTGGGGGCTGCACAAGTTACTACCTACAGTGATTTCCATTATGATGCGTTATATTTGTCACGCCCTTTACCAAGTAGAGAGTACGAGGGGAGGAGTGTAGGACGAGGACTCCGCGAGAGATACCGTGGACGCGACGGGAGGAAGATCGAATGGCATTTGACTAGTCATTAAGTGGAAGAGGCGGGTAGAAAAATTGTCAAGGACTTCAATATATATCACTATTGAAAGTTATACGTCGTATGACGCCAGCACACAGACCGTCATATCTCCTCTGGCTAGCATGCGCCTGCGGCAGATAGGGCCACACGGGCGGCTTACCGAGACTACCGTCTCCCATGTGGGTCGCCTACTTTCTCAGTCGGCTAATTGCATCCGCCCTACCTTTATTTATGGGCGACTACAACTGGAGTGCACTGTGACCTGGCCCGCAGAGTTTTTAATCAAATACCTCTTCTCGACTTCGTTGATGCTCTCAACAACGAACAACGCACTTCGTTCATGCTGCCTCTATATCCTAATATGCCCCTAGACATGTCTAGTGTCTGTTCCTCCACTGACGTCTCCGATGGCGGTGAGAGAAGCCGTATTGAAGCGTGGATATCGTGTTCACTCAACAGGGAACGTCTTGTTTGTACATTTTTCCACAACGCCAGCCATATCTCCAATACAGTTCTCGTAGAGCTGTGACAGGTTCACTTCTTTAGCAGCAAACTTTCAGCCCACGTGGTTTTCGCACTCTCCAGATACGCCTCCGACACTGCATTCACTCTCCCTTTACCCAGTTTCTTCAGACCTTCACTTGTATCTCTGCTTTGCTGCCGGAGGTGGACTCCATTCTCCTTGAATGTGCTAGATCAGTGCTGTACTTGCAAGCTTAACCCACACTTGACACCGCATTTAGGTAGACTTCACCTCTGGCTTCCCCTAATATATTCTATGTAGTGCATCTAACTTTTCAGTCTTCTTTCCCAGAAGCTGCTTCAACATCACCAGGAGCGGCTTACCTGTGTGCGCGCATGTCCATGTGCTGTTGGTAGTAGTGCTCAGCGTGGCGGAGAAGCACGGAACGTGGTCATTACACATCCGTACGCATGTCTGTACTACATTGAAAAAAAAAAACCCTGTAGATACGGCTACACACAATGTACTGTATTATACAGATGCACGTATATATACATATATACATGTATGTATATATGCGTATGCACACAGATACACGCACACACAAAAACACAAACACACACACACACACACACACACACACACACACACACACACACACACACACGCACACACATACACATATACAAAATCTGTTCTCGCCCGAACAGATTTTGCTTGTTCAGGTCGGCGAAGTGAAATGTGATTTTTTATGGAACATATCACCGCAGGGGAGGCGCCGAATGGCCACGACCTCATGCTGATACGTTGGCTTCTGATCACGGTACAAGCGTCACGAGATGGCAGCTGAAAAGCTTCGGAAGTGTTTGCGTCGACTGCATAAGAAGTCGCCAATTTTTCTCTTTAGTCTGGGAATACATGTGTACACACGTGTCGATGTCATGTTCCTTTGGAAGAATATGCTTACAGCACACGGTCTACGTTAGTTTTTTCTCCAGGCGTCACCTGAAGCGAGGCGCCAGAATACCAGACGTCTCCACGTGAAAACAGCAGACAGGCTCCGGGTTCTCCTTGTAAGCACCAGCATATGTTTGGTTGCATGCGCTACCCGGTGATGTGTTACGTTACAGAACAAGTGTGTGGAAGAACTCCAGTCTGTACCACAAGAAGCACTTATATTTGAGCTGGGGCTGAAGCATTCATTGTGCACCATCGTTTTTGAAGGACACATGGCGACACGCCAGGTCCGCGCCATCTGTTTATAAATCTTCCAGAATGAAGGCACGTCGCGCCTTCATGAAAGACACTTTGTTCTAGCTACCGCTAGATACAAATCTGCCTATAAGATTATTGTTACGTCTCAAATGCAGACCTTAAAGAACTCTCGTCTCATCTGTTGCTCGTCTAGAAACTGTTGACCAAGTACGCGCGACAGTGGCGTGGAATATGTTGCCTCCTACCTCTGCCCAATGGAAATGCGATGGACTGCTTTTTTGAAAGTGCTCTATTTGCATTAGTACTCGGAACTGTAGTACATTCGTGCGAAGGAGCAGCGTGACAGATGTAGTCGCGCGTGGCTACCGAATTGAAAAGAACGCATTCTAGTCGCACGCGGTCAGACCTGCTGGCCAACTTCAGTCTGGTCCAGAGTTATGGATCCTGTTCTGAGGGTGCGGGTCCGCTGACCGTGCGCAACGCCTAACTCCGTCTAAGAAAATTCACACCGTAATGTCAACTAGCAGACATTCCGCTCTTCATGAACTCTCTCAGCGGAAGGCTTGAGGTTCCTACGTATGTAGCTCGGTAGGACGCACACAAACATACGTACACTGATGATTTAGATCTCGTTGCGATTAAGGAGCTACAGCAGGAACATCCTCAGCAGGAATTGACGAAGGAGAGCCCACGCACACGACGCAACCTGACCGTCAGCATATCAGCACATCCTTTGTATCCACTCGCTGTCTAAAATGAGTGGACATGAACCAGCAGCAGCTGGCTAGTGTGGGTCGAGATTCCTGTTTGATCAGCGAATTCCGCACGCTGGAAAACGTGTGGCCTCACGGGCACCGATATACTAAGTTACGCGGACCAGTGTTGACCACTACATTTCCCCCCTCCGGTCAACGTAGTCTTTGGAGTCATGTCGCGTGTCTAACGGCGTCTTGCAGCCAAGAAGGGGACGGGTTCGTCACGAAGTGTTCTACTTCCACCGCGTCTGCCCGTTGATGCTTCAAGACCGGATGCGGTCGGGAGAGAACTGTGCAAAAGCTGACTTGGACTACGAAAGCGCAGCTGGTTATGCTGCGATGGCGACACCTGGTAGACTCCAGTAATAGGCACTTTTTCAAGTTCTGTTTTGCCGCCGCGACGGTGCCCGACGGACAGGAGGCGACAGGGCACTGGACGAGCATGAGGTACACTACGTTACTCTAAGTGCTGAAAGTCGCACCACTTCATCGCAAAGATTGTGTGGGTAGGGACCACCTCTATCACTACAAAAACCAGGTGACATCGTTTGTAGTTGTATGAAGCGACACCAGGGTCGGTTGCTGCGAATCAAATCCCACAAGTGGACAGTTGCACTTTTCTCGTCGTGAATCTAATTCTAGCCAGCGTTCGGCCACGTGCGCCACCCAGGCTGTAATCACTCTTTCACTGCCGACGATGGGTGTCGGTGAAGGTATTACGAAACCAAAGCAGGTCGCGGCTGGGGGCACCTTGGCCGGGGTCAGTCAAAGTCTTTGCTATTTTTGTCTCACCGGCAGAGACGGTGGTCGCTCAGATCAGCTCCTCTGCGTCGCAACGGGGGATTAGCTACACACCACGAAAGCCGACAGCGCGTCTGCATCGTTGATCGAAAGTCCTACCTAGCATCTTCGGTACCCCACACTCTACAGTCAGCATCAAAAGAAGGATACGACGTCTTTTCCTATTGAACATTGGATGGAGTTCCACCTAATCACCGGGCTGCCTCGAATAGAAGAATGCTCTGCCAATCGTACGCCGTCCACTCGAGTTTGCATTCTGAGTCGTGTCTTGTAGGGCGGCGCCGACTTGCGAGCTGCGACAGTTCGTACTGTCGCCGCGGACTGCCGCGCGAGGTACATCTCACTGCGTGTACCCCTGCTAAACGTCGGCCATACATCTTGTTGGTAAAAAGCGCAGACTCTAAACCCTTCGGCTAATGCGAATCTGGCGGAAAGGTGGATCTCTTACTTGTGATACGAGCGCCGCCTGCTACCGTCCCGCGTAGCTAGTCGACTGCTGGGTACCCCCTGGCGAGCGGTCCTCTTCGCAAACATACTTGGGGTGTCTTTAACAAACAGGATGGCAAGATAAAACGCGACGCACTCGCCAGCAGAGACCTAGATTCCGCACTTTTACGATGATGGACTTGCACGAGAGATTGTGTATACCAGAGAGTGGGCGTCATTCTTTAACTTGGGAAGCACGCTAGAGGGAGAACCACATTACCGATAACCTGCATGCTTCACCGCGAGACAGACATTTTGTTACACCTTGTGCGCCATCGGATACTGTAGCGCTGCGCGGAATGTTGCCTTCTGCTTTCCCTTTTGAGGAGAGCTCTACCGCGATCAGTGGCACGCATGAACGGTGTGGCACCGTGCCATGTCCTCCGGCATTCTTGTGAAATTATGAGCGACTCCAGTACACACGCATTATCAGTCGAAGCCGCAAGTAGCCGCTGCTGTCACAACACTAGGAGAATGCCCATCGCTTGCAGTCCTGTCCTGCGATAATGTTTAACAAAGGAGATTCCTCCGTGTTTGCGTGGAGGCACCGGCATGCCACACACCTTGCTGGTACCGCACAAGGGCGGTCTTGTTCATCCGCGCGTGTGTGGACACGGCGGGACGGATACGCGGTTGTCCGTTTTGAAGCTAGACACACCAGGATAGTTTTCACATGACTGCGCCAGCTCTGGGGAACACAGGAAGATGAACCTAACTACAATCCCAACGAAAGCTCCAACAACTCGGGATCAGCTAAAACACTGCATCCCGCGCTGGCATGCAAGACTAGAGTCTTTGAGGTGTTCCCCCCTATGGGTGATCAAGTTGATGTCACGCAGAAGCGCCGGCCTCTCTGCACGAGAGCCGGTCTTCCGCTATCGCAGCGATGCTACAACTGATAGCACTACCCCTGTTATGTCGGTTGGGTCCACCCTGGAGACCAGTGCACGGATACCCCGGACAAAATCTTGTAAATTAACAACGAAAAGGCGCGGAAGAGCTTTCGACTTCTTCTTGTGTCTCCTTGTAATATGGTTGTTGCTCCCGGTGCTTCCTCTTTTCTGCCACTCCTTGTCCATAGCATGCGCCAAAGTTGCCAAACGGAAGCGAGACGAGAAAATTTTGTCTCCACACTCTGCTTTCGCCTTCTTCTTCTCAGTTCCCCTCGCAGACCAGACGGTAGACGGAGAGGAGCCCCGCCAGCGGACTAGCCACAACACGGCGAAAAAGTATCTTGAGCCTGAAGATGCTCAACCTTCAAAACGACCTGCCCGACACATCTGCAATCTGTCGACTGACGACACGTCGAGTCAGCCACTTATGCTCATTCCTTCGGAGCCGTATTCAGAAATACAAGGGAACACTTGGACACCTGGCGAAGTCTCTTCTCGTTTTTACAATCAAAAATTCAAGCTGCATTTAGATCAAGACACGCAGGATGGAATTGATCACACAGCCGTGCATTATTGGCCGTCTCGCTCCTTCCCGCCCCCTGCCCGGCCTGTCCCATCGCCCTTCTTCGTACAGAGACACGTGAATTATTTTCCACGGCAAACTCCAGCTCTCTCAGCTGCTCCCGTGTCCTTGAGGCAACCTGAGGGAAGCGACCACGCAGTCGGAGTTCAACAAGCAAGCTCACCGTGGCATGTATTCTTTCAGCTGCGAGGCTCACATACAGGACCATTTCAACACGCTCAAGAATACAGTAGAGTGTGTTCGACAGCTGAAAAGTGTCAACTGTTACGCACAACCGGAAGAGGAGCACATACGCCTCACATAGGACAGACGGTGGTTTCTCCACACATAGAGGCCCCTTCGGGTCCCCCTAGTCCTTTAATTGCCCAAGATGGTCTAAAAGGGAAAAATGTACTCCCTCGTCACGCTCCTTACGTTTCAACTGCATTTTTAGGAGTGGACGGCGATGAGGACGAAGAAGAAGATAGCGCGGCGGAAGCCAGAGAAGAGAGCAAAGAAGCCAGGAGAAAGCGCAGCGCGGTGGGCGGTCAGGGGACAAAGGCAGAAGATGAAGATCACCGGTCAGGACAAGAGGACGCGTCAGAGAAAGAAGAGGAAGTTGAGGCTGCAGAAGGGAAAGAAGAGGAAGTTGAGGCTGCAGAAGAGAAGGAAGAGAAAGAAGAGGAGGAGGCAGAGGAGGAGGTAGAAGGTAAGACCAAACACGAAGGTGCAAAAGAAGCAAAGGGGAAGGCAGCTGAAGAAGAGGAAGAAGTAGAAGAAGGAAGGGGCAAACACGAAGCTGCAAAAAAGGAAAAACACGAGGAAGGCAAAGAGGAGAAGAGTGCTGCAGCGACTGAGGAGAAAAAAGAGGGCGTCGGCAAAGCAGAAGCACAGCATCCCCCGACGGCGCACACGTTAATCAAGAAGAAGCCTCCCGACTACATGCCCGCTTGGGCCATCCGCAAAGGCGAGAAGACGTGAGTTTGGTAACTTTGTCCGCTGTTGATGGACAGACTTTCCTGCGTGAATCCTTGCTGATCGTCTCACGTTAGTGTAACACGCTGTGCTTGACGATATCATTCTCACGGAGCGCAGATGTAACATCTTTTGATTTCATCCTAGCTGCACCACAATTCACATGTACAGGAGTAGCTCAAGTGGTGTTGTAGTGGGATATCAACCACCTTAGCTAACGACGCGGCAGAGTAGATCATAGCTCGACTTTTTCAGCGTAAATACGAATATGGCTCTACTTGCCAGAACACCCATGCGTTCCTGTGGTTTGCGAGTCATGCACTAGTAACAGTAGTGCATGTTGTGCACACTGGCTGAAAATGGTCTCCACTTGCTGTGCAGTGTACCATCCGTTGCAACGCCAGGAGGCGCCCCCGGCTTGCTTACTGAAAAACCACTGGTTTTGCATTCTTCACTCAAGCCGAAAGCGAAGATCTATTTCCGCGAGCATCATAAAGAAGAAACATCCAAAGCAGACGGACACAAGGAAACACCCGTAAAGGGGAGCGCCCACAAAGCAGAAAAATCAGACAAAAAGGAAGAACCCTCTGAGAAGGCTCATAAAGAGGAGGCAAGCGAAAAGCGCAAGGGCACAGAAGAAACGCACAAGGAGGCAGAAGCAACACACAAAGAGGCAGAAGAGAAGCACGGGACGGCAGAGGAAACGCACAATGAGGCGAGAGAGAAACCCGGAGAAAAGAAGGGAGAGCATCCTGGTAAACCCCCTCCGATAGTCCTTCAGGGCCAGCCCGTCCAAGCGGGTCTCGCGGCTCCTGGAGCCGTTGGTATACCAGTGCAAACACAGGAAATGGTACAGCAAGCACGAGCTTCTACGCCTGGCGCTGTACCAGCGGCTGGTCACGTTCCTCCAGTTTCACCTACTACTTTGCCTGGTGCTGCTAATCTACCGACCCCAGGTGCTGCAGCATCAGCCCCTCTCCAGTTGGCTACAATCCCAGCGACTGTTCCCCCGACAGCCCCAGTGACACCCGCAGGAAGCGACGTGGCAATTCCTGCTGGCACTCCCCCCACTGCAGCAGCTGCTCCTGCAGGAGCGACAACTCCTGGCCTGGCTGCTGAGGCTCAACCACCGACTCCTGCAACGTTCCCCGTAATCAACCCTGCAGGAGGGGCAGTTTTACCACCGTCGGTCCCTGTGATCCCTGAACGAGGCACAGACGCCACCACGGCAGCTGCGATGCAGCAAGCTGCATTGAGTTCTGGTATTGCAGAGGCGGCACTGCGAGAGCAGATCGAAAAAGAAATCTTGGCAGCCGCAGCCGAGAAGCAGAAGGCAATAGAGGAGGCAAAAATGCAGGAGTGGTCCGCTGCAGGCATTGCGTTAACTGTTTTACTAAGCCTGCTGTTAGTTGGTGGCGTCGCAGGTCTTGTGTACTACTTTTACGACAAAATTACCAGGAGTGTTCAGCGAATGAGGAAGAAGTACGCCCAGGCTTTGGAGGAGAGGAGGCGCAAAAGAGAGCTGAGACGGCAGGAGGAAGCATCTAAAATTGAGGAACCAGATATTGTCACTGAAGATCAAGAATGAGCTGAACCGGCAGGAAAGGCACATCCAAGTCTCAGCGTCCGTGGGGTCCTGCCGAACGCGGCCAGGAACGGCGGCTCTGAAATGCGGCTGCATTGAACTGGCCCGTGTACAAAAGAGTTGTTTGTTGTATGACTTGAGCCGTGTAGCCGCGCTCGACCTTCTACTAAAGCAGGTACTTTCATTTGCTTGTCGTGAATCCAGGCGAGTGAAAAAGCAAAAGATTCTGTTTACACGAAGTATACCGAGAAGATACATGAACGAACGACGACAAGGCACAACGAATGCAGCAGTTTTTACAGTACCTCTAGGGTGGGGCAATGCCTTTGATCTGCGCGTCCACTCTACTTGCAGCTTCTCAGCGTAGCTTCACGAACGCGTAAGGTTAATCTGGAAAGGCGAGCCCGACGTATATGTTGCGCCGCTGGTGTCTAAAGAACCAACTACTGCAGCGAAGGCGGTGTAGGGAGAAGTAGGACAGACACTGGGATCCTGGTCTGTGATCGAATTCAAAACCACGATGAATAGTACTACAATCGTCGCGATGCGTGGGGTAGGACTTTACCCTGGAAATGCAGTACGTATTACAATAGCCTCCGAGAGCTTTCATATGTACTCGTACAGGCATCACGTGTGCGAGTTCAGGCGCAGCAGTGGGCCTCGGGCCTCTCATACAGCACAGCGGGTTTATTGGCAACGTCACCCTGTGAGGAGAGGAGCCGAGATAGTGAAGGTCAGTTTAATTTTTCCCTCCGTTCTGCCCGCACCATGTGAATGTCGTGGTGATCAGTGCACTCTAGAAAGCAGGTGTATTTGATGCTTGAGAGCGTATTACGTGAAAAGGTTGGCGGCGAATTACAGTAGATACGTACGCTTCATTTCAAGTTTTGCCTACGTGCGCTGAGGACTACGCCGTAGCACTCAAGGTATGAAGTACAGAAAAACTTGCTTGCCAAATGGAAGGATGATTATCTACAATGAGAAGCCCACTACCGAGGGGCTTGCTTACCGCAAACTCGAGGAATTCGAGGCGGCACCGGCAGGTGTCCGTCATCGACAAGAATGAGACGTATACCTCGGGAACCAGCTCAGCGAGTGCGTATATAGAGTGCGCAGTAAGTGCGGTGAAAGTACCGTGAAAGCAGTCGGGAATACTCTATAAGATGCCGGATGATAGATGATGCGCACCTACGATTTTGCTGTTGAACATATCTTTCCAGTATGGGCGAACACCCACTTCCACACGAAGATTGCATGCACACTCTAGATGTTAACACAATAATTGTTGGTGAAGGAAGTGGATATGCGATGAACATGGTCAAAGCAAACTTTTCATACCAGCTAGCGTGTACTTCAACGAGCAGCGCCGCCATTCGTTGTGATCGAAGCGCGTAATCAGGCGCAGTTTACTCACACGAAGATCATCGTAGAGGTACACCAGAGATCACTCACTGTCGCACTTTTCAACTGGCGCCAGCCTTAGTATTGCCCACGGAGCGCCAAGCATATAATCAGATGCCAACTGTTTCCCTCCGTTGTTGGCCGGTGAAACGTCGCCTTCCAGAAACCACGCAGTCCTGTCATTTACGGTTGTGAGCAGGGTTGTCCTGCAGCAAGAATTCGAGTACGCATCTTGTAGTACGTAACCAGGTACGCGTCGCTGGATGACGCAGCTGCAAGACAGGGCACTGATTCGGGGCGTACGCCGTCGTGTGCACTACGTCGTCTCCTTAGAACATCTTGAGAGTGCTTTACAGAGGCGGCACTCTCCTGTACTAATGTGACCGCTTCCAGCGCGCCCGGCGCGTGTGTGAAGTTATCTATGGGCGCCACCTGCCGTGCGATGTAATATTAGTAATGAGAGCACACACTACGACTCCTGGTATCTGGCGAATAGCGGGCGACGAAAGGAATTCTGGAATAGTGCCGCTGCAGCGAATACCACCTGTTGAAGTCTTTTCAGGTGACGCCTACAACTCACTTACCAGCAACAGCTCACGAAATACACGTAATACAATTGTTTTAATGAACCCCGCCGACGGTCTTCTCACGCGCTGACGGTTGCCTGCACAAGCACACCGCATGTGGTGGCTTTTTTGAGTGAAAAAGTCATTGTGCCGTCGCGAAACTTGTCGGCACCCTCACGACGCAAGTGCATTTGTACTGCTGATCGGAATCCTCAGAGGCTTCAGAGCATCTGACAGATTCGCTTGTGAGCTGGGAATGGTGCTGTTGGTGACAGGATTATAAGCGAACACGCGGAGAGAGCACACGTGCCACTGACAATACGCTGCAACACGCACGCACGCAGTCGTTACTGTGTACCTGCCTTGACATGTGGATATGCGTGAGTTCGTTCGGCACGGACAGAAGGCGTGAGCAAAAAAGATGTCACCCTGGGACAACGACAGTTTCTCCGGTACTGTAAGTCCAGCTGCCTTGCCGTTCTACCCTCAGGAACAAGCGCGGCCTGGATCTCCATCCCAGACGTCTGTCGCAAGGTGCACACGGCCGTCGCAGGCTATGGAAGGAGAGCCTTGTAGTCTCGCTGCAGCTACCCTGCGTGGGTGTCTACATTTGTTGGGCGTCAGCAGCTACTGAGCAACGAGATACATCATAGCTCGGGTCCGAGAGAAAAATCAGCTCGTAGAGCTTCAACCTTCTGCCGTAACCGTTTTGCTCTCAGAAGCCTGTGTCAATTTGAATCACACAAAACACAGCAGAAAGATTCCCGTACAACAATCAGCAAATTCGTTGAAGTCGCACTAAGGTGCTGGCGATAAGGTTTTGAGCCGGTCTCGTGTACTAGTGCGCAGACAGGCACAGTAGTGTCTGTCTGTGACATTAACAGCACATGTTCAAACACGACAGATAAGAAATCTGAATGGTGTTTTGACTCTTGGGGCTTCTTTCATGAGTGCGCACGTGGAACGTACATGCGAAAGAATATTACATATATTACAAGATATATATTATATATACAATGTATATACTGTATCATGGGCTGCAGCACATGTATGCTGCAGGTGTATACGTGGAAACTTGTGGACTCTCGCGGGAAGTTTAACACGGCCGGCGACGCCGCGGGGTAGCAAAAGCCCTCAGATAAACCGGTGCAAATATCTTTCTCGAGTCAAACGTACACAGCGGCGTGCTGAAGCCACCCGGCCCCCCTTGTTTCGGTCACCACTGATATGTATTGTTGCTTGCAGGCAGAACCACCTTCGTGCACTTTTCCCACGCCGCCTCGAGATACGTGCAAGATTTTGCGTTTTACTGTGTCGATGTCAGAATCCTCATAGGCTTCTTACCGAGCGATTTCTTGCTTGCTGACAAGCAATACGGTAAATTCTCGTTTAACAACTGCGCCGTGTCTGAGCGGTAGGGAGACACGGGCTTCGTATAAACCGCATTTCCTGAGCACTTGTCCTGGTACCATCTCCTCGCCCTCGTCTTCCAGAGTGAACTCTCTCTTGCTGTCAAAGTTATTCCGAAAGAGGTTTGCCACATCGGCGGCCCCGCTGAGAATCTCCTTTTGTGGTTTCGAGGGCACTCCTTCCTGTGAGTATTTCGAGGTGCCATCCTCCCTAGCTCGCGTCACAGTGAGCTTTGCCTGCTGCGGCACCAAATCTAACTGAACATCTTCACTAAGTTTGGTAAGAATATCGTACACACTTACGCCCTTTCCTCTAACCATGGCTGGATTTGAACGATCCGTATCGACTACGAAACGAGCGCAGTAGCCTTTCAAGAAGCCAAAAAGGCCTTTTGAGCCTTCATTTCTGACAGATGTCTGATTCTCCGTTTTTTCTCCCTCTAGCGGTGCGCCTCCCTGTTTCTGCAGGCCGTGGGCCGCTTCTACCGTATGTGGTCCCGTGTGTGAAGCGTCCTCGCTGTTGACACCAGGGAGTCTTACACCCCTGTGCTTCATATATGTTAAGTGTGTCTCTCTTTTCCTCTCCACTAAGGAACTAGCAGGCACACTCGTCGCAGCGGAGCTGACGCACTCGAAAATCCCAGCGGGGAAGGAAAGTACAGAAGTTTCTGCGGAGTCACCTGATTTCTCAGCCGGCTTCTGGGATCCTAGTTTGGTTGCTTCTTGTGCAAGAAGGTGATGTTTATCGATGTTTTGCCAACTCGCAACAACTGCTAACTTCTGTGGCAGCAAGAAGTTGCGCAGCGTCCCGCGGCGGGTCTGAATCAGCTGCCCGCGTACGCCCAGGCCTCGCACAGAGCGCAAAAGGATAACTGGTATATAGGGATTAGGGACGCGGTAGTACACGGTGCCTTTGTGGAGAGAGGGACGAAGTGGACAGATCGCAAACAAGCGTTTCTGCCCCGAAAGGCACACGGGGTTAGTAGTCCCCCGCAGGGCATCTGCTGTCGCACACCACGAAGTGGCCATGGCAGGTGAGAAGTTGAAAAAGGGCACCTACGTAAACGCCACTTTGAGACCGGTACTGCCGCAGGTTTCGCATTTGGGGTTAGAGGAATGAAAGGGGACAGGCTACTGCTAAATCACAAAAGACATTCGACTCGACGACAAAGAAAACGTAGGCCTTTTGCAGGCTCACTCGCTAGTCTGTCGCACAGCGGTTACCACCTTCCTCCTGCACACAGAAAGGCAGACGCGCTGCATGAGAGTCTCGCGTCACAAGCGGGAACGGCCCACAGGACAGCAAGACGGCACACCATTTTGCATCTTACTCGACACGCTCGTGCTGCACACTCCAGGCCTGAAGAACTTGCCGGTTGCCTGCTGCAGAAAGACTTTACGGAAAAGAGCGTGTCACCCCCATTCAACAGCGATTAAACCTACTGAGATCATCGTGCGTGCACAGTACGATGGCAGACATGTACGTGACCCCCAGAGAAAGGAACTTACAGCTTGAGCTTCATCGAGTTGGTAGACTATACGTGCACGTATCTACCTCACGAAGACCCGTAGCTAACATCAACTGTCTCACTTTTGTCTGCCAGTATACTGAAATCGGTGAAATTCAAAGGAAACGGCATTTTAACATCCGTTTTTGAGAAGCAATAATTGCGCATTACTCTTCCTTTTCACACGGCATGTAGCCTCACGGCTGAGCCACCCTACCTGACAGACGCGCAGGAGACTGTGTGGTTGTCGCAGTATGACTTTATGGTGTCACACGTAGCCGTGGTAGTGCTAGCTTAGAACTTTAGAAGGGACTTTACACATTAATATCAGCGTAAAAACGCATGGTGGTCTGACGTCTTTATATTCAGTATAGTCATCGCCGATTAAATAGAAGAAGTGAACTTTCGTCTTCGCCGTTTCAGCTGCCGGTTCTAATGCTTGAAGAACAACGACAGTCAATGAGAGAAAGCCGTCATGGGGTGAGCTTATGGGAAACGCCTTTCAGCTTTCTTAATCGCTGCTTTGCCGGTGGCCATTCACACATGAAGCGTTGAAAATTCCAGCACGTTCCTCCCACCGCCATTCCAGCCACCGAAGACTGTACAACCAGACTGTGTGCCTTACACACATCCACTCGAAAGATAAAGATGAGAGGGCGCAGGACTGTCAAGACAGTTCAAGGCCCTGTAATACGCTCTATAACCCGCAACTGGGTTTCAGGAATTGAGCTTTTCCTTCGTCATAGAAGACAGAAAGCAGCAAAGTCCTTGCTCTTAACTAGCAATATGAGGATAACCTCTCTCCTCACGGCGACAAGTCGGCATGTGGGTAGTGTGTGGGATACAGAGGGCTGGGAGTTACGATCAGTCGCTTCCGCGAGCCCGGTGAGAGAGACATCGTAGCTGGAGTGTCTCCGGGACGCCAACGCCAAGAGCGGGTGTTGCCCGCTTCGTCCCGTCTGGCCACACGCCGGAAAAGACCCAGCGGGGGCCGTTGGAAGAGAGCAGTGGGAATGAAAAAGGACAGGTGTAGAGAAAGAATGTATACCTCATGCACACAGTAATAGTCTTCCAGGACACTTCGCATGCGCAGCTGTAGTGTCGCCCGCATGTTACGCGGCTAGTCCGGGAACTCGAAAGCTGCACGTCAAAACGAATCTAAGCATTAGTGTTGCAGCGGTAGTTACTGTAAGCATGCGACTGCAGAATTACTTGCTGTAACGGCAGTCACTGTAAGCATACGTCTGCAGAGTTCCATATTCCACTGCATTCGTTGAATCGATTCTTGAGCAGACAAGCACAGCTGGGTCATTGTCAAGATGTGCAGTTTGTGTCTCACTAAACGGAACGGTCCTCAACTAGTGTGGAGCTGGGGATGAAGACACTTAATAAGGGGAAATAGTGTGCGCGGTTTGGTCTGGAGAAAAAAGTTACGGAGCGAATGTTGACTATCTTCCAGATATCCTCGGGGCGGCACGAGGGGGCTGCTACCGACATCACTCCGTCTGAATGGCGGAGTCGTGAGGCAGCGTGATGCCACTGTTGAGTACAACACCTGGTGGGGCGTTTAACGCTTCCGGAATGTGTTCCACGAAATGGAGGCAGAATAGGTCTATGGGTGTAGCAGCCATCAGAAGGCAGGAGATCTGCATAAACACAACCGTTTCTGTCTCTTACACTGATCGAGTTTATTACCGTGATGCCTGTATACTGCTTGAGTCTCCCACAATTAGTACTAAAAAAAACATAACGTTTGTTACAAACCTCATAGCCAGCAACAATAGGAGACGACTGTTGCCCACATTTGTCTAATTCACCCCTGAAAGGAGAACCGACTAGGATAGAAGAGATGTTTGCTTAGCAGCACCTTTGCTGAATGGTACGGTGCGGCAGGCATAACTTTCTTCTTCGCATCCGGCAAGCGTTTGACTTCACGCCAGGATAAGCACGCTTTCTAAAGAGGGAGCACTGTTGAGGCACACCTCCAGACCAGGGCCAAATTTTCTTGGTGAAAAAGCCGAGTACGTGCAATTCAGAGCTGCAATTGCAGCGGAGCATAGCAGAGAGAGACCCATGTTTGTGAACTAAGCGGGCGCGCTCGCTACCTACGAGCAAAATCTGTCAGCGTGCACTTTTGTCTCCTTATACCTCTGCTACGGACTGGACGGCAACGGAAGTTTGCTCGTGCCAAGTTGCTGGATGCCACAAGTGACTCCCTCTTGCGGCCGGCAGCGCAAGCATGTTGCTGAATTTTCTAGAGCTTAGCGTGGGACTGACGAACCCTTCACTTTTCTTCCGAATAATCTCCTCTGAGTCCCCACAAGATTTGAAGAAAAGCCTGGCGTGGTTCAGCTTTAGCAGTTGCGTGGAACCAGCCGAACATGCCGGCGAGGACGGGGGCTTCTAAACAAACCCGTCAACTCCGGTTTTTCTAAGACTCACCACACGATGGATGCTGCGTTTTGTCGTCAGGTTGTGCTTCTCACGAAAGGATTCCGCTTTCCTTGTACACACAACGGGTTAGGTTGTGTAGCGTGAAGGTGTTTCACACATGTATTTTTCAGCTGCTGCTTTCCGTAGAGCTGAGCTACGTTGTGATAAGTACTATATTAAGGCCCTTCTGTACTGCAAGGTGGCGCGTGCCCCTTGTTTCGCTGGATAGTGGCTTTCTAGGAAACCATGTGATGTGAGCAAAGATCCATTTATCTAGGTCTCAAGCTATCTCATGATTCGTTGTCAGTGGCCGGTGCGTTCCACTGTGATAACTTGCAGGTGACGTCACCCGGCCTCACATGCGGAGGTATTCCCCATTGCTTCTTTCATATCAAGTGAACACTTGCTGGGGTGGGTGGCAGACTACTGAGCTTCACAAATTATGGAGCCAGCAAGCGAATTCTATTTTAGGATTGTCAGGGAACACGACACATGTGGGGAGTTGTGCAACTTTGACCATGTTCCGCATTAGCTGACCCGGAAAGGCGACCTGACTTCTCAAGGTAAAGCAGAACGAGCTGAGGCACAGTGCCGAGCGTAGCGCACAATTGCTTCCATACCCGTCGTAGGTGGATCAGATGCGCCAATTGTTGGGGTTTTTTAACGTAGAGGACATTGAACGATAAGAGTGTAGCGTGAGGAACGCATCTTGAAGCTGAATGCCGAAAAAAAATTAGCCTTCTCATGCTCCGCAAGAAACTGATGAGCAGGCAGTGGAAAAACTACCCTGCACAGAAGCATGACTTGCGAAGACAACGTGGAATGTTTGCTTTGTATATCCGTCAACAACAGTGCTGTACGGATGCATACAGATACGTTCTGTCTAGTATGAATGCGTGTAGATCAACCGGTCTTCTAGCCGAAGTCAGCGACGTTCTGGTCCTTCACTAGAGTTATTAAGTGTTCACGCTGGCTGATAGAGCCGCCACCTCTTCTGGATTAGCGTGGCGCCGGGACTTTTTGTTTGCGCTGCATCGAGCTTATTACTCTATCACTGTGCCAGTGCGTGTCAATACGCAGGTTGACGTCTAGCTGCAATTGTTTGTAATGTATCCGCGTCTTCCGAAAGACCCTGGTATAATTATAGGCGGCAAGGTTGGGATGAACAATGCTTCTTTACGGGATATTTGCCGTGACGAGGGCTTTAGCCACTGTATGTCGCTGTGAAGCACCTAATCACGCGTATGCCCCGCCTTGTCAACTTTATGCCTAGGTGGGCGTCACTCACTGTATACATAACTCCGTCGATACTATAGCGCCTTCCTTGTCTTTTCGACATCCTGATTCCACTTGTTGACGTGAACGTCACTAAGAAATATTGAAAGGTATATAGAGGTAGAAAGAGATCGACGCTTCCTACGACAACCCCTCAGTTCCAGTGCTACTAGTAGAACTGGAGTCTGTAAAACTTTTATTGGTAGCACGAATGTGGGAGTCAGTTTTTTTCTTCAACGCTGCGTGGCTTATATTCAAGAAAGATGGCCACAAAATATGAAACCACACTGCGTACGAACAACGCGGGTGAATGAATTTGCGCGATGCCTTTCGTAGCGTAGCGCATTGTTCAAGCATCACTTTCCTCACGAGTTTCCCTCGCCGTGCAGACACGTCTGCTGAAACGCGTGACTTCCGCTGACAAAGCTCATGCTGACATAACAGAAACACCGCCTGATAAAGCATGTAGTACGTGTCGGTTATAGATGTACCAGTGTACGTTGTTACGTGTGTGTACGTACGAAAGTATCATATATTTTGCATTTTTGCACGGCATATTGAGGACGCATATATAGGTATATATTAACGTTGTCACGTGTACAAACAACCATATACAAAGGCGACATATACTTGCTAGTTGCATCAGAGGTAAAGGCGTAACTATGCATAGGAGAATATCGAATACGCAGAGCACCTCGGCACATACGCCCAAACCACATGTGCTTCTTCCGCAGACGTGCCCTCCCGGTATTCATGTGTATATTTAGCGTCTCACGCGGACCTGACGCGTGAACAAGCGAACGCCCACACGTGCATACGTATCGAAACCTGTAGATGTGCGCACACCTGTACTTCAATGTACTATATGCATACGTACATATATAGAGAATGAGACACCTACTCATATAATTCAGGTGTAGGCTCCAGTACATTCAACACAGATGGCTTTGTTTGTGTCTGAGCCCAGGAACGCAGAACCAACCTTGCGCCGAATTCTTCGGTTTGTTGGTGCTCTTGCAGCTGCTAGGAGTGATGCTGCTGGTTTGTGTGTGCGTGCAGACAGCACAACTGGTGCATTGGGCTCTGCTGCGTATGCGCGCGCTCCGGCTGCTCATTCTCTGAATTCAGTTAACGTGTTGCCACTGCACTGGATCCGGCTGGTATACTGGAGAAATGCGCTTCAGCCTGCTGGGTCGAACACGGTTGCTGCGCGCGCTATTGCTGCTGCGGGTTCCTCTGTATTCTGCGGCGTTCTGGATTCTGCGTGGGTGGCTGTTCGCTTCGCGTGCTGTTGCTGATACTAGTGCTGCTACTGCTGCTGCTGCTATTCTCGTGCTCTGCCACTGGAACCGATGATGTTCCGGTGCCTTTCGTAGGCGGGCCCGCAACCGTTGCCAGACACATGCGTCGCTAGGCAAGCGGTAGACACTCCTGCATGCTAGTGGTATGCCGAGGGGAATTCCCCTGCATTGCGACTTTAACCGGCGTTTCTCCCAACTGCTTACTTTGGCATACAGCATCTGTGTGCGTATTCTGGGGTGTCTCTACCTGATTGCTGAGACTGGATTTATCCTCTGACGCATGGATGTGTAGACAATATATATAGAGATACCTGGAGAGACAGGCGCACACGACTCTTCTCCCACTTCTAATACGCGTCCCGTGCGTCCGTATGTGTGCGTGAATTGCAAGACGACACCGGCCGAGGTTAAGTGCTTTAATCGATTTAGCTTAGTGCGCTGGCGAGAACGTCTTTCTTGACAACTTACCGCGAAAAGCTGTTGCAGTATGTATGCAAATGCGATTTGTCAGACGTGCCTGTATTAGCGGGCCTGTGTAAAAATTCTGCGGTGCAAGCTGCTCACGAACACTTTAGTATTCATGCACTCTCACGAGCTCCTATTGGTGTAGACTTGCTGCTCACTATGTAGTCTAAAAACGGCCTTGATCTATCTCCTCCTACTTGGTAAACCTTGCGCGATAAGAAGGGTAGATACGCACGTCTGCGCTGACCTCGCCTTGGCTGCTTCTCCTCTGCCCGTCACTTGTCACGTGTTCTTCGGTTGCCTTTCGTTTTATTACTGCAAGGCAACTCTCCCACGTTGCTTGTGTCCATGCATTCCATCACCTCTGCGGCCCAGTCTTTCTGCCGTCTCCCCATGAGTCAGTCTTCTCTTCTACACCACCTGCGACGTCAAGCAGCCTTAACAGGGAAGCAGCGGCTTTGTAAGGATGCGTGCAAATCAGCAAATACATCACACACCGGGGGTTATACCCCCCTGCAATCAAGACAGGCGCCTGCCTGCCGCAGCACTAGCAGAGATCGCAGCAGGAGGAGCCCGTGCAGCAGGAGCACCAACAGCAGTAGCAACAACAGCAGTAGCAGCAACGTTGCGGACTAGCTCGAGAGGAGTACCAGCACTGACTTTAACGGCAGCAGCTGCAGTAATGCGGTTAGCAGCGGCAACGCCAGGGCCACCGCCGACCTCAGCAGTCATCACAGCCGCAGCAGAAAGCAGATGGGGTGCAGCAGCCGTCCTTGCAAAAGCAGTGGCAGAGCGTGCTCCAGCAGTAACATTAGAGGAGGCAGGACTACCCGGAGCAGCACCAGCATCACCAGCAAGCTCGAGGGTTAGAGGGGTCGGAGCAGCAGCAGCTCTTGCAGCAGCGGCAGCACTTGCAGCAACAGCATCAACAGCGGGACCCAGACCGGCAGCAAACTCTGTTGGGCAACGGTTTAGTTTCCTTACCTTGAAAGATACGTACTCGGCGAGCAGCAAGCCTAAGACCTGGGCGTCATGGCGCCGAGGTGCTGCTGTCGTGCAAGGTGGAAAGCAACGAGCCGCAGTAGCAGCGGGCAGAAGACATTTTTGCTTTGTCTTCTCTCCATCAGACACTTTCGAAGCACGAAGGAGAAGAAGTGCATTTGCTGGTAGTCATAACGTAGAACCGATCCACACGACGCGATTGCAGGACGGGACAGCAGCGCATCTGGAACTGCCATACAGCGTTCCTGCTGGGGCTCCCTGTGCTGCTGTGGGGCGACCCGCGCACGTCCACACGTCAGTCGCACCAGTAAAACCAGCGGCTGCAGTTCAAGAAGCAGCAAGTACAGACACACCAGCAGCAGCAGCAGGAGACGCAGCCGCAGGAGGCACAGCAGCAGCAGCAGGAGATACGGAACAACGGGCAAGAAGGGCAGATGCAGCACAAGCAGCAGGAACAGGAGCAACAGCAGCGCCGGCGCAGGTGGAGAAAGCCTCAGGACGTCTTACAGCAGATGGATTCGTTCCTAAGCAGTCAGCTGTGGATGTGGCGACAGCAGCTGCCGCAGTAGCAGTGACCCCAGGAGCAGCATCACCAGCAGGAACAGCAGCAGGAGAAAGCGCGACGGCAGGGGAGAAAGCAGCAGGTGCGCAGGGAGGTGGGGAAGAAACGGGAGACGGAGCTAGCGATGAGGCGCACGCGCGGAGGGACAGTGAAGGCGAAGAAAAGACAGCAGCCGAAATCTTCGCAATGGCGTGGGAGGGTGTAGGCGGACAGAGGCGGAGGCAGAGCTCCGAGTTTTTACACACGTGCCAAGTAGGGTTTGAGGCAGTGGCAAAACGACTGAAGCAGCAGCTACAACAGGCAGCACATGAAGCCTGCCGCGGTTCGCCTTCTGTTGCTGCCGTAGCTCCGGTGCCGTCTTTCGTTTCTCCTGAAGCCGTCGAAAAGGGCGCTGCGGCTGCTGCGCAGCCCCGCTCTCATGCTGCTCCTTCTGTGCAGCGGTCTCCCGAAGCTACAGCACCACCGGCTGCTGCTGCTGTCACTGCAGCGTCGCATGTTGCTGTTGACAACACGGGATCTTCTGGTACCCGAGCAGCAGCAACATCGACGAATGACCTGGATGAAGCGTCGGCGGAGAGTGCCGCAGTGGACGCGCCGTCAGTAACCTCGCTCATCCAGGTGCGCGGAGAGAAAAAGAGAGAGAGCAGAACAGCAAGACAAGCAGCAGCTCTACAGAAGTACCACGTATGAACGAGATAGTTCACACGTGCGTGGCAACATAGGCCACAGCGGGCTTGTCGCTCGTGAACACACCTGCTCTGCATGTTCCCATTTGCTGGTGTACGTACACCTCACTCCTACAAGTGAATTACTTTATCACTATATATATTTTCATCTCCTGTTGCCGACCGAGACGTCGGCATAGGTGTGTTGCTACGTTTTGCCGCCCGCGTGCTCGTAAGAAATATATTCGTGTGTGGAGGTGGTGGCTGCGGTCCTGTGTTTGTCTGCTTCTTTTTTCGAATATTTGCGTGTAGACCCGTTGTGGATGAAAGTTACGTAGACGTTCGTTCGTGGGTTCAGAATCCCCAGATGAGCGTATACATGCGCGTGCATATGTGTAGCTTGAGCAGCCTATCTGGTGAAAAGCCTTCCGCGTCAGTACATCATCCCACACGTGGAATAACTTGTGCTTCTGTATGTGTGCCTCCGTGCTTCGAGCTTCTGTCTCTCCTTTGGTAAAACCTTCTGGTCGAGCACTCGGGCAATCGTAGAGATGGGATAAGCCGTCTCCGTGGGAGACACGTGAGGTGTTGCATACAAGCGCACATGCACTAGCGACGGAAGCCGCACGCGTATAGACGCGCACTACACAAACAAAGGAGCAGAAGAAGAAGCGCGGCGACCGGTGTGAAGTCCCTCTAGCCTGCGGCACCATGAGTGGACACGGGGGGTTGCTGCTGTAAGACAAGGACGTGTCTCGTGCACCACCGTTTTACGAACAGAAGCGATAACCCGCTTCAGGTTGTTTTCTAGCAGTGAAAGTCTACGGCTATTCACTGCTGCTGCAGCCTCCCCTGCGCAGCAGAGTCCCGCAGCAGGATGCTGTTTGTCTGCAATCGTCTGACCTCTACACCACGTCAGAGCGAGCACCTCTCAAACCCTCTGAATACTGACGCATAGGCGTATACATATATGTGTGTAGTGTGGGATGGGCATTCAGGTACACGACATACCTTTGTATGCAAAACACAGGTACACGGATGCATACATATATCTATTTGGTGTGGGATAGACACTGAGGTGTATGACTCTGCGGCGTAACAACTATGCCCTACGCGTACATACACTTGTATATAGGCGAGGATGTGTGTGGACAGACTACGTGCGGAGAGCAGCGGACACACATAAACATATAGATACCTCTCCGGCTGGCCTGTGCACGTGCTTGGCAGAATGCCGCGGAGCGTGGAATACAGGGTGGTGCACCGACGCACACGTAGATACAAATGGGTGCAGGGTGAGATCTCTGTGAAAGGTGTGTGTGTGGTGACGTACACCCTGGCTGTATACGACGCCTGTGCGCATGCATGGGTGACGTGTTGGCATGTCAGCCTTTCCTGCTGCCAACTCCCTCGTTTGTCTTTCTGGCTTTCACGGACTGCTCAGTTTTCCTCACTCACCGGTGAAAACACCAGCGTAGCTGACACGGACACGGCATCAGGACCTTGGGTGCTTTGTCCCGTTGCTGGCTGCACACATGTGTCTGCAGGTTTTCCTTTTCCTGAGCGCTGCAGTTGTTCTTCTGCTCCTCTGTCTACGAAAGAGTCTGTCACTCCACAGAAAAGCGTCCTCTGTTCGCTGCTGAGAAAACGCCTCCGCGTGGTGTGTTTCTCTGTGTACACACAAATCCGCTCAGGCTGAACAGCAGAGTACAAGATTATATCCTACACGTCAGTCGCAGCCGCTCTGCAACACCGAACACAGGCCGTGGTGGAGACTGCAGCGCATATCGGCGGCCACGCGAAAACCCTCTGTCTTACGACAGCGACACTGCAGCAGCTGGTACAGAGGAGCTGCTTCTCAGCACGCTGCAGAAGTGGAAGAAGTTCTGCCTGAGAAGCGCCGCACATTCTCTTTCTGTTCCGTCGCCCTTTTATTCGTGTGCTGCTTGTTCGCTTTCTCCTCTACTAAATTTTTCACGGGGTCCTTTGTTCTGCGTCTGCCTGCGTCCCACCTTCCCTTCTCCTAGCCACGTCCTTCTTCCTCTACTCCTCGTGGCCGCGCACACGCGCTGGACACCTCTGCCTCGCCCCGTAGCCACCAGACGCTTAATCTGCTACCTGCGCTCCCTGTCTGATGTCCTATCTGAATATCTATGTGAGTTCCCACGTGTCCCCGTGCCCCTTCTTTCACATATATATAAGACGTCTGCAAGCATGTATATATACGTGTGTGTGCGTGATATATCTAAACTGTGCTTCTTCAACATATAATACGCCTGCAAAGATATATATATATATCTACGCGTGTGCGCGTGATATATCTAACCTGCGCTTATTCTATATGTATGACGTCTGCAAATATATACATATATATATATATATATATGCGCATGTGTGTGCGTGATATATCTACGCTGTGCTTGTTCTATATGTGATACGTCTGCATATATATATATATATCTGCAGGTGTGTGCTTGTTAGATCTGAGCTGTGTTTCTTGTACGGAGTGCATTCGTTCCGCTGCGTGGAGGACTAAGGCGGTAGTTTGACGGGTCCTGGTGCGGTGAGCCTTGACATACGAGAAAGACAAGCTGAAGGAATCCAGTGGGCGGACACACGTGTGCCCTGCAACCCCGAGAGACATCCACCGGCCGCTTCTGTCTAAAAAGGCAGGGGCTGCCTTTCATGCCGCCGAGCGCGTCCGAGGTGCGCAGGGTGTGTTTCTGTGTAGAACGCACGCGTGGCTCTCGTGCGTGAAGTCAGCGTCTCTCAACCAAGTAGAGGAGTAGACGACGGTAGACTTCGGCCGCAGACGAGAAGCAGATCAAAAAAGCCGAGGATCAAAATGGAAAGGCGGTTCGCACGTTCTCTTCCCGTTGACGACTGAGACACAGACACGCGACACGAAGAGATCCTAGTCGCACAGGTTGATACACGTGTAGTGTTCAGCTAAATTAGGTAGATGTCTTCCGATCCCTGTGTAATACAACCGGAGGAAACGAATGTTTCTTTTGCGCGTGTACCAGTGTACTCTCACATGGGTGCACACGTGGATGTGTGTGTGCCGGTGTATATCCACGCACGTGAGTGCTTTCGTATCAGTAGGAGGCGCTCTCGTCTGGGCGACACAGAGCACAGCAAGGCACTCATACGTACGTTTTCTCACACTGTTCTACACGTGTGTATATGGCTGACCAGAGATGTTCAGACATATTTTTGCGTCTATAGATGTGACGGCTGTAGACACGTATGGTTGTGTGGCGACAGGACCTCGCGTGCGCTAACTTGCTGTCGGCAGCGCTGCAGCTGCGGAGTCCTCTTCTTCAGCAGGCGCTGCATGCAGCAACGGTGGCAGCCGCATCTCTGGCGCTGCACGCGTCAGCGGCATCTACCGCTACGTCAGCATATCGAAGAGGAGAAACAGCAGCAGGCGACACGGGAACCGCCACGGGTCGAGACAGTTTGTCGTCTCAGCAGCGTCGCGGCGGCCACCTGCAGCGACGGAGTGGAGGCGGCGGTCGCGAAGCAGCAGAGGTCCAAACAGGGAAGGTGGAAGCAGGTTGTCAGCAACAACATGGTTTTAACGAGATTGTCGAGGAACAAGAAAGGTCAACAGCAGATTGCCTTGCTGCAGCTGCGGGTGGAATCCTTCACTCGCCCGCTTTTAGCACTTCTGGACACGTCTGCGAAGCAGCTGCTGTGCCAGCAGATCCAGCGGCGTTCGCAGCCGAATGCAGCACTGCACGGACCTCTAGCAGCAATGCAACAGCACAGGCCTCTTTTGCAGCTGCAGAGAGAAACAGCGCAGCAGCAGATAGCAGTCTTGAAGCAAGACACAACGGCACCGCCGCAGCAGCAGCCGCCACGCACAGCAACAACATCAGCAGCGTAGCAGTGACTGAGAGTGGCACAGCAGCAGCTGCGGGTGAGACCGGTCCAGCGACACGCGAAAGCACTGCAGAGGCGCAGGGCAACTCCGCATCGGCAGCCGCAGCAGTGACAGCAGAGGAGACTGCGCTGCTGCTGCGGTGCTTAGGTAGTGGAGGAGAGCTCGGCACTCACACGTCTTTGTATATTTCAAGATTGTTTTCATTCTGCTTCCGCGGTCAAAGCAGACAGAAGAGAAGGGCGGGCAGCAACGATCGTGTGTCATCGCCAGGAGACCACAGCGCCGTACACAGCTCGTCAGAGATAATGGCAGGCGTGGGACCTGCTGACGGCGTTAGAGATACCGCAGCATGCACCAGCACGCTCCCAACAGCAGCACCAGGAGCAGCAGCAGTGGCGGCAGGTGAAGCAGCACCAGCAAGAGCAGAAAAGGATGAAGAAAAGCAGAATTCGTCAACACCTGGAGCGGGGAGGAGACGAAGAATGTCAAGGAGATGTGCAAACGACGGCCGTTCTTCCAGAGCTCAGCAGCACAACCAACACTTTGAGGAGAGCAGCATACAGTCCGAAAGCCAGGTCGTTAGTGCTCTCGTGAAAGCTCTTGTTCGGTGGACGCAAGCCTCGCAGACCACGAGCAGCAGTATCACCAACGCCATTCAAGGATATGCCTGGACTGCATGCAGAAAAGGTCGGTATCAAAGATGTCGCAGTTGACTTCCTGCTCTTCTGTCAAGTTCCCTATATATATATATATATGTACGTATACATAAATATCGTGCTCTCACCTTGTTCGCTGTGTTGCTGTCGTATCTAGTGGTCATATCTATCTACCTATTTATCTATCTATATATATATCTATATATATATATATGCACGAATATGGGCTGCATCTAAAAGAAGTAATCGCTACCAAAAGGATTGAGAAAGGGCTTCCTGTTCCCGCACGTAACTTTTTTGTTTTGCTTTCCGTAGCTGTTGCCTCTGTCTACTACGACTGTGTCTCACGCGCGCGTACAGGTGCGGGTGTCCATCCATAGAAATTGACGTCTGCCGCTATTGCTATGCCAGCGTGAGTTGCTGTTGCGCGCTGGCGGGAAAATGAACCTCTCACAAATGCCCGCAACTGTGTTCAGCCTCTCTCACGTCAGCTCTCTGCCTTTCTCATCTGCTGTTCGCTCCTTTCCTCAGTTTGCTGTGTCGCTGTCTGGGCTGCGCTCCGTACCCTGCTGCTGCGAAGACAGCCAGACCGTTTGCGTCCGGGCAGGGGCGTCTGCCGGTCGTGTGTGCACCCAATTTTGAAAAGATAAAAAGGAGGAGACAGCAACCGTCGGTGTGTACGCCCGCGGTATGGAAGGTCGCCTCCGTCGAGGGGAAACTAAGCAGAAAGCGGAAGAGTCAACACATCTGTGAAGGGTCCCGCAAAAGAGGAAGTCCACCGCCACGTAAAAATGCTGGCCTTACGCACACAGGCAGCACACTTCTCCTTCTGAGGTGCCTCTGTCCTCTGCACGGACCTACGTGCTGCTGTCCGTCTATCACTCTACATGCGAAGAGACAAACACGTGGGTGTGCTGGTTTGTACGTGTGTGCATATTCAGTTCTCCCATGTGGAAGGGGATAGAGACGAATAAGGAGCGTGCAGTATTAGGCCGCAGGGTAAAACTTTGATTCTTGACGCCGCGGTCTAGCACCAGCCGACAACGCGACCGCGGGCCTCCGTATAATAGTAGTGGCGAGACGTCAAGATGCCCTCCTTCGCGCCGTGAAGACAAAAACCTTTCTGGTCCTTCAACGGAAGGCCAGGAGCTGAGGCAGACAGATGCATACAGACAGACATAATTCATGCGCATCCGGAGAAGAGACAGGAACAGCAAAGTGCCCATTCTGGCAACAGGACCGAGAAATGGCATCTACACACAGCGCCCACCATACACGTGTATGCGTATACGCACGTAGTAAGGTCTGCAGGCTCAACAAAGAGGTCGGACAAGCGTCCGCTGCGTCGTCAAACAAAGTCGTGCACACTTCTTTGTGCGCCTCTGCTCTGCGTTTATTATGCACGTGGACGCACGCATGACGCAGTGTCTCGCACCGCCTGACGGCTCTTGCGCGTTCCTCACCCGTCCTTCTTCGTATCGTCGGTGTGTCTCTGTCTCGCTCTATTTCGGTGGCAACTCCTATGTGGATATGTCTGGGCGGGGTGAGCTGTTTGCGCGGCCACTGGCGATTCAGCTGTCTGGCTACCTATATCTGTCTGTCTGTCTTTATTTGCGTGAGGCTCTCCATATATGTCAGGCTACCTGTGTCAACGTGCACCTCTGTGTATTTTCGTGTGTGCGTCTACGCATATCAGCTCGCACCTATCGATACTCGCATGTGTCCGCCTCCCTGTGTGTGTCTATATGTATTGACCTGCAGCGATATTTATCTTCCTCTCTGTCTGTATCTACTAGTGTCTCCCTCTGCGTGTCTGCCTTTGTCTGTCGTCCTGCGTCTAGCTGTCGGCACCTACCCGTCGAAATCCGTCTCTGGGTAGCTTTATGCCTGTGTCTGCGATACACTTGTCTACCCATGTCTAGGTACGTATGTCCCAACGTCTTCATTCGTGGTACTTTTCACAGTTGCCTCCTCTGTGCGCATCTAGCCACGGGCGTCTATACACACATATGCGCGTTTGTCTCTCTGTCTGTAATCCTTCGAATCTATCGCTATGCCCATGTGTGTTTGTCCCTGTCTGTGCATCTCCCTACCGTCCACCACGTGCCTTCCTCTACGTATCCGCATCTCTCCGCCACTATCTGCGTCGCTGTTTCTCTCTGTCTCGATGGGTCTACATGCCTGTCGGCTCCTGGCTGCCGTACTTAATCTTTATATTGCTGTCTATGTTCGTGTCTAGAAATCGTTTTGTAAGAGTCGCTCTGTTTCCCCCCATGCCTGGGCACTCCCGCTGTAGCTCTGAAAAAGAAAAGGCCTTCTCCTAGAGAAGGAGATCAAGAGGACAAAAGCTTTTCTCATGTTGAGTCATTCCTCATGCACTTGCGGCCAAGCCACGTCTTCTGCTAGTGCCGCTGGTGCTGCTGCTGCGCTGCATGGTGCCCGTCATCAGGCATCATTCCTGCGGTGGAGTGGAAAGCGCTGGAGCATCTGCTGTCTCCGCTGTTTCTTCCCAACGCTGCTGCGCTTCTTTCAACCCAGCAGTGCATGGACATATTTGAAGCTCTGCTGCTCTTTGATTGCCGCAGTACCCTGCCGCGGGTACGTTGTAGCTGCTGCAGAGGCGCTGAAGGAGGAAGAGAAGCAACAGTAACGAGTCTAAGTCAAGGTGTATGCAACAGGCTGGATGGCAGGAGGCTGCAGCGTGGAAGGGCACGTAGTAGACGCAGTCTTGTTGCAAACCTGCTGCTGCTGTTGCTGCCGCTGCGACTGTTGCTGCTGCTGGCTTTGCTGCCGCCGCGGATGTCTCTGCCACTGCTCGTCGTGGTACTGCGGGGGAGGCTGCAGTTGTAGTTCCTGTCACTCTTGCCGGTGTGCGGCGTGTTCCTGGTGTTGCTGCTGCAGCTGCTGCGAACGTGTCGATGTTACCGCTGCTGGTGTTCGGCCGCTGCTGCGGCTGCGCACCTGCCTCGAGCTGGAGTTGCTGTCACTTCTGTTGGTGTTACATGTTACGAAGGTCCCTGCGCCGCTGCTGCTGACTCTGTTGGTGGGTCCGCTGCAGAGCCCCCACCACTTCTCACTCCCTCTCTCGAGCGACGCACATACGCCTGCGCCGGCGTATATATATATATTTACGTATATACAAAAGATCTGGTCGACTGCGTATATATCTCTAGAGGTCACGTATTTGCATGAGGATTTGGACCGTTTTGGGCCACGCCTGGGGGTATACCATCAAGACATCTTTTGATAGAAAGTGACGTTTACTCAGGTATTTACTGAAGAACAGGATTTTGCAGGGGCTCCACTTCGTGGCTGCCTCATGATAGGAGCTTCTCTGACGGTTCGCTACATTGACGTCGTCGGTGGCAGGTAGTGGGTGTACAATTGATCTCTTCCCACTGCTGCTGCCGTTGTTTTTTTTTGCTGCCGCTGTGAGGGCTCTGCCGTAGCTGCTGCTGGCGTGTCTGGTGCTGTTGCTCGGAGGGCCGCTGCCCCTAGTGAAACCGAGTGACACTGCTGGTGGGGTGGACACTGTAGGGGCGCCGAGGCCGCTGCTGCTCTTGCTGCGGCTGTGCCAGCTGCTACTGCGGTTGATATATCGGCTGCGACTCTGCGCGAAACTGCGGCTGCTGCGTGGCTCTCGCTAGTGTGGTGACGCTGCTGTCATTGTTGCTACTGCTGCGGGGCTGGGTTCCGCGCCGTCTGCTGCAGTCTTGCCTTGCAGTTGAGAACTTGAGCGCGGAGCTGCTGCGGCGTAACGAAGAGCACAAGAACAACGGGAAAGCGCAAGACAGCAGCAGTTCTCCCAACAGCATTTTCTCTCCGCTGCAGCTGCTGTTGTGGATCGTTACTCTTGCGAAGTACCGCGTTGAAGACGACGTAAGCATGCACTTGTATACCTGCTTTTTTCCGTCTCATCTCTCGACAGCTTAGGGGATGACATGGACAGAAGTGCAGCAGTACTTTCTTGCAGACGAAGATACCCCACCGCCTTGCTTACTGCTCCCTTCGTGGAGCGAGTGTTTCACTACGAGTGAAACTTCTCGCATACAGCCACTTGCGACTTTCCTCGTTTTCTCGTCGTCTCTCTCTTTTTCGCTCTATCCCAGAAAATCACAGCTGCGCACATACATGGATATACACACGTATGTACGCATGTATCTACGCACCTGTATACATATGCATATGAACAAAGGCATCACGAATACGCAGGCGTAGATATTCGAGGTCAGATATGTTACGGGTGCAGTGTTTGAGTTCAAAGTTACGAGCGTGACCGAATAAACAGCAAAAGTGGCGTTGCCAACGCACAGGCGCACAGACGAGTATGCGTATTTGCACGCGATTCCACTACTGTCCTTCTGTCTATCACGTTTTATTCCCGTCTGCACGCGAATGTCCACTTGCACATCGTGGTGCCGTTTTGGCTGTTCATCTATCTACACGGGTATGTGTGCCATTCACATTAATATCTGAATCGATCTACCGGTCTACCTCTGGGATGTTCGCCCCAGCGCCCTATGACGGCAGCTGAAAAAATAACGTACTCCGCTGCTGCTGCTGCTGCTGTGTCGGTAGATAGCCCTGCTGCCCCTCTGCTGGTCCGAATGCGTATACGTTGCGCTGCTGCTGCTGCTGGTGGAAAACTTGCGGTCTGCTGCTCTTATCGACTGGCTTCCACTGCACCCCTGCTCCTCCAGCTATGTTGCTAAACTGTCTGCTATTTGCCCCGCCAGCGTCTGCACTGCTGCCGCTCCTGCGCTCGTCAAAATATGGAATTTAGTCCCTTCAGGCGAAAAGACGCGCTCGCACTACTTCATTCTTCCGCAGCACCGGCCGTCTTAGCACTTCCGAAGGTGCTGTCCACTCTGCTCAGCGCCGTTTTCGTCGCGGCAACACGTGCTGCTTCGAGACCTGAGGCGACTCTTTCACACACAGAGAGACATGCGTAGACAGGCGAACGAATCAATTTCTCTACACATAGAAGTGCGCAGAGACGACTAACGGCCACGTTGGGCAAAACAACTACGACGCAGCAACTACCTTATACATGCACATATATATATATGTGGGAGCAGCCGCATAGATCAATAAAGATACGTAATTTCCGCAGCCACAGGCGTACACCTGCGGAGTAAGGATAGATGTAGAGACTTAGGAAGAATCCAGGTGCGCGCGGTGATATTTTTTTCCTGTTATGAGTAGAGAGGGCAGCTGCGCAGCATCGGTTCTTCTTCGAGCATCTTCTGCTCAGCATCTATCCTGCGGTTGCTGCCGACTTGACCTCGCTTACGCGTATACCACTCGTAAGGGCGATGTATATGCGGCGGTGCCGCTGGCGTCTAAACTGTAGCGCTTACGTCCAGGTAGAACCTATAGGTCTCCTGCTGCTACTGCTGCCGTGCTGCTTGCTAAGCTCGCCACCTTTTTTCGAAAACAGTGAAGGAGGCCTGAACACCTACTGCAGCTGCTTCTCTCAATCTCCGTCCTTCGTCCTCGTCTGCTCCCGCCTCTACATTCACACGTGTCCGCTCGAGGAGGCATTCGCTGCACAGAGGTGGTCGATCAGCGTTTCACTCTTTTTTCGTGCCCCAGTTCGTTCTACTCTCTGCGGTGCACCTCTGGGACACGGGGTGCTGCTGCCGTTGTCGTCGACTAGGTGCTGCGCATGTTTTTTCGCTGCTGCCGCTGTTGTCGTCCCTTCGCGTCCCGCCGCTTGCGCCGCTATTTCATCCGCAGGGGCTGCTGCGCTTGCCTCTATCCGCTGTTGCTGCAGCTTGCAGCTGCCTTTGTGCGTGGCTGCTGGTCGAGACGTGTGCTTTTCCTGACGTTCCGCATTATTACTGCTCGAGTGTGCGCTGCTGCCGCTTGTGCTCTCCTTCGCTGCTGCTGTTGCCTGCTGGCGCTCCTGTGCTGCTGAGCGGCTGCGCTGCTGCCGGTGCTGCTGTTGTCCCTGTGCGGCTGCCGCTTCCAGGCTGTTTTCACCCTCGCTGCAGATGTTCTGCGGCAACAGTCGCAGGCGCTGCAGCAGGCCGCTCACCCTGCTCTGATTGCTGCCTGCGCCTACGCCTTTGGAAAATTCTACGCGACCAGCCAGCAAGCCATCATCATGGAATCCCTGGTGGTTCTTGCTCGGCAGCAGCTTCATCGTTTTCAGCTAGGAGACCTCAGTCAGGTTTGTCATTCCTCAGTCTGCTACGTGCGTGTCGAAAATGGCCACGATGTTCGACACCAGAACGCCACATTCTTGACGTGTACACACGCAAACACTGGGTTGTAGATGAGACTTCACGGTATGCGTTCAGTGTAGCTGAAGACTTCACTAATTGCATCGGGTGTACGTACACCGCAACTCCCCGCAGGGTACACGCCCATCCATCCAAATGTCTTCTTTTGCATAAGTTCTCCCTGTGCACAGTGTTCATATGAAGAATGAGAGTATGGAATCACGCGCACTCCTGACGTCTCTCTTTTCCTTTTTGACGGCGGCTGCTACGGCGCCGCTGCATGCATCAGCCATGCGGTGTGGGGCCCTTGCTTTTTTCCTGCTCTGACGCGTCGACCACATTCCCGTGTACCGCTGCCCCTGCCGGAAGTTCCGTCGTCGTCAAAGGGGACTGTCACAAGCTGTTGGCAGGTGGAGACTTTCTCTTCTTCATTACTGGACATCATTCAAAAGCGTCTCCGTGTCACTTGGAACTGCACAGGAAGCTCGGTTTCACCGCTATCCTCTTCTCTATTTTTCAATGTGCCTCTCTATGACGCCCCGTGTCTCCGCGTGTGTACGTAGACGGCGACCGCAGCTGACGTTGAGTTCCCTCATCCTTTTAATCCTCGTTTTCGAAGTCGTTGTCTGTGCGCCTCTTCTTCTTCTACCGCGACAAGTACGTCTCTCGTACTTCTGCGCTCTCCCATCACGAGCCTGAGTGAAGAAGATAGAAGTGCCAGTAGTGTGTAGGATGTGTCTGCGTATCTCCGTACGTGAACGGCAAGCCGAAAAGACAGGCACGACTGGGGTGGGTGCGGTAGAAGGTGGGCTGCTTCTTTGAATCTCAGCGGTGCGGTATTCCTTTCGCTACAGGGGCACTCGTACCTCTGCGTCTTGGCATCCCTTAGCCTCGTTCTCCCCGGGTAAAGTGTCTGTCGAGCTAGAAGTACGTGTTCTCACGCGTGCCTTCCGGCTTCAATTACCCCGCAGCTTTTTGTGTCACTCTTCATACACGCGTATACGCCTGGAATATGTCTGCGGTGCTCCCATACTGATATTTCTTTCTGCGAGTATTGAATTACGTGTGCTCCTACTCCTGGGCAGATCCTGCCTGTGTAGGGGCGTATGTGTATGTCAAAACCGAAGTCCACCTCTTTGAGAGTGTACGTAGATACGCGTATTTACAGTTGTGGTCGCACACCCTTGTCGTCCCACTCCTTTCTTTTTTGATTTGTATGGGTATTTGTGTACGTATCTTCGTGTTTCAGAGGAAATTTTCGGTGTGAGATACTAGATGGCAACAGCAGCGCAGAGCTCTATGCATCACCTCGGGGGTACGCCCCAGGCCTGCAGCAGCGGCGGGTGTGTCAGTCGTCATACACTTGTTCACGCAGACCTCTCTGCATGTGTACGTGTGCACCTTCCAAACCTTTCTCTTCACGTAAACACGCCTATGCACATGCAAGAATTCCGCAGTTGAATTCAAACCTCTCTCTTCATATTACACGGGTGGTTGTGTTCCTCTGCTGTCTCACACAGACGTCAGTCTTCCCGTGGTAAGGATGCATGAATATACACATATATATATATATATATGTATGCATATAAACATAAATAAGCACACACATGCTCTGTGTGCTTGTGTGTCAGTATGCGTAAGTTCTTGGGATACTGCAAGTATGTGTCCGTTTCTTCATCTATGCAGGTACAGAGTCACACACGGGGAATAGCGCCGCCATATGCTTAGACTCATGAGTGTGCCAGTGCTGCGCTTCTGTTTTCTGAGAAAAGCTGCTGTTGCTGCTTTGCATTGGTGCTGCCCTGTTCGTGTGTGTTGATGCTCCTGGGTGTTGGTGCTCGTTCGCGTTGCTCCTGCCGCTCTGTGCTACTCCTGTTGCTGCTGTTGCTCTGCGTTACTACTCTCAGGGTGTGTTGTTGCAAGAAGTGGTATAGAGACTGCTGCTGTTGCTGGGACGCGCTGCTGCTGCTGGGGCGTGCTGCTGCTGCTGCTCTGCGTTACTGCTGTTGATACAGGTCGCTGCTGTTGCTGGGACGTGCTGCTGCTGCTCTGCTGGTTATTGCTGTTTCTGCTGGTGGCGTATGTTGACACCTGCAGCTGGCGTCCGCTGGTGCCAAGATGCACTGCTTCTGCGGTGTCCTGCTGCTCTGCTGCTCAGCTGCTGGTTTCTTTGACGCGCACCGACGTCACGGACCCTGTGCTCTTCGCGCGCAGTGCAGTGAAAATCAAAAGAAATATCTCTGCGATTGTGGACGGAGGCGCAGACGCCGTGGCTCAGTGGTGGCGAGCCGACCCTGAAATCTCTGGTGGGTCTGTGCTGGTCGGTGGCTCGCACGTCGATGTTGCCTCTCTTCGTCTTGAGTATAAATCTGCAAAGGGGGTTTGTGTATCAACGTTCTACCTCGAGGGCTCTATTTTATTACGTGTACATGCACGCACTTTTCTTGTTCACGAATCTCCCCACGTCTTGATTTGTCGAACTCCACTTTAGCCATGGACGTGTACCTTCGTGCGCATGAGTAAGAAGTCTGCGTGCTGTATACGCGTGTACAGCCGTGTGTCTGCGATAATGGCAGTGAGACTTTTTTGAGTCCAAAAGTCAAAAGATGTGTTTCTCAGGATTGTCCTCTTAGTGACTCAGAAGTTTATCGATAAAGAAAGCCGGTGGTGCCCCGACCGCAGCGGAGAGCGTCTCTGAAGCAGTCGGTGACTTTATCCATCGACCATCTTCACAATCATCAATAAGCTCTTCGTAGATTTATATAATGTACACGTAAGCGACAGCGCGTTGCTGGCGCTGCGTCTTCTTCTCCAGCTGCCTTTGTTCGTACCTGAAGATGCGCCGTTCTCTCGTCCGTTTTCTTCTTCCTTCTCCTTGACCGGCGAAAGCGCGTAGTGAACAGGTTTTCCCCCTTACCTCTGCTGTACCGCCTTCACATTCATCAGTGCTAGCCTCTTCGTAGACTTCTACATACGTATGTGTAAGCAGGAGAACGGATATGTGTGCGTAGACGCAATCACGTCAACGAAGGCAGTGCAGAAGGTTGATGACGTGATAAGGGGGTAGCAGCAGCATCGGAGCGGGTGCAGTCGTGGCCCGTCGCTTTGTCGCTCTCCACTGTTTTCTTCCTCCTCCTCCAGGTCTGCCTCTCCACACATGGGCCAGAAATTTTCACGCACATACATGCACATATGTATATGTATATGTGTCCCTACATAGGTGGGTACTGGTATCGAATAGTGGAAACAGTCCTGACTGATAAGGCTGGGTGGAGTGTAGCCTCCTCTGCTCCGCTTGATGGTGCTGCCGTCGTGCGTCGCTCGCCACCATACAGATACATATGCATATATATATATATATATAGGAATGTCTCTCTGTCAGCAGATATATATAGTTACTTACGTGTGGGAACGCACACTGGGAACAAATCTTAGGGTGTGTGTTTCTTTGTTCAAGTGGCGTATATGTGTAATAGTTTCTGTACAATGTGCACGTGTAGATGTTAAAAAAGCTACTACATGCGTCTCGTCGTATGGTGTGTAATCACTGTCAAAGTATGTCGAAACAATCACATGCGAGTGCTCTTATGAGAGTCGCGCGCTCGCGATCGCACAGCTGCCCTGCGGTAGGGAGTCGGTCCGCGGATTGCGAAGATTCTGCTTGCCGTCTCACACGCGTTCTCAACTTCGCCTTGCGACGTTTCCCTGCTAGTCTGCTGACCTGTGGCGCACGTAAGAAGTGGCACGTTTTCTTTCTACCGGAGGCGCTCTCCAGAGTCGTGGAAATACGCCGTACAACAACCGGAGGCGCTCTCCACAGTCGTGTAAATAAGGCGTACAACACGCGTGCATGAAGGAAAACGACGTTTGCTCGCACTCCTCCTTGGTAGTAGCCCTTGAACACGTGTATATATATATATATGTAATTCCAGCCCTCTCTACGTACATATCTGTGGGGTGGGCAAAGAATATTCAGCCACACGCCCATAGGCCATTTTACGTATGTGTGTGTGTGTATGTGTGCTGCATTTTCCTGAGTATATGTACACCTGTATACGCGTGGGTGCGGGGCTCTCTGTATACGCGTTTTCATTAAGGGCTTTTGCCGTGGACTCAGACTTCTCCAGCGAAGAGTGCCACGCCGCGCGCCGGCTGGGCGCACCCTCGCGCACGCCACGAGAGCGTGTTGGCCCAAGACAGCAGCGACTGTCAACAGTGGAATGTGCTGCATATCGCCCAGTGTCCACAAATGCGCAGTGTGCGTCTGCAGGATAGACACATGTCCACATACCTGTAGAAGATTTAGCACCAACACACGTGTCTGTATACGTATACAAGGCTCACGCACCTGCTTCCCAACTGCAGCGCGTCTAACGGAATTCCTGGGCATACGCCTCTCAGTACATTTCCCGCCGAAACGGGATCCAGCTAATCTTCTCACACACGTGCCCTCCAGTGCATTTTTCTCCTTGTTCTTGATATTGACAAATATACAAATATATATGTGTGCATACGTATATATATATATATGTGTAGATCTCTCCACTAGAACCACAATGACTCTGTCCAGCTAAGAGGGCCGGAACCGCATACGCCTATATGTGGATCTCTTCCAGCGTGTATTGCCCACATTTATAGATCCCCTTCGACCTTCAATGCGACGCCCAGTGGTCGACTTCAATGTGCTGTACGTACACCTCACGTGCCCGCGCGCGCCCGCCCCTCCTCACTCGCTGTTTTCCGACACAGGTAGTAGGGGTACTCTCAAGAAGTTGCGCAGCATGTCGTGCTGCCAGATGTTGTTGACGTGGTGGAAGCTGAGCTGGGCTGCGCTCTGCAGCTGCTGCTGCTGCTGCTGATAGAACGGTTTTGGGTGATTCGGCGCCCGCCGAGGCAGCTCTGCGTCTACGCCTTGGCGGTCTCCAAATCTCTAAACGGTGCCTAGTTCGCTGTTGAACTTATGTCAAAAATACATTTCACTCACAGAGAGGCACTTGCAAACGATATGCGCGCACCACTCGGAGTTGTTGCTCTTCAGCATCCCAGTGTTGAGAGGTCGTGCTGTGTAGAGCTGCTGCAGCTGCGAAGTGGCGATGTCTTCTCAGGTTTCTACGCGTGTATGTAAACTTCGTGGACACACACGTGCAGGTAGGACCAGGTATGTACGCTGCTGCGATTTGGCGTGACACTGCAGAGAGTCACCGGATAAGCTACGTACTTGCATGCCGCTACAGAAAAAAAGAGTTGGTCTCTTAGTGAACTTTGCTCTTCTCTTTGGCTCTGTTGCTCGATGAACTGAGTTATCGCATCCTCCTTCTGACTTACTGTCGTGGTCCTTTCGTCGAATACGCCTTTCCCCCATTCTTTTTCCGTTGGTAAATGTTTGCTGTTGTTTGCCGCTATTTTCTCCCCTTTTCTCGGATACCTAGTTGTCTCTGCTGTGCCCGTCGCAGTCGTCTACTTCTGACCCCTTCGAGCGATCTTCTGCTGATTCGTCGCCGCTCTTTGTTATCCGATTCTCCAACCGTTGCTCACACTCCTTAGTTGCCCTTCCACCTTTACTGCTGTATGAAGCGCACCCTCTGGATGACCGTTCTCTGCTTTTCTATTTGTTGTGAGCGCCAGCGGAACAGCTTGTAAATCTTTGCCTCGCTTTTGCAAGACAACGCGTGCGAGACGAAAAGCTTTTCCGCGGTATCGCGCAGTTGCTGCTTTCTCTGCCGCCACCACCGCAGGATCCTCAGTACTGCGTGTAAGTGGGGAGAAGGAATCTGCAGCAATTGCACAAGTGGGCATCCATAGCTTGGAATACCTGATGCAGCACGAAGTAACAAACGTGGGCTGCTCAATATCTTTATTCTCCACACACACATTTCTTCAGAAACGTGGCAGTCCTGACATACAGTACCAAACCAGAAAAGTAGAAGTGGTCAACGTAGGGAGCCCCCTTAGTCACCGAGAAACGCTGAGCTAGGAGAGAAGAAGGCAGACTCTTGAAGTCTGGAGAGTTCTTTTAGAAAAGTCCCGGGATGGCCAGGAGTATGCTTGCACAGATGTGCACTGCAGCACTGACGAAGCAGTGCAGAAGTGCTGACCGCCCCGAGTTAGCAATCTTTCGATCACTGGCGGCGGTACATGCGTCAAAACTAATCTGAACGACTACCGCTGGGTCTCCGTGTTGGGTTTCTGCTCGCGGTGAGGCGTGCTTGTGTCAACGAGTAATGCGGACAGGTGCTGCTGTGGTCGTGCGGTCGGATTCTAGTATTCGGAGATATACCTGTTCTTATTCGGGGGACAGCACGCGTTATGTGTACGAATATGCACTCAATTTGAGAGTGCCTCATACAAATACATAGATGTGTAACGTGAAGTACTGTCCAGGATACACGTACACTTATGTACGCATATACGAGCAGCTTGGGAAGCTGCGTAGTTTCCCCTCTGAAGGCCGATGTGTGGCGAGAGCTCTCACGAACAACAGCGGAGTCTACGACAGGCTATGGTGCGACGCGAGAAACATACGTGCTTCGGCTAAGCACAGGACGCAGGTGAAAGGAAAACGTCGCCCAGTTTTGTACCGTTCATCAGTATAACGGCTAAGGAGCCACACGAAAAACGTAGCTTTAGAGGCTGAGAGGAGCACGCAGGTGAAAGGCACATGCCACGTCTATACCCTTGAGATATAAGGAAAGTAATCTGTGCCTGAGGTGATGAGCTGCTGCAGACTGGAATGACCTCTCTTCTTGTTCCAAACAAATACTTGTGTAGACACGGGCAAGAGATGCGGCGCATCTGCTCCGTCAGAGCTGTCCGAAGCAGCGTGAGACATGCGACCTCTCGTCTGTCCTTGGGGATGTACCGGCGCCAACACTTACGTCAAAGTAGGTACATACGTTCACGTATACAAACGTGTCTTCCATGTGTATCTATATCGATAGCGATATATATATGTACATACGTATATCCACAGCTATGTATATGCATAGGTGTGTACGCGTCCATGGACGCGTATGCACGTGTCGGGTCTGTGGGATGTTTGTGCTGGACTGTGTGGCGATGGAGATCACAGGAGTCTCTGCGAGTCAGGCGGAGCGCCGTATACGCGTATGTAGCTGGTGCGTACTAAAGCGAAAAAACCCGAGGCCAGTAACGGTATGGTAGACTGTTCTGTGTGTGCATGCGCAGGAACGAAGACAAGCAGTCTTTTCTTCCAAGACTTGGTTTAGGCTCCCTGACCTGTGTAGACCTCGTCAACCTTCTTGCTGCCTTCTCGCGCGTTCGTATTCTTGACGAAAAACTCTTCCAGGTACGCCTCCGCGCCGCGACGCGAACATACGTATGCAGATATATAAATTTCAAGATACATGTATAGTTATCTACAGACATTGGGTCAGGACTCGTGCGTGCGACTACGCACCCACGTATACATATATATATGTATATGTATGTATATGCATACAGGTCGTCATACGCATTCTGCTAGCCGCGATGCGAACAATCACATATATATATATATATGGAAGTTCCTGTGTGTATAGACGTGGATATATATATTTACATATCATAGCAGAGCACGAGCACGCGTGTGTGTGCGTGGATACACGTATGCGTAAAGAGACGCGTATCTGTAGCCGTGTTTCAGTGGAGCCTCCTCACTGCCCTCTTTATTTTGCGCTGGAAACGAGAATTTTTTCGATTGGAACTTCGACGACACACTTCTTCGCTGTTCTGCTGCATGACCATGCGTGCAAGTGGTTAGGGTAGACGCGAACAACCTAGTGGGCAGGTCAGGGGTCGCCCTGCCCATCACCTCGAGTCGGTTGGTGTGGCCTCCTCTGCGCTGGCGTCCTTATTAAGCATACAACTGCTCCTGTAGACAGACCCCACAGCAAGTGCTATACGCATTCCAGGGTTCTGCAGCACAGGTACATGACGTGCAGCACTTGTACACGTAGATCTATAAATATTCTTGTCTATGTTCGCATGCGTATAATTGCGTACATCGGCGTAGTCATCGGCGCCCACGTATGTGTGTATATATCCTACACCCGTCTAGGTTTGTGTAGCGCTTGGTGGGAATGCCGTTGCAGTACCGGAAGACTGCTGCTGTTTCCGGGGTGCCACTGCCGAAGTACGCTTCTTTGTCGAGATCGTGAATTGAGAGTTGCACGCCCCTAGCCAGGATGGCGACACACACACACACACACACTTACATATTTACAAACTCACAAGTACACATACGTGGCTACGTATATAGTCGCGCCCACAGCTGTGTAGGCCTTCACGCCCACCTACAAATATGCGCGTACTGATATCATCTACACAGACACACGCACTTCTGCACGTGGCTTCACCCGTACACCCGTGCGCATCTTAGGACGTAAGTATCTACAGCTACGAACGTATCTGTTTGCGCGCGTCTGGCCTCGCCGTTATGTTCACGAATGTTTCTGTATCTGTTTCGGAGCTCAGAAGAACACGTAAGTTTCCTCGGTACAGCAGCGTTTTCTTCTCAAAAGTGTGTCTCCTCAATCCTTCTGCAAGCTTCGGCTACTACATTAGTTTAAGCCCGAGACCGTTTCGGTTTTCATTATTGTGGCGGCGTACCGGCAGGCTTCTGCCTACAAGTAGTACTCTGAAGGATAACTGCCGAAGCGCCGTAGCTTATTCGAGCGTTCTGTCTGCCTCGGCGTCGACACCAACGCAGTGTTTTGTGATTAGCCATATAAAAATAAAGTACAACGTATACCTTGTACAGCAGGACAACAATTTGCGCGAGTGCAAGCTGATGGAAGCTGAAACGCGGACCCACTCGCATACACACATACACGTGTAGAGATATGCACAGGTAGGTATGTAGGTGTGTGTGTGGGATAGGTTGGAGAGAGATAGCAGCAGGACAGCACTGTACGATCCCGTGCAAGAAAACGCTTCCCCGACAATCTACGGTCGTACACATATGTAGTAATACGCGTGGGCTTCCGGGTGACTCTATGCGACTGAACACTCGACTGTGGATGCGTCCCTCTGAACCTGCTGTGATACCTTGTAGGAAATCGACGAGCTACTCGTCCAAAAGCTGCAAAAAGGGCCACCTATGCCTGCGGAGCTGATAGTTCACTTGCTGGTAGCGCACTCGAAGGTAGGTCGTTGCGTATGGCACCGAAGGAAGCAGCGATACACGTTCTACGTTGTCGGTAATCGCCTATAGAAGGGGACGCTGGATCATAGAAGTCGGACGTGTGTGTGCGTGCTTCTGCACATGTCATTCGATTGACTGTGGAGTCAGCTTCCAGCGGATGATACCACGCGTGCACCTTCAAGTGCGACTGTGTACAGATCTGGCGATGAGAAATGCAATGGTGGGAGCCCGTACAGTGTAGTAAGTGAGTTTATAAGACCGGCGGCCTAGCGGCTATGCTGCTCTTGCCGGTGCGCTGCGTTTACGGCTGCAGGAGGAAAGATTAATCTTTTGGTGAGTAGTTGGTTTGTAGTGGTATGTGTGAGGGAGATGTTTCGGCTGTTAAGGCGCCACTTGCAGGGGAGTCTAGGAATGTTGTACATCTTCTGAATGGTACGTCCACCAACGCAGCTGACTCGTCGCGTTGTTGACATTGCTCCGACGAACCTTTTGTATATATTTTTGTTGGTCGGACAAGTTTGTTTTGTCTGTGTGTGGATGTGAAAACAGTGATCGTTTTCGGCTTTGAGAAGTGGCGACTGTAAGAGGGACCTTGTTTTTTTCCCTTGAAAGCAAATTTTTTCCCTGGAGCGCGTGTGTGCCGGAGCTAACTGCTTATGTCCGAACCTCTGTAAACACCTTGTACTTTTGATGCCAGAAGGATGAAGTCATTTCTACCTGATGCACTAAAACACAAATTGCTGTCAGCACAGCGCTGTTGATGCATCACACATAGAGCAGTCTTTTTTTCCCTCGCGGTCACACTACTGCGCGCGAACGTAATCATGCGGACAGGACATATTTGGCTGAGCTCATCCACCCGGCGTAAAAGTGTTTCGTTAAGGGTTTCCCGCGGTAATGAGGTAAGCAGAAGGCCAGTGTTGCCTCCCTGAATCCGCTTCAAGCCAAGACAGGTGAAGTGGTGAAAACCGTTCTACAGGAGAGCACGCTACAGCAAATATTTTTATTTTCCTTCCCTTCAAGGTAGCACAGATAGAGTAAAGCCGGACTGGTTCACGTTTAGACAAGTGAAACGACGGAGTACACGGCGTATATACAAGATAATTCGCATACGTGTAGCCGCGGTGCTTTTACTTGCAGAAAGTATAAATATCTTCATCTACGCGGATGTGTGGGAGTGCAGACGCCTGTACACGTGGTTTGTTGTGCAGCTGTGGATGAAATTTCTTTCGCACATCCCACGATCTCGAAACACCTGATAGTAATGTGCCCACTTGTGAAGATAGTGGATATCACTTTGCGTGGGACTCAAGGGCACGCGGTTGAGCCGTTTAGTAAACTTACGAGGGCTTACGCGTGCTTTCGTTGCAGCTGGGGCGGAAACGAGAAGTTCTGTGTGCACCGCAGTTTTCCACGCTTGTATGGCACAGGTGGCGTACCGGTCGCCGAGACTACACCATTGTCTTCTTCTCGCGCTGGCGAAGTGCTGCTGCCGTGGCAGTTCATTGAAGCTTTCCGTACGCGATCGGCTGCGGTTAGTCCAAGCGGTAGATGACTTGGGTCTGTCGCTTCTTCCAGTCTTGAAGAAGAGCGTTCAGAGTGGCTTGCCTGCCCAGGTACGTCTGTATACGCCTACTCATGCAAATATATATCTGTGTGTGCATACTCTCTTTGTGCTCAGCCATATGTATATATATATATATACATATATTTATATATATATGTATATATATATATGCGTGGAACATAGGCACATGTCGTCGTGTGCGACAATCCGTCGCACCCGTATTCTTTGGTGTGTACAAGTTAAAAACCTGGAGCTTTCCGTTGGTACAGATTCGCCGGGAACACTATATCTAGCAAGACATTGAAAAAAAGTAGTGGAAAAGACACTACGTGATCTACGTTTTTAAGATCCGGACATAAAAGTGTGTGGCAGGCGCAGGCCGGAACGTAGTAGCGTGGCACGTATTACTAACCACTATAGCTTTAGATCCGATACGTACAACGTCCTGTGAGGCGTGTGACGCGGACCCTGCAGAGGGCGTAGCTGCAGAAGGTGGCACCCGCGTTTCTGTCAGTCACGAACCAGCTCTGCCGGTGACACCGTTTAATGCATCGCTGGAACCGTGTCGACTGTAGCTTCTGTAGAACCAGTGAATATCTTTCCGGAAGACTTTTTCATGACTGTCAGCGAAAACTCTACTCGTTTCCTGTCCTCGTAGACTAAAGTTAACCTACGTACGGGGGTGCATATTCTCCAAACACACCAGAAGTACACTAATATCGGATTTCAATCCTTCCCTCCTCTTGTCGAGACGCACACGGGTGTCGTCAGCACCACATTTTACAGCAAATCTTTCCGTCAATTTTGCCACCGTATGCCCGGTGCAAGAAATTGCGAGCGTGTCAACACTTCAACGCGGTAACTAGGATTGTAGCCGGAAAAGATTGTTACTAACAGTGATGCAAAGCCAGACCGTCGCGGTGTTTTTGCAGGGCACCCTCATATGCTTTGACAGTTACACGTGTGGTCGCACGTCTGTACATACGTATACACGTATGCATGCGTCCGGCTGTACGCATACGCGTATACACTTATCGATATGTGTATGTGTGCATATACATATAGATATAGTGTGTTTGCACATTGCTACAGAATCATTTCTTTGTATTATACAGGTGACACCGACCGTGGCTACCGACTCTCGAAGTTGTGACAAAGCCGTTCGTCGGTGCGTGTATTTTTTCTACTCTTCGATACAGTCGCTGGGCTGAGAACATTCGGATGCCACTTTTCTTGGAGGTGCTAGTGGCGCTGCTTGTGCTTAGGTGTGCTAAAAGCAAACTGCCTTAGGATCCTAGTCTGCCACGTTCTTCGTTATGGTGTGTGCGTTAGCCGTCTCGTGTAAGCTTCCCTTCTCCGCGTTTTAGTGGAGTGCTGTGCTGTAGCTCCCTTGCCTATTGTGGATACATTTTGTTGCTGCGCGTTTATCAAGGTGCATGATTTATACTTTTTTCAGTTGACCTCTGTAAATTGTTTTCGGCTGCTCGTGTATCGTTTTGTCTTCACTCGCCGTATCGCTTTGATTGTAGCTGCTTCGGGGCACGTGCGCTGAAGACGAGTCAACTGAACACTACGCGGAGGAGCATCTCGGAATGGAGCGGACGCCGGCGTGGCGCCGCGGTACAAATTATTCAAAGAGACGGAAGCGACAAAAAGCACGCAAGCGGAAGTGGACGTGGTGATAGGTGTTTTCCTGCAGCATGCCGCGCACACAGGAGGAAGCGACTACATCTGCTCAGTAACCGGGTTTCCGCCAATTTTAAAAAGGAATGCACAGCTTCGCGTGCATGCCACAAGAATGCACACGTAGGGTTAGCTGTATATCCTAGGCTATAAATAAGTAGAGTTTGGAGAGCACGCAAAGAAATTTTTATGTGTTTAATAATCATACATATTTGTGTGTACAAATGTATCTGAGTGAGTGTAGTCTTCGTTTCCAGTTTGATATCTCTTAATGAAGAAACTGTCTACACTCACGTAGGCGCGACATCTTGGCGCTTGTGTGAATGCCAAGGAGGGCAAGGGCAACTGCCAGGTCAACACGTAGGGCAGTGGCTTTGCAGCTGTCGGAAAAGCCCTGGATTTTGCCACGAAGCAAGGCAGTGTCACTTTGCAAGGTAGGAGGAGTGTGCTGCGACGTACCTATGTGAGCGAAGATATTCCACGTTGGGCTACAATATGACTGCGAAACGCGTTCACCAGCAGGTACCAGAGGACTCAGGTATTTTTGGACTGAGGTGTCAATTCCTTATTTGTCGTACGCATAAACCAAACTTCTTGGCGCCTTTTGTCTGAGGCCGTCGTTTGATCGGTGTTGCTTGCGACAAACTTACGCTGACAAGAGTTTTACTCCGCATGTTTCTCGAGAGGAGCTCTGTAGTTGATAGAAACTGCAGCCCAGTGATTCTCAGACGACCGGTATGCAAGATGTACTCAACGTGAGCCAACACGTTGTTTCACTTCACAGTGAGATTTCGGGCTGAAACCCGGCGTGCAACCTGCAGCGCTACCCAGTCGAAATATCCGCCAGCACAGCACAAGACAGGACGTGTCGCAGAAGGGAGCCCCCAAAACAGTTCCTGGACTATCGCGAACGTTTGCTGAGACCCAGAGTAGAAGTCCACACATCGACCGACGTAAAAGTGCACGCTTCGATCAGGGGCCAATTCAGCGTCAATTGTATTATATGCGAAGCATTCTTCTGCACAGTAATGACTTAAAATTCGGTCCACTGTTCATCCACTTCATTTTTGCCCTGCTGCTTTTTATATGCTACGCCGACATTACCTTTTACGTGAGGTATTTTAGGTAGTGAGCCAGAAACAGGGAATTCCAGACCGGCACAACGAAGTCTCTGGTAAGCTAAAAAATCCAACCACTTACAACCCGCCTGATGGAGACTAGATCGCAGTCCACAACGTGTGGCGTGTTTGTTGAGTGAAAAGCTCTTCCGTTTACAACATGGCAAAGGTCTGCCGAGATTCATCTTGGCAGCGCTTGGTCCTCGCGGGCGACTTCACCGAATACTGCACCAGTTCCACACTTGAAGTTGTACATTACGTTTTTTGTAGGCCGAGGTTGCCGTTTTCCGCTTCATATGTATCTGAACCCCCGCGAACATTCCAGTCTTGTCTCTCAATTGTCACGCCCACCCAGTGCACTGAAGAAGATCCCCTGCGGTATTTCCGACTACGAAACATTCATTTCAATGACTTGCACTAGAAACCGAAGACGGAACTGATTAGAACTGTTTCACCTTCACCTCAAACTTCATTCCTGCCTTGCGCAAGCGGTCGACAAGTACGAGGCCGACTCCTGAGGCAGGGGTGCAGACGCCGCACAACTCGAAACAGTCTTCTATGTGCAGCGCTATGGCCAAACCTGTCTCGACAAGCATTTTTCCGGTCTCTTTGTACCCCGGATCCCCAGAAGCAGATCCCATGGTAACAGTGATGACAGTCTCCCGATCGTGGCAGTGAGGCGGTTTGTAAAATCTTCTCTCTTGTTCCTTTTCAGCTTCTTCTTCGTCGTCATCTACAGGCACACAGAAGACGGGTGTTTTCTTCTCGTCCGACGGATACACCCTCCCTACTGTTTTTATCTGAAAATGGCCTTTGTCGAGAAACTGCCGAGGAGGGCCCTCACCTGAAACAAGAAATGTCACACGCGTTCTCTTTCAGTAGGGGCCTGTTTTTCAAATATGTGTATACATTCGAGGTGACCAGCCTCCTACCATGTGCGCGAGGGACGGCGTACCTCCCCTAAATGTTCTCGCAAAAAGTATGCACACAGAAAGAGAGGGCGCTTCAAACACTGTTATAAAACAATTTTCTTCACCGGTTAGACGTGGAGGGAGCATCAGACTACTACTGAGGACTAAAATTGTCGTCACTACATTGTAATTTTCTCGTGTAACTGGAAGCATGTTGCTATGCTTGTAGTTGGTTACGCGGTGGGCCATCAGAAACTTACAATACGCTTCACCCAAGCGGATCCGTGGTGTGGATCAGCAGTAAACCTGCGCGTTACGTAGCCTCACCAGCGCGCATGGACTGGTGTCAAACATTTTCTTCTATGTAACCAGATTCCACAGTGTCAGGATTAAATCTTTTCTGGCCTTACATACTCTCACGCAGTATGCATGCTGCGCTGCACCAGTACTGAGAGGCCCAGCAAGGCAGACATTCTTGAGACGGACTGTCAACGTACGCGCAGTACAGTAAAAAGCAACCAGGTTCCCTGAAAAGATTGCCCTTAGAATGCGCACAGTGAGCAGTCTGTGAGACTAAGCTGAGAGCCTGTTTGATGTTTACTTCGTCCAGTTGGCCTCATCTGCTACGGAAATGGTACTGGTTGCAGGCCTGCGGGTGATTGGAGAGCTTCCGCAAGAGTAGTACTTCAAGGCTCGTGGAACGTACGAGTGAACAACGGAACGCGAAGGGTTCAACATGCCTTACAGTCACGTTTGTTTTATCTTTAGAATTGTCGACTCTGCGTATGCTTGCGCAGGCGTGCGTGCATACGAGATGTGAGCATACACACATATGTGTGTATATATGCCTGTATACGAGATGCACTGCGCACGAGTTTATTGAACATGAATGTCTTAAATAAGCACCCGTGTGCCACTGTATGTCCTTGTGTGAAAAAGAGACGCGCTGATACAGACTGGGTTTCCCTAGCGGCAAATCTGATACATTTTAGACGGAGCGAGCACCCCACCATAAAAGACACCTGCGCACCTGGTGAGAGACGCATGGCGGAATATCCTGTCCGACCTGCTCAAACGTATAGACTGTTTCTGAACATATGCGGCAACCTTGTCGGTGGTTGGTATCCGTACCGTGCGCCTAAGCTGGCATGAAGGACGCATCGGCTACGTTGGAAGGCGTAATTATAAGCGTGTGTGGCCCTAACTGGATCGATACGTAATGAACTGTATCACTGCTTCACACGCGTACCGTGTGCCAGCATCACGTAAGTAGGGAAGCCAGAAGTCACACACCTGTGTGTACAACTGTCTACGTGTATTACACATTACAGAGGCGAACACGCTTAAGGCAGTCCTCGGGTCCATCGGCCTCCTAATTTCCGCATTGTACATTTATAAATGACCTCTAATTGTGAGGGAAAGAATTATCAGGTCGTCAGTGAGAGAAGAAGACCAAGGGGCATCACGAAAATATACACCTACGCTGATGAAACGGATGTGGCGTGCACTCTGGAATTTCTGCATGCTGTAGTCTCTAGGGGAAAGTTTGTAAAGCGGCATACACGCGAACATCTGCTCATTCTCCTAATGTGTCAGTAAAGCGCGTACACGCGTGTGGCGTCCGCGTATGTATAGCTTGTAGGCGCACTGGTCTGTCGTAACAGTCTACCATTTACGTACATGTAATTATTTATACCTTACTCGACGCCACAGAAATTTATGCATTTGCAAGTATCGCCACCCAAATTTACGCAGTTGCAACTACTTTTTCTCGTACAAGCGACGCAGGCCTCGGCGGCCTCCCTTGCGGAAGACGACGCCAAAGTGTTACATGGTTGGTCTGCAGAAAACAGGGGAAAACGGCAGCCTCGAAGTTCCTGCCCTGGATTTGCCCTTCTGTAGTTCCAACTCTTTCTCCTCAGTGCGTCTTCCTGTTTACTTCAAGCAAAGTCGTTTGTCTGCCTTTAGATTCTACTATTGAGATGTGTGTGCATCCACGTGTGTGTATGTGTCTGCCTTTCTGCACCACAGACTGTTTCACATGTAAATTAACTCCTGGTCGCGCACGGGATGATGTGTAAAGCTTTACCTGGGCGTGGGAAGATATGCAAGGCTGTGAGTGCGGCGCGGCAGAAGGAGGAGGTGACGAGGAACATAAGTATGAAAGTGATGAGAGAAACAACCGAAGCAGTTAGTACATCGTATCCAAGCGCGACGCACTCGCTGTAGTGGAAAAAGGACGAGTCTGTCCAGAAGGGCGAAAAAGTGTCTAGGGCAGAAACAGCAGGCGAACAAGATGTGCGTCGAGCAGTAGCTGCAGGTGCAGGAGGAGGAAAGGGCGGTGGTGCACGAGTCCCAGCAGCAGCACTCGTAGCAGTAGCGGAAACCGCAGTAGCCGAGTCTGGCTGCGTAGACCTGCGCTGAGCAGGAGAGGCAGCCGAAACACGCCAAGGTGCAGACGGGAGGACAGAAGGAGAGAAAAAAACTGATTTTTCAGACAAGGGAGATGCTGGAGAGGAAGGCAGAGAACGATTCCTGCGACGTCGACACGACGCGGGGGAGAACGAGGGCGAGTGACGAAACGACGGGGAGTTGGACGCAGAAGAAGAAATGTGGGATCTTGAGGGAGTGCACTTGGAAGAGGACGAAAAAGAAGCTTTAGAAGATGAAAGGTCACGAGAGCCGGGGGAGCCTGCAGGGGATACACTGAAAAGAGGCGACGAAGTCGAAGTGCCGCGCCAAGAAGAAGACTCGAACGTTGCATTTTCTGTCTTTTCTTGCTGCGCAGTAGGTTCATTGACACCGTCTTCGTTACGACGTGTTTTCATCGCTTTCTGCGGAGAACGTGCGTTTCTTCGGGGTTCCTGTCGGGCGTAGAGGCCTAGCAGAACAGAGGATAGGCTGCGAGAGCACAGAATACCCAAGAACAAAGGCATCATCGCGTAGTGATTGATCCGTGGGGATTTCTGCAATCAAGCCGAACACTGTTCCTCTACAGGACAACGACGGCAAAAGTGACCCCACATTCATCCCTGGCGCTAGCGGAGGTGCTGCTGACGCGCCAGGACGATTACTGCCGGACAGGTAATCACAGCAGCGTCGTGTTTCGCTACATGCCTGCACGGACAAGATGTTCTCAGTGCTCACGTGGCACAGCAGTCCTTTCTCAGACGCGTGTAGATGCTGTCGCTACTGGCGCACCAGAGACAAAACGTCCGTCTGTTGATAGGACATTGCACTGTTACGTAGCCAGTGACATAAGAAGACTTCTCTCTCTGCAAAAATGACGGTAGGCCACGACCACTACTGCATGGCCATATTTTACAAATGCGAATATTCAGCTTGTACCTCCTTCTTTTGCCCCGTACGCAATGCTAGACTCACTTTCCCTTTCGGTGTAGACTCTCCAGCAGCTGAGTCGTTCGTGGCTTCTTAAATCTCCTTCCTGCTCAGCCCTATCTCGCCGCAGCATCGTCCCCCTTTTGCGATGAGAGCAAATACAAAGCAGGCCACTTCATTTACCCCTGCACACCAGTTTTGCTACCACTACCTTTAGTACTACACGTTCAACGACACTTGTTGCTGACACTAATATTACTAAGTCCAGTATTACTCGTCCTACTACTACAACACTATACCTATCGAACAGACGCCTACAACAGAACGGACGCTCCACGGTCGATAAAAGTTCTTGTTACGCGTGCCCTATTTACCTTACGTGCATCTGAGAGGTGCGCCGGAGGACTCTTCAGGAGACGGTGGACACCACAACGCGCAAAATACGGCAACTCACCTGCAGATTGAGTTTAAGCCACTACCGGTGCCGGATAGATATATGAAGTTCGTTGGTAAATCACAAGAGCTGCCACTATTTTCTACTCCTCCGGGTACTGATACCAAGCGGTCTAACAGCATTCTACATTCCTAAAGGCGTCCCCCTTCACGTCCACGTGCCACAAGCGTACAAATGTACGCATAACCGTGTACCTTTATACGGCTGGACATATTGATTTGGTAGTGAACATTCGTCGCCTATATACACGTGGACACGTACATAGATACGTATGTCAGAATGAAAATGTACAGCTTCGTCTTGATTAGGAGTGTTTCTCCAGGTGAATATGAGCTGTTCCACAATGCAAATAAACACGTGTACGCAGAAGTGTATGCACTTGCAATGTTGTTCTGTCCATTATATACCTGATACGTCCGCCAAAGACGAATGTACGGCAGAGGGCATTTTTTCCTTACCGAACGACATTTTCGTTTAGGGGCGCCAAGACGTTGTATGCGCAGTAGCCGAAGTCTTCGTCGTGCTTCGCCAAAAATCTACGCAGAAGCCAGAGCAGGCGTCACGCATATATCCACATTCGCGAATGTTCTACAATACCTCTTCCACAAATGAAAGACACTCATGCCTTTTTAGGCACTCAAGTGGAAAGATGCTGCTGTACGAATACCTGCTGCACCTCTTCTAAACGCTAAAACGAAAAATGCATGCCCCAAGTACAGCACGCATACGCAGACCAGCATTCTGTCGGCAACGGATGTTCGTACTTCAACCTTGCAGACCCTGCGGCAAGAGCTGCACTTGTCCACACGGGTCCAAAAGCAGATGTTCACACATTCAAATATACAAGTGTTTATAGCAAATAGCAGCCAGCCACTGGTATACGCGTCTGTAAGCCTGTACGTGTGCAGCAATAGGCGCAGAAATACGCATACACGTCTGGACAGATACGCGTGTCTCTGCAGGGCTTGAGAAGTGAATCCACCTGAGCAAATTTTGCTCTGCATTCCCTGCTTTTACAAGACCGTACGCGCAAGCAGCTGAGAAAAGAGAGGTCCCACCCTTGTCCGTGCGTGAAGACACATGCTGGCACTACGTCGTAATCGTCACTCCCACGGGTGAACACAGATCAATCTCTTCGCTCGTGTATAGGCGCGCGCACACGGAGGCGTGTGCATATATGCAGAGAGAGAGAGAGACAGGAAGTAAGAGCAAGAAACAGGTAGACAGATGATACCTACAGGCACGGGATTTGCTTCTGTGCGCGCGCTTGCGTACACATACACGCGTACTACTGGGGTCCTTAGACTTGTATGCCAACATGCAACTGCACACATGTATACATATGAGTATCCACGCTTACGGAGGCTCAAGCCGCTAGCGCCCCACCCTGGAGTTTGGTCGAGCTGAGCCGTTTCTTCGGAATCGGCAATTTTACAGGAATAGACTACCGTGCCAACGCGCGATGCACAGAGTATGCGTAGCTTCATCTATGCATGTATATATATATGCATATCCCTGTGTGTAACGTTGAGACAAATGCTACTCAGGTGAGTCAAATGAACTGCGATCTTTGCCACACTCGTTAGACTGTCACTGACGTGCGAGTGCGTACGACTCACACACACGTATAGAGAGAGCGGAGACTGCTACATGTAAAAATTGCGCTAAGATGTGTAAAACATGTGTACGCATGTGTGGACACCTATAACAAGTCCTTTACAAAAAAGCGCAGCATACGTACGCATACGCACCTACGAGCGCATGGTGCTGGTATACGAGCTCTGGGTCCCAGAAGCACCTGAGATACGTCTACTGGCGCACATCTACGTGTGTACAGATGTGTCGACTTGGGTTTGCAAGAAGACAAGAGGTTTGATACTCACAACTGCGGTCTGATATACGGTAGCAATTCCTCTTCAGACGGTGGAGAAGGGCTGGCGTATTTGACGAGAAAAAAAGGATCGAAGACAGCGCCCTCTTCAAATATGTGTCCGAGCCCCATCACGGAGCCGCCCGAAAAGCCCCCAAAGCAGTCCGTTACTGCAGTTCTGATCTGGGGAGATACAGCAAGAACATCACTCCTCATGTTACGAATCATTTCGTTCTTCTTCAGCATTACTACTTTGGAACTTCCACGCAGGTGTAGCCTATCCAGCAGTCGCTGCAAGTGAAGCTGCTGGGTGGCCCTCTTTCCCCCGGCAAGTACCTGCTAACTTGTACGCATACGCTCGCACCGTGCATATTAACGTGAGCAGCAGGTCTCCCGCCACCAGGAACCTGCCTCACGAAAGGGGTTCCTGAGACGCCCTTCCCCAACTGCTGAGACGCAGGAAATCTTGCGTTCAAAAAAAGGTAGCTGTTTTCACCGCTGAGACACAGACACCTGCGGACACGTGTGATCGTACGAATATATGCGTTCGGTGTACGCACACTCGTATACGGATGAATGTGCACAACAGGAAAGGCGCGTCAGGGCGCACTGTAGGCATGTGTACTCGCTTGCCACTCCCTGCGTGGGTGCCAACGAAAGTCGCGCACCTCGGAGTTACAGATCCTCATGTACATACATACAAATATCTGTGTAGTGGTGCGGGAGACCGCAGGCAGCAGAGAAATACAATACGCACACGTGTACGTGTACAAGGGTAAAACAGTACATGCGACGTCTGCAGCCGCCAACACCAATCCTGAGGACCCAGGCACATACTGCAGCACGTACCTGCCGCTGTCCTCAGCAATTCAGTCACGCGGACGCAACGCGGCAAGGCAAGAAACAGGCCACTAGGATAAGCGAGGCAAAAGAAGCGCTCACGCATACACCGCATGCAAAACGGCTTGCATACTGCGCCTCTGGACAAACTTTCGACTCTTCGCACACACCTTGAGACACACGACTGCTGGTGTGGTGGTACGAGGGAATGCGTCGCGGCAGTGGGAGAGGTGTTTGCTACCTCCCTCTCTGCAGCTGCCAATATCCCTGTATACATACTTACGCACATATAAAGGCAAACATTTGTATGTTGAGGCACACCCTTTTGTTGCCTCTCAAGATAGCTGAAAAAAAAGAAAATCTCTTTCCTCCTTGACGCACGCAGAACAACACACAGCATCGTGCGTTCACGTGTACGGCGTTGCCGCCTGTACCTCGTCGTGCCAAAAAATCCTACTGAGAAATCTCGACGTGCACCACCAGTAAAGACGCCGTTACTCTCAACAAAAGCTTATCCCTCATCATCTTTTCCACCTGGTGACCGCCTCCGCAGTGGTGCACCTTTACCGTCTCCGCCACTCACGAACCTAAGTTGCTGCGCGCTCTGCCCGCATTTTCTTGTCGGTCTGCAGGAAACTTTACAGCTACTCGCTACTCCACTGGCACCCACATGTGTACGAATAAAACTTACCTTCATTTCGACTTCTTCGTAAAGCCCGTGCAAAACAATGTAGTCACTCGCATCTTATAGAAGAGTGCTCCCTTCTGTCGTTCACAGCTAGAGAGACAGATACGTCACTTGTTGCTCACTTCCGGCCCACGTGCTCGCAAGGCATACTTTTCTGTACGCTTTTGTAACTTTTCGGAATATACTTCACACCCGTGTATGCCTCGGCAGACACGTGTCATCACCTTGTACTTCTTTGCTCCGACACACATTGCAAGGATCACGCATGTAGTCATCCAGCACGCTTTCCGCTGCTCGTGCTCCACTCCGTCTGTTCTGACCTCGTGACATGGTATCCCGCGCATCCGTAGGGCCTCGCGCTGCGTCATGAGAACGGTTAAATCACTCGGCAGTGACCCGGCTCCGCAGAAGAAAAGTAATTTCAAATTCCTTTCTGCAGCTGCTGCGCTGTACTTCGCAGCCATATCTGCCACGTACGAGACCTCTACACGGCGTGCACATAGCGGAAAAGGAAGCAAGAGACAACGGGAAGACAGACAGACGCAGGTTAAAGGCTGACATCAGGGAAGGACACGTACCGAGTATAAAACAGAAAGCCGACCCCACGTGGGACACACAGTACAAGAAGCGAGAAGAGGGGTAGTTGAACGACGCAGCAGGCGGAGCAGAAAAGCGAGACGGAGACACAGAAATAGTCCGAAGGCCCGACTTGTGCAACAAAACCGGAAAAAGTCCTAGGCAACACAAAGTAGGGAAGTTCAGTTCTCCCTAGGATGGGCATAAGAGGGGCCGAGAAAAGAATAGCGAAGAGAGAGTAAACCAGCTTAAATACCGGCAAGACAAACAACTCCATTTCAGCAAGGCACGAGAAAAGAAGCACTTCAGACACGCACCCTCGACACTTCCCTTTCCTTTTATCAGAGAAGAGCTTCCTCTATCAGTCGCTAAAAACTTACTATCCGATGCTTGTTTTGCTGAATATCATCCATGTGAAACTCTCGCCGCTGTAGAAAGCGTGCGCAACCGAAGGATTGCCATCCCATCTTTGTAGGTACGCTTGTCGCTGGTGTTTTCTACGATTTCAGCGTTAAACAAGATGGGCACTTCGCACGTTGTCTACGAGTGTGTGGTAAGAGCGCGTCTAGGTGACATGTGTGCCCATACGCAAATGTATACGCATATTACTATTCGCTTGTGCACGTGTACGTAGAACGTTGTTCTTTTGTGAATATGTCTGTGTGTGCATTCAACAGCGTACGTATACACGTCTATGCTTAGGCGCGTATACACGGCTGCGGACCTCCGTTTGCAGTACCTCCGTGAGGCTTCTGCTTGGTGTGCTTCATAAAAAGCCGTGTCGAAGTCGCATGTGTACAAGATATGTACTGAACTTGGGGACTTCCCACGTGTCGGCGTTCCCACACTACACGAACAGGACACAGAGACATTTGGACGTCGCGGTAACTTCGCGTGCGGTGGTCTCAAAGAGTCACCAAAGGACTACCACTCTGAAAGGTAGCCGTATGGGTCTGGTAGACGAAAAGGAGGATACACACATATATGAGTGGCCGTTTTAAAAAATATAAATATGCGTGTATATATATATATATATGTATAGCGCATCGTAGGTGTATGTATCCGTGTATAAAAGTGCTTTTTCCTTTGAATGTGTAGTTCATCTTACCTCAAATGTACCTCGTCCAGCACACCACGGTACTCATATGCTGTGCGTTCCTGCTTTTGCTAAGGCGGTAGCCGAGCAGGCAACTGTCTGACAATTTTTCAACCTGTATGCAACTGTGGGATATGCAGTATTCTTTCGAATCTGAGGACGCTTCCTACTAAGGTTTTATAGAATACAGACATCGTGATCGCTGTTTCTGTGTGTCCGCACACTGCTGACGGCCGTCCAGCATTAAACTGTATGTCTGCTTTCGGAAGGCGAACGGGGTTTCTAGGTTTGGACTACTTGGACGAGTTTACCAGCAGTGATGTCGCAGTAGTGAGTCCGTGCGGAGATGCAGGCTTTGACGATAGGTTCCCCGCAGAGCCTGTAAGGGCCGCAAGTGCTTAGCACAACTCGTCCTCTGCTGCAAAGTTTTTCCAGAGCTTCTTCGTCTCCTGGATTGACAGCAATCAAATCTATACGCATGCAGTGTCTTCCCAGTCGTTCCGCCAGCTGATATCTCAGATGTCGAAGTTTCGTCATCGACCGACCTGCTAGAGCAAACTTAATTCTCTCTCGTGCCGACGTCGCGTGTAAAGCAGTCGCCTCGAGGCAGCTGGCTGACTCAGACGAAGAAGACGGCGGCTTCATCAGAGCCAGGTCACAGGAGAGACAGCTGCAGGCTTTCAGTCGCTGAGAGCGAGTTCGTTTTCCGTTTTTCTCCATCTCTGTTCTTTGTCCAAGCGCATGCGACTGAGCGCCTATCCGACGCGGTCTAGCGGCGCTGTCGTCATTCTCTTCGGCAGAAGAGCTTCCCCTCCCCTCTTCTTCCTCGTTCCCACTCTCTTCGCCTGCTTCTTCTTTGCGTTGAGAAGTGACATCTTCTTTAGGACGGTAGTCCGCTAGACGGCTACATATTTCTTTGATTCCGCCGTTTCCTTTTTTTTTCCCTTTTTCTGCCCCCTTTCTTCTTTCCTCCGCTCCCTCCTCTGCTTCGCTTTCTCGCTCTTCTCGACAACCTGATTTTATGAACCTGGTGTCTTCACGTTGGCTTTTCCTCTTGCTATTCCCCTCTCCTCTCCCATGTCCTTCCTCTGCGCCTTTCTGTCCTGTCCTACTTTTGCCACCGTGCTTTCTAGGCACTGGTGACGCACTGCTGTCGCCATCTTGCTGTTCACGTCTCTCTGCCGTAGCCTTTTTATTTCTTATCCCTCCGTTCCTTCCATTTTCTCTCCTTCCCTCGTCCCCTCGTCCACGTGCAGTGCGCCGTACCTCTGCAGCGTCCCCGGTGCTGACTAATTTAGGCAGGTACATCCGGTTGTGTCTCCCGTTGTTGTCGCTCCTGTGAAGTGTCTCGATACTACAGGTGTTCTGCGCCAGATCCTTACTTTCTTTTTTATCATCAAAAAGATTTGCAAAGTCATTTTTGTCTATACATTGCGAGTCACAAGTGTGGTCGCGGCTTCCTGCTTCCCTTAAACATGCGCATCGCGTGACGGCGTCTGCAACCGCCGTTGTCACGGGGGGGCTGCCTTCGCCCCGAGCAAAAATTTGCTCACTTTCAAGTCCCGAAACCGCCGAGTTGAAAGATAGTTCACTTCGTGGTTTGCACTCTGACGCGCGAATAGTAGCTTCTGCACCCAACACACGGTCGGGGCGAGAGAAGAGCTCGGGCCCAGGAATAAGGTCTTCAAAATCAGATTTTCTGGTCCCGCCGAACGAAGTTCCTCGTATGGGAGGAGTGACGCCAGGCTTGTGTTCTCCGGGGGTCAGCCCTGAGGGTAGGAAGCCCGAGGCGGGAGCGGATCTTGCTATGGGCTTGGCTGCGGAAGGTTCACCATTTCCTTCTGCCCCTGGGCAAACGGGGGGAAAGGCTGAGCTTTTGAACGGATAAAGCGAAGGATCTTCATGTTTCATATAATAATGCGCGAGATACTCTGCTGCAAACCTGATTCCGCCAGACAGACAGTTGGAATCAAAACCCTGCAGCGTGAAAATGCCGCCGACTCCCCTTTCTGCCGCGGCTGGGCAGATTTTCCTTCTGTCTGGGGAGACAGCTCTACCAGAGGACGTCTGACCTCATGCGCGTGTGTACATGCAGATATGTGTATATAGTGGAGATGAGTCTAGACGCGGAGAACGTCTAGAAGACAGTAGGCATACACGTATATAGTGGAGATGAGTGTAGACGAGGTAAACGTCCAGAGGACAGCAGGCTTGCGCGTCTTGCGCGGCGCAACCAGTTACATTTCAGGTGTAGAGAGATGCGTAGTCGTCCGCACACTTGTGTACGCGACGGCTACACAACAGCGGGTATACCAGCAACAGGAGGGTGCTGGTCTGCTCCGAATGCATGGTTTTTATAAGTGTCGTAAGAAAATCTTCCCCGTGTGCTAGTTTGCCCGTGTGAATCTCCACAGCTGCACAGCTACGTTATCCAAATTGAAATGTACGCACGACAGGCCTGTGCTACCACACATATGCTGGGCCTGCGTAACTGCACACATACTCTCGAATCCTTCACGCCTACAAAATTATTTCTTTTCCTCGTCTATAAATGCAGTGCAGCAAACCATCTGCGGACGAAGTCTCCTTGTGCCTGGTATGCATTCGTTTCCCTGGTGCTTCTTTGTTCTCATCTAAGCTCCACGTTACCCAGAACCGCGTGAATGAAGTGCAGATGGGAGGACGCACACTCAAGATAGCTGTTCGCCCGTAAACCGTTTCGATAGAGGGGGTCACAATGTAGTAAGCGTCCGCACAGCCGGCAGTTTTGTGTGCACGTGGGTTGACGTGATTCAGAGGGACACATATGGCAACTCTCAGCGCGGCTCGAAAACTTGCTCTAACCCCTCTTCCCTCGCTTTACACACTCGAATATACGATAGCAAAGTACTGAACGCAGCAGACCTTGTTCAGCTGTGCAAGTGGATATTTGGTACTCGCTGCGTCTGACTTACACATCTGGCACATTCGTGCTGCGGCTGACACGCATGCTCCTCCTTTATCAAAAAAGTGACCTGTATGAAATGCAAGAAGACGGCCCTTAACGACGATGAACAGGCACAGGCAATGACGGCACTGTACACCTTACACCTGTCGGAGCCACTACGGCAAAGCTAACCACGAGCTCTTCTCTTTGCGGTGACCACAAGGTAACCAGCTGTCCTTGCTGACACCAGGAGTGCAGTTTGCTGTATGCGGCACGTTTTAGACACGGATACAGTCTTCCGCCGCACACGTCTCACTGCGAATGCGCAACGTTGTGTACCGCAAAGACAGAAGATTTTGTGATTTCATCACGTTGAGAGATGTAGTTTGGTTGACCCTCGATCCTCTTACCGGCCGGCAAAGCCTGTGGCTCCCCAAAGAATCAGATGGTACTCTCTCTCTTCATCAAGGAAAATTTTCCGGCATTTAACCTTCCTTCCGTCTTGCTTCTCTTTGGCGCTTTGCTCATACTGGCAGGGGCCACCGTCTGAAAACTGTCTCCCTGCTTCGCTCGGACCACCTTTTTCAAGCGGCTTCATCCTTCGGTCAGGGAGACTGCTCAGCACAACAGATGAGACACTTTACAGATGAACCGCCAAAAAAACAACTGTGTAAGCCTTCGTCCCTGCCAATCGTTCTACGTCTGCTCCCCCAGGTACAGGCCAACTCTTCTCGCTACCATTCGTATTCTGCTTCGTATAACCGAGTCTCTTGCTCTACAGAAGTGGTAGGAATTTTAAGCGTCCTCATTCCCGTGATGAGGCGTGTTGCGAGGAATGTTCTTTCTTTACTTTTGGCGTGAGAATCCTAGCCAGATTGAATGCAGCCTACCGTACGGAGGTGTTCGTCTCATTGCGAACGCATTGTCCGCTCGCCGTCTGAAAGATTATCCGCTCTAAGCTGCAGCCAATCTACTGCGGCAGTACATTTAAAGGCTCTCTTCCTTGACCGTGCGAGGAAAATGGAGAAACAGATCGACATTTTGTTGAATAATTTTCTTCGTTGCTACACGCCCACTAAAGAAATGCCATTAGACACGGAGAATGTTGTACATATCCATACACGCACAAACACACACACACACACTTGTACAGCTGTTCGTCATCTCTGTACCAGGAATGCCAACCTAGTGCACCAGATGGCTGTGTTTTACAAAACAGGATGGACACGGCCCGGAAAATGTACGGTTTCCTCTCTCAAGGTCGGGCTACGACAGTTGAGTTTTCTGTGAATGCCTGAGGGCTGGTACGCATTCTGACACAGTCGGCTAGTGTGGGCTCAGCCGTCTCTCTTGTCCGATGAGGCTAACAAATGTTTCGACTAAATGCAGACGTCAGCCGTCGACAGTTTGTTCGTATGGACAGAAGTTTCAGCTTTCCTTGTAAATTGAGGGACGTAAGTTGGCCTCTCCATTGTTACGTGTCTACTTATGACAAAACTATGCCTATTCGTGGTTACGTGTTTACGTCGTACATACTGGTAGGGCATTCACAGATTACGGAGAGCATGTACTAACAAATCGCCTGTCCACACTGGGGAAAACCCTGTCCACACCATTCAGTACTCAAAAAGTTAATCACCTCCCCTCTACGTAGGATGAAAAAACTTATGAAGCCGGCGCCAGCCATTTGCGTAGACAAGAAGAAATCGCAGGTTTGCTTTGTCGCAATGTATCCGAATGGCTCAAAGCGGCGCGCGGTGAGCTCGTAATGCACCGCAGATGCGACAAAAGTTTCGCCCCTCTCCAGTGTGTCATTCCGTCACCTTTCTATATCTCAAACACAGGCCATCTAATCCCGAAATGGAATCGAAAGAGGACACTTAGGTGTAGGCCATGCTTTCGCTGACATCCGGTGAACCACGTGCGGCTTGGGCACGGCTCTACGCAGCGAACACATGCCTGCTTGGCGGCACACTGGTTCCTATGGCGACTCAAGCGGCACTGACGCGAGCCGGGTTAAGACCCACGACGTAAAACACGCACCTTTGACCGTATTCCGCAGTACCCGGCGATCTTGGGAACTAATGATAATTTCTATCCGAATCCGTAATTCCAGTATCCTCCTCTTCCATCCCCCAAGAACACCAAAAACACTGTTACCCTGCTATCACGCATGTTGCTGCTGAACTTGACTAAAACAGTAATTCTGACAGATTAACTGCAAAAACACAAGCATTAGCCCACTGCTACTGTGTGCTGTTGCAAGTCTCCACAGCTGTCAACAGGAAGTGCCGAATTGATGTGTAGACTCCTTTTTTATAAACGGCTCAGCACGGTGACACACTCGTACATTCAATGGCAGACTCACGACCGCGTCACACAATAAATTGTTTTGGAGCGCTGCCGTGTTGTTTCTATCAAACTACTGCACGTTTGTGCGGAAGTGCATGTTGGAGAAAGTGTGGAGAACAATCGTGCTTATCACATTCACTTTGATATGGCCAATCACCCATCGACCGCCGTGAGCCAAAACCGCAGCCCGCCTTCTACGTAACGCAAAAGGGGCTGTCGAAATTTCCACTCATATTTGCTCGAAGCAACGTGTTCTTGGGACGCAAGGTATACACGTCAAAGGTCGAGTATATACCGTGCACATCCCTCGCGCACCATGAGTAAGTGTTTCCTCCAGGGGTTCGTTCCGCAGAAGCTGCGCACAAAAGTTGCAGTACTGCTAAATAACTGTCTCATCAAAAGTGGCATTTAGAGCCGACGCTAGACGCTAAGGTCTCTCACTGTGGAGAGCTTCCAAAGCGAGTAGACGCTTCACGTACCTTCCGTCTTTTGGAACCATTAGGTACTTTGCCTTCGTAAGAAACGTTTAATGGCGCTCCGGTAGTACCACAGCTTCACGAGTTCGTACGACGCAGAATGATTGCAGAGACAAGTAAGGTAGCGGCACTTATTCGCGCCATCCAGGAATCGAAGTGGAGCTTATCAACAGCTTACGGCCACAGCGCATGACTGCATTACGTCCGCACGAAGCAACACATACCACTCCACGCGAAGACGCTGCTTGTGTGGTTGCTCAAGAAGAGAAACGCGTGCAAGGGGGACAGAAGCAGGAGATATCAACTTCTTCGCTCAGTCAGGTAAAATGGGACTACAGTGAGAAGAACCGACCGTTAGAAGTGGGGAGAAACAAGTACGTGTTCGGTCCTTGTCAATGTTGGGTGTGGCCCCATTGCCGGTTTAATATCGAATTCGGGGAAGTTGTCAGAGAGCGTCTACGACGGGAACAATATAACGTCTGCGGAATCCGCCAGTAGCCCACATGTGTCGTTTCTAATCTGATCAGCAGGTTTATCTTCGTAATGCTAACTCGTTCGATAAGAGCTTAAGAGTGCGCCAGTTTCAACCTCCCGCAGCACATGGAAAACTATAGTTTGGTGTGGACATTTCTCCTATTCGTACTCCACATCAGCACCGGTCAATTCTTTAATCGCAGCATTGCACGGCGAATCACCTGCGAATTTTGTGTGACGAAGGCGTAAGGGAGGCAGCCGCGCAGAGCAGCCAGGCACTATCAAATTTGAAGAACGGCCTTTCGGTAACGAGAAGGTGCTGGAATAAATACTTGTTGATCTGAGGAATTGCTACGAAATACATGAAAGAACACGCGATTCTCCAATGATCAACCTTCCGCACAGCGGCAAACCACCTCTACTGCGAGTGTGACTGTCACCACACGTTCAGTTGGAGTTGTGGACAATGTCCCACATGGGTGATGACATGTGCGGAAATGGCACACCGGAAGTGTGCATGGACACGTGTGCAAGGGTGCTTATAAGAAGCGGTCCAGAGTCTTCGTTACAACTGATTCTTTGTACCATGCTTCTCCTCAGCAATACAGCGACCCGGCAGGTCTGCTCAAAGATATATTAGGAGGCAGAACTGGAAATCCCCAGCTGCGGTGAGGCACCGACGGGCTTGGGAAACGCAACGGTATACACGTGCTCTGTGATGTGTATCGGGAGAGTGTACGCATGCGTACGCAAGAGATTTGGCGTTGCCTCATCATTTCTTTTCAGAAGAGGTCTAGTGGTGTTCGCTTTGATGGTTGCCATGTACGTAGTGTGCTGGACGACACGTCGTGCGTCTGACATAGTGCTTGCGTTTTCGCTCTTCTTTGGCCTTCGGCTCCGTTTACGTCTCCTTCCGCCTTACGTCTGTAAGCGCGACAGACACTCACTGTTTCCACAGACATACGTAAACAGCGTTGTTCGTCACGCTTCTTCTTGCCGGAAGACGCTGTCGCTGGACCAAAATCCGAATGAAACGCAGTATCCTTTTTCTGTGACTGATCCCCGCCTGTCCTAAGACGTACGCTCTCACTGTTCGGGCTCAGCAGCTCGCCGCTCACGGTGACCATGCTGTACATACCTACTCATGCCGATACGGCATACACAAGGATACGTGGATAGCTCTTGGTATACACAAGCCATGAAGACGTACACGCGCAACCCTCCTTTAGAGTCACGCAGCAGACTGTCCAAAACTCCATCTTGTACGATGTTCTTCTACGATCCACCTCTCACTTTCTTTTACACTCCTCTGCATTGTGTTTTCACCACATGAGAAAGCTCACTCCTCACGCTGCAGTCTCGCTATCCTTCCCTCGCCACAACCACCCCCCGCGTCCATCAAGAGAACATACGGATTTAATTTTCTCGGCCGCGCGTGCACCCGTGTCTCCCTTTACCCCCAACTTTGCACCAACTCCCTGCACCTGGGTAGGCACCTATTTCCTCCTTCAGTGCATCATCACAAGCGCCACTTGTGGTAGAGCGCTACGCCTCACGACAAACGTGAGCAACCCGTCTTATCGAGCTCTTCAACGATGCTCTGGGGTGTCGCATCGTGAGGCTGACAGGTGCAGCCGCCCCTCTCGAAGTCATTTAGGAGATATGGAGAGGTTTTCCCGTCCGGCCTGCTACTCGAGTGAACCTCACACGTCTCTTCGTCGCCTGATTGTACTGCGGCACAAGAGTAAGTACCGCGCCTCAAGCGCTGGTAGCGAGATCGCAAGCTGTTACGCCCGCTGGAGTGCTGCTTGATGTCACTGCGGGTCACACCTCGGGAAGAGCCTCGCACAAGGCAAAACAGAGTCTGCGGCACTGCTGCCGCAGCGGCAAGAAACCCTGCAGTAGGAGAGCGCGGGTGGCGAGTAACTGTCAAAAATGGAGAGGCAACCGCAGCAGCAGCACGCGGCGCAGAAGGCTCGACTGTTGCAAGGGCACCCGCCGATTTCTGCGAGTACGAGGCAGACGAGTGAGCGGACGCGCCGAGTTCTATCCCTGAGACGCGAGGAAGCAGACAACAACGACGTGAACGCAAAGACATCGATGCCCGACGGTTCTGCCATGCATACGTAGTAATCAAGTGACAAGAAATGCTTCACAGCATAGGTACCTGTATCCACACCAGTGCCCCTGCAAAACAAACCACCCCGACGCGACGAAAGGTATTTCACCGTACCTACATAAAGAGCAGAGAGGAATTTAATAATAAGAAAAACCTTTTTAAAAATCGCGTGCGGCGATGGACAGGCTTGTAGAGAGAAGGGAGAGAGGACCACCACACGATGCTGTAGAAAACTACCCCCCAAAAGGCACCCGCGAATAGGGGAGAATTAAATTCAAACGAAAGAAGTACGATACCCTCTGTACCGGCTACAATAAGCCCGACGTTAACACACGTACATACACGCATTTGCCTATTACTATGCAGCATCTCTTACCTCCTTTGTACAAGTGCTTCGCTGCACCCATCTGTATTCCGCTAAATGCGAAGCTCTGTACGTGGATCTGTGCGTCGGGCTGAACGCATGACTATGAAGTCCATGCTCCCGGCGACCACGACACACCAGGAGAACGATAACAGAAAAACGAACTACAGCGGCACTTTCAAACGCATGCTTCTCGCGCGACAAGATATCTACCTGCGTCGGACGCCGTCCCCTCGACAGTCGTGGTCACCCGATCTACGCTTCTTGATTTTCTCCAAGGAGTTTTGATTTGACCACGCTCTTCTGGCTTGTTTCTCCTGCGTCCCTTCTTCTTCTGTAACGCCGCCTTCGGGCGCCCCTCCTCCTGGAACGTCCCCCTCAATTCGCTTCCTTCTCTGCCAGCCAATTTTACTTGTTCCACCACCGCCGCTCCTGCTTCATTGCTGTCCGTCGTAGCAGCCGCAGCAGCAGCTTCTGTGACGTCGGGATTTGAAATGTTAGTGCACGTGCACTCGGTACTAGTGGTAATGCAGCGGCCCTGAGTTGGACGCGGGTCGCCTGGCACGTGAACTGCCAAAACGACACCGTGCTTGCTGCGAACAACAAAAGGGATTGTGTAGGATGATATTTACCCACACTTGTATGCTCACGAGCATATGCAAAAACAATGGGGAGCTTCAGAAGCACGAGGAGCTGCGCTCTTGTAGGAGAGGGGCGGAGCTAGTCATTCGTACACAAGGGTAAGGAGCGTGGGACAAATGGAAACTACACCAGTGTAGGGCCGAGAAACAACTAGTAACACATGAGGTACCACGTACAAAAGACCGCATCAAACGCTGAAGACGACCGTCCCACCGATGCGCACTGAACACACCTTAAAACCGGAAGTGTTATGGAAGAAGTCACGGATAAGTCAGAAGCTTTCAACGGAACAGGCTGCGTTTTGCGGCAAAATTATCCACAGCCCGCCCATTACGTGCTACGAGAAGTCTGATAAGAACCCCTAAAGAAATTTACAGCGTACGTCTTCGACATCCTGCCGTACGGTCTTGCCCGTTGTCAAGTTGCTACAAGTGAGGGAGTTAGAAGTCAATTTGATTAACGTCTCAACTGCGCTCCGTCGACGCTTGTGACACACATACAGTCGTACTAAGGTCAACTGCATTCTACCCCCTTACTTGGGTGTACGCACGTTGCGTTCTATGCAGGTGTTCGTAACGGGCACTGTTCAAGAGCACGTACACCGAATTACTTAAGTACACAGAAGCCGCATGAATCAAACGCAGATATTGTCACACAAGTCAGATGTGCCCACGCCGACTTGTACACGTCCACAGGATGCGCGATAGCACTTGCCTAACGTACGCACACGCGTAGTGGTTGAGGCCCCACACTGACGACCACCCGAGAGCGCGAACAAGCGTGTGAGTCTTGTTGAAACTAAGACGGTTTCCCACCGTCGGGTGAGTAAAATGCAGACAACCACTCAACACGTGTACTGCGTCACCAGCAACAGCCAACTCAGAACCACATGGCACAGTATTTGTGCGTGAACGTACTCTGATTCCGCTGCATCCACGTGGGAGAGTTCCTCTCTTCTGCTTCGTTGTCGTTCTGAGAATTCCGTCTCCAGCGCCAGTTGTTCGTCTTCCTCCTTTACTCGCTCTGCTGTGCTCGTTTCCTGCTGCCGCTCCATATCAGCAGCTGACAACACCATGATACCTGCGGAGTCACCAATCCGCAAATCGCGTCCGCACCAGCAAAAACCCGAGCACTAACAGCTGCCGAGCAGCCACACGAAACACTGTGCCATCCGCAAATGCACCGTAAAAAGAAACACAACACATCACGTTGCATAAATCAGATACTCTACAACGAAGGAAGCACGTTCCGCAGTCGCATCCGCTGCGCTCCTCGTTGACTGCTGTCTTCTCCCCTCTTCCTTTCCCCTTCCCAAATTTCTACAGAACTCGAAGGACGCTACATGATATCAGCTATCTTTCACCTAAAGCACGTACAAAGAGCAACGTGAAAGCTATGCAGTACTCCTTACTACGTCGAACCTTACACACACTGTGTGAGATACCGCACTCGAAGGTGGCAATCCGATCGTACGTTGTCATCTACTTACACACCGTGCGTATACGCCAATGTAGACGCCAACACGTAAGATCAACACATATATATATATAAGTAGACACACGCGTGTATCTATGTAGTTTATTACGTAACTGGTAGCTTTGTGACGTAGAAGACCCGTGAAAATACGGAGGGCGCTGTCGCTCTGCTACAGTCTGGCGACGGACTTGAACACGTCAGCTCACACGAGTTGCACAAGAAGACAGTTTGGATCGGAAAGCCGGAAGGAATGTGCGCGTTCGTGTTCTTGCGCAGCATCATTGCTGCGGTTCAAACAAAGTTCATTTGCAAACGCGATCTACGGGAACCTGAACTGTTAAACAGACATGCTGTGTAGACACGGAGAACGTTCTTCGCAACTGTACCTCTCTGGCTATCTACGACGGCCTACGTATATACGTATATACACGTATTCTAATGTAGACACGTTTCCTATCGCACACATATATGTACATATATATATATATGCGTACACACAGATAAACTCTAAAAGCGTCGTCGCTGAGTTCTGACACGTAGAAAAACAGTTCTCGTGTGTGGACATGCATGTTTACACGTACGTAGGAGAACGAGTATTTATGGACGTATGTCTACCTTTGGATGTACGAACAAGTGCGGGCACACACGTACACGTATGTACATGTGTATATACTTATACATACATACATACACACATACATGTGCACATACTGCATAAACCCACCAGAAACAATGGAAAGGGCACCCCCTGCAAATATGAGGAATTGCGTTTGACTGAGCTCCAGCACGTGAATGAATACGGATATTTCCCCCAAGCAGCTGCTGATGATGAGAACGCTCATTGTTGTAGGCACCTGCACCATAAACAGAACACACATTCCGCAGTGTCCACACAATTGTGTGAGAAGGAAAAAAATACATATCTTCCCACACAAACACAAGGACATTTAGACACACATGTGAGACGGCTAAGCGTGATCGGCACCTGCGTCTTCAACACAAAAAATTTACGTGCCACCATTACCGATACCCATAAACAGATGCAGCTACACACCTCTTCGCAGTTACACATCCGCCTTGAAATTATGGAAGTGTATAACGTGTGTATCTAGTGTGTGCATATATTTATATATATACGGACACAATGGGCACGGCCAGTACACATGCGTATCTACCTACCTATGTATACAAATATAAATATATATACACATATCACGCTGACAGCGAGGAGTCCCTGTGAGTGTGTAACTGCTTTCACACACTTGCGGCTTTTGTGAAAAGACGTGTAGAAATCCTGTGGTCTCATGCAAGAAACAGCTCCTATTCGTGTCTGCCTAATCCCGTGTATTCGAAAAGAACGCCTACATATGTAGGTATGCGTAGACACGTGCATGTACGTATAGACGAGCAGTCTAGAAAAAGAGAGAACGACGCTGCAACAGAAAAAGAGAGTCAGCAACATCTAGTCTTCGGCGGCGCAGCCCCTACACGCGTTTCTGCTTCGTGAGTTCGTACACAAATTCGGGCGTGGGGCCCTGCCTCTCCACGTCATTGTCTCCCTATATGCCTACAAATTTGTCGACACGTATATATCTACACGCAGGCGTACACTTGAACATGTGTCTACACACGGGCAGATATGTCTACGCCCATGCCCTGCTATACATGCGTATGACTGCATACGCATCCACACACACGCGGGCTCTCACGCCTCGTACCAACATGTGGGTACTAACGGTATGCCCGACGTACACGTACGTACGTTGGTTGAGCTACCCCTCAACGCTCCGTTTAACTGCTCACATCAGGCAACGTTACTTTACAAGGAGGAAAGCCAAAGCACAGGGTCGTCATCTGCAAAGGGTCCCACTTCTGCTTTACGCGTTTTAGAACGAGGTGAACATCTGAGAAAGACACGATCGATTGTAATTCATCAACCTCCGCAAGAGTAAAACAGTCCAGCCGAGACGATAGCACCTAGCTAGCAGCAACGACTCAAACGCCCCCCAGCAGCCTACGCGCTGCCGCGCAGCACACCAACACACCACCACCCGCCGCCGCAGCAGCAGCTGTTTGAGCCACAGAAGCGAGGGGCACGCGGGCGACAGCAGCAGCGTATGTGCGTACGCGGAGGGGTGGCAGCAGCAGCAGGTCCCGCTGCAGCAGCAGCAGCGGCAGTTACGGAGACTGGCGCAGGCCGTTGCCGACGCGATCCGCAGTAGTTATCGCAGCACAACGTGCACTCGCTGGAAATTTCATGGACAGCAGCAGCAACGAAAACAACAGCACGACGCGAAGCAGGAGACGCCGTCGCGTGAGAAACGGACGGTCTCAGCAACAGAACCAGATGCCTCAAAACAGCAGCGGCAGCGGCATGCTGCTTACCACGTAAAGAGCCTCGTAACGTGCGAGACCAAGGTTGAGGAAGACGAGTTGACCGCAAGCCATCAGGCAGAGCAGCAGGAGCAACAGAAAAAATTTGGGGTGGAACAGAGACGCGAAGGATTCTGTGTGCCACACCTGCGTCCAAACAGTGCCGGAGAACAAAGACAGAGACACGCTGACTGAACCGAAGACGCAGGTGCATGCACTGCGCAGATGCGTCTTAATGAAAATGTAAAAGCACTTTACTACAGAGTGATGCACACCTACAGGCGCAGAGAGACACACGCCCGTCCCCACGTAGACATGTACAAACAGAAAGAGCGGCATGTTAACTGAGAGGTGTACACGTCCGCATGCAGACATATACTCCAGCAGATAGAGCAGGACATTAACTGACAGGTATATACACCTGTACCTACATATAAATACATATGCATACATACATAAATACATGCAGAGCAGAAGCGCTGTTCCACAAGAACGGCAATGTAAACCAGTATGTCAAATGACACGTATGTACAACTGCATCTACAAATATTGAAACATATGCAGACACACATACATACATACATCTAGAGCAGTAGCGCCGTTCCACGGCAATATTGACTAGAGTGAGCGTGTGCGGTTTTGTGACGTATAAATCCAATTCTCCTTCACTGGGGCAGTCTGCACGTAGTCACTTGACAGATTAACTGCCTCTCCTGGTGGATCCTCCCTCATAGTCAACACGAGCCCCCCTTCTTTTCCACCCTCACGCTTGCAGCACTGGGCTTCTGTGAACGTTTCTCACTCTAGACACACACACAGACACGCAGATGTACATATACGCATCCACCTTTGCATAAAGGGAATACAAAAATGGGAAATACGTACGTCCACACAAACGCAGGACATCCTGCACCACGCACCCGGCTGCACCAGCGCTCACGTCCAGGCCTGTTGGTGGACGAAGGGATGTGCATTCACGCGTCTCTCTCTCTGTCTCCGTGCGCCTGCGTACGTATCTAGACACACAAATATGTTGTTGCTGCTATCTCCTGTGCCCACAACTCTCCGCCCTAAGAGATCATCAGCACTTGTACACAGATGTGCGTTTTCCCTCTCTATCTATTTATATACGTGACTCTACACACACACAGGCATACACACGTTCGCATATGTGGCCCGAGTGTGTTCGCGTGTATCCGCATGTGTGTGCACGAAAGTATACAAAGACATATTCATACAAGTATAAATATGTATATATGTATAGATAGATATTCTGCGTATATGTACCGAGAGCTGTGCTGTTGCTGTGCCTGTGCCGCTTACATCCATGACGTGCTCCATGATGATATTGGTGTTGCCGCCACAGCCGCCGCTTGCTGCAGCGATGCAGAAACGTCGCAGAGCGACGGGAACCTCGACTTGAAGCGCAGCAGGCACTCTCCAAGCTCCACGTGTCTGCTGCTGCGTTTGCAGCTGTGACTGCTGGTGGTGGTGTCCCCGTCCCCTGCAGCGCCCTGCGGTAGTCCTGCCGCTTTCCACGTCTTTCCACGCCGGGGACGCGTCGCTCGAGACACTTGTTTCCGAAGCCCACGTCTTCTCTTGAGCTGCCGAGAGGGCGCCAATCGTTAAACAGGTGCTGCTGCCATGGCGCATACAGCGGCGGCTTCCATTGGATCCCTTTGACCCCTCACGCTGCTGCTGCTGCTCTCTCGCAGCTGTTGCGGTTGTTGAACGTCGGCTATTGTCGGCGTGCTGCCTAACCCGCCTTTCCCGCTCTCTTGTGCACGCTGGAGGCTTCCCCGGGGGCGTAATAGCAGCCTCTGCAAGCGGCTGATTTCCTGCGGCGCAGCAGCCGCTGCAGCCGACAACGCCTGCTGCTGCTGCGTTGGTTTCATTTGGCAGCGGCACCGGCCGAGACGACCACTGGCTGCTGCCCTCATCAGCTGCTGCTCCTGCTGCAGCAGGACTCTCAGCAGCAGCAGCCGCTCTCAAATCACGGACAGCAACAGCAGCGGCACTGTCAGCAGACGTCCGAGCCAGAGCTCCGACAAAATCCGCCTCAGCGGCTGTAGCAGCACGCGGAGAGTAGGCAGAAGTATTACTAAGACTTCGAAGATCCCGAGGACTGTACGTATCGCTCTCGTTGCCGCTGTGTAGACTGTCACCATCTTCACAAGAAAACGAAGAAAAAGACCGACCTGCTTCAGGCAATGCCTCGCACAATCTACCTGACATGCCTCCCAATTCTTCCTCGTCTCCCTCCATCAGACGGAACGTACTTCTCACTTCCCTTCTACAGACAGTGACACTGCTGCTCCTGCGGCCTCTGCAGCTGAGAACGTCCTCCATTCCTGGTGCTGCTGCAGCACCATTGGCATTCCCGTGATCCCCCACGCTGCTGTTGCTGCTCTTGCAGGTGCCCCTTTCCTCTTCTGCGTTGCCACAAAGCTCCTCCTCATCACCGACGACGTGGTACGCCAGCATCTTGCTGCGCCCCTGCCGGGCCGTCAGCTGCTGCTGCTGCCGCTCGTAGTGCTCACGCGGCTGACTCAGACGCAGCTTCTGCTGCTGCTCCTGCCGCTGCTGCTGCGAGGCATCCTTGCCAAAGATGCCGATGTACACACACGGGAGCAATGCCAGGGCTGATAAACAGAAATAGATAACGCATGACTTCTGCGAGTACAGCCGCAGCAGTTGCTCCAAGGAGAGAGTTGGCGGCGTATGCACTCCGTAGCACAACACGAAAAACAGTCCAAACAAAACCATCGCGCTGCCTACGTAGTGCTGCGTTAACACTCGCTCCTGCAAACAAAAAAAGGCATCACACACAAAGAAAAATTCTCACCTGTGTGTCGCAACTCTTGCACGCCCGTTCTACCTGAATGTTCTTACGCTTGTCGTTAGCATACAGCCCTGTCCATATGCGTATATACATACATATACTCGTACGCATATATAGGTATGTGCACAGTTGCCGCTCTCAGAAAAAGTAGAGAGGTGTGTATATATGCCACTCACGCCCCTCCTACCTCTTTGTAAGTACATATTTATATGCTTATACACATACATACTTATACATACATACTGCTTCATCGTCACAGCCGACTGAGTCTATCTGTGGTCTCTGCACACCCCCCCCGCTCGAGCAGTTGCACTCCGTCTGGCTGACTGCGCCTCTACATGTGCCTCGACACCTGTAGAGGCTTTTTTTTCTTAGACAACCGCAGTAAAGCTAATGACCCTTGCGTGCATCAGGTTGTCTGTACTGACATCTGGGGTGTCGTCACACTGGTATGAATAATCTCCGCTATCTGTTTACCTGTCCGCGTCACCCTCTTGCACTGTCACTACACCCAAATCGCCTCTCCCGACGTCTGCGGATACAACCCCGTCTCATACCGTATCTCCGCCTCTACAGGGCAGTTTATTTTGTTTCTTCACTCAGATTCGTCTTGGTATCTAACGGTGCACACTGCGAATTCCAGGACAGGAGAAGGTACGTCTCCTCCCAACATCTGACACACACACAGCGACGTGTACGTACACCGCACATTTTCTCCGTGGCATTACCCAAATCCCTCTGCTACTTCCAAAACTGCGTCCTACCAAATCCGCTATGCGCGTGCATCTGCACCTACCTCCTGATACTTGATCTGTGAACGCACAAGCGAGTTCAGACCTCTGCTGTGTCAGCCCAGGTCACTCGCTTCTCCGCACGCCTACGTCCACGCCACCCACGCACGCTACTTTATCCGCTTCTCCACGCACGTCCTCCGACCCGTCTGTGCCTCTTTCTACAACGTGGTGTCGCACAGTCCCTGTGTTCACGCACAAGTGTAATATGTGTCCGGTAGGTGTCTGTAAACGCATATAGATACCCACAGACACGCACACATGTACGGCTTCTACAGTGTCACTGGCGACGACTGCGATGTCATTACTGCAGGTCGCTCCGCTCTCTGTGTGTGCCCATGTGTCCGTAGTAGTCTGACGCCTGGCGGACACTTGACTGTCGTATTACTACGATGGAAGTTAGGGGTTTCTTTTGTGTACCTGCAATATAAATCGAGAGAAAATGACGTTCCAGAAGATGTGGAGGCCTGCGAAGGGGGTGACGACTGCAGCAGAAGCAAAATCGAGACTGATAATCGACAACAAGGTATTTATGACTGTCCCCAAGCATGTTCCCAGCAACCACAAGGGGCGCAAGTAGAAAGGTCTTGCAGGAACAAAGATCTGCGCCTCCTCCTGCTCTTGAAGTTCTTCCCTGGACGCCAAGTCTCCTTCCTGTTCTTCCTCTCCTTCCTCGGTGAGCCGCAAAACCTCTGCTTCCTTTTTTTCTCCTGCAGCTTCGCCGTCCACTCTGCCCCACACGTTCCACTCCGTTCTTCTTCTGCCCCCGCCCTTCCCGCACTCACGGCTCCCGGCGGTCCTGCTGCTTCCTTCTGCACCGGCTCTGTCTTCTGTGTTGTTGTGCCCAGTTTGGCATTCACTGCTGCCATCGTCGCAGCTGCCATCGACACCGCAAGGGCCATCGCTGCAGCTGGTCACGCTCCTGGTGCCGCTCGTGGTGGTGCTGCTGCTGCTATTATTCCACCTGCCGGTGCTGTTGGGGGTTCTGCGGGCACGACTGCTGCTTGAGCGGTGCAGCTGTCGGAGCAGCAGCAGCTGCCGCTGCTTTCGCCTACGTTTCGCCTCTAATACGAACGACAGGCGCACAAGTGCATCACCTGCGGCTCCACAAAATGACGCCAAAGCAGCGAAGACGACTCCCACCTGCCACATGATGCACACGCTGCTTGTCGGCCAGAGGCTGCTGCGAGCACTGCCTCGTCATCTCCCCTTTGTCGAAGAACTGGCAACAGCAAAACAGGAGAGACGACCCGCGGAAGAACGGAGAGACAGAGAGCGGTCAGCGAAGAGAACGCGGAGACTGACCTGCCGTCGCAGCCTGAGATAGAGTACGGAAGACAGAGCGCCGCCGCGGACCACACACACAGCAGCCGCAGCGCGGAAATTTGTTCAGCAGGAACAGTCGAAAAACCGTGGGACCCACCCCGGAGTTAGAAGTGCAAGGCGCTTGCAGAACAGGGACGCAGGCCCATGAAGAGACATACATATGTAGTCGTACGATAGACAGGGAGGGTGGAGGACAGAATGACGACTCACACAGGCGCACACGCGGACGTATCTGCCCCTGTTCATGTACACGCATCCACACAGGATGTAAATACAAAGATGGGAAGTATCCCACTCATGGCGCCCATCAAGCCGTGCAGCAGTCGCGCATGCACTAGCAACAACGCTGTGGAGGTTGGTAAGGAGGCGCAAAATAGAACAATTTGAACAGCCGATTGTGGAGAACCAGCCACATTCATAGGAAAAGATTACAGAGAGGACACAGCTAGGTACAACTGCTGAGTAGCCCGCAACAAGAAGTGAAAGAGTATCGTGTGAAGAAACTTTATACACCCTACTGCTGTTGCACGTGCCGCTGCGGTTGGACAGAACAAAAAAATTCCGCAGCCCCGGTTCCACACAAGTGTGTCGTTCCACAGCTATATGCAGCAGACACGGCCGTACGCAGGACCGGTAAATGTATGGTATGCAGGGGAACAGTGACTCCTCCCATCCCCACACAAACACACATATGTGTGCATTTGGACCTGTGTTTTTTCCTCAGCATGTGTAGGTTCATATGGGTCGTCTTCTCATACAAGGTAATCTGTGCACGCCTGTGTAGTCTAACACGGAGTTTCACAAACGGATCCTAATCGTATATTGATTTCCATCGTGCGAGCGTGCTGATCACGGCAGCAGCACTCCCGCCTTGGGGCGACGTTCAGAAGACGACGTGGACGAATGAGAAAAGTGTCTCGTCTTGACTGCATATGACAGGCAGTCAGATTACACTTAATCGTAGTAATTCAAGGTAACGTATGGAAGAGTGTCGCAAAATTTTTACAATACCCTTCTTGGGGGTAGCGAAGGGCGGAAAGAGCAACGTAACGCGCTCGAATATATTCGACGCAAGGGCCGTTCACACCACGGAGGCACAAGATGACACGAACTCAGGGATAGAAGACCTCAGCCAATACGTACGAAAGAGGTGAAGCGCCAAGCAACATAAACACTGCACATTCACGACGCGTGTCTGGCGTGAAAGGGGGTGCGCCTCACCTACTCAGGACTCTCCGCGGACGTGTTCCTTTAAGAAGGCGACGGAAGGCGGCAGAGCCTTTTGCCAGATTTGCATGCTTGTTCTCGGCCGTTTCACGTTGCTGTTTTGTCCTCCTTTTCTTGTGTCTTCTCCTTTGTCTACATACGCGTGTGTACCGGTAGACAAGGAGCGTACGCACACGTATACACTCGTCGAGAACTAGTGCTGTTGCGATCCCAAGAGAGTTAACCGGACTTGAAGCTCTGAGGTGTTCACCTATTTCAAAAGCCCGACAGCAGAGTAAACATGCACTTATTTACGGATACGCGTTCGAACGCATGGCTGTACCTATGTGCACGTGCTGAGGGCACAAATGATGACTTGTTACGTGTTTCTTCCTCACGGGTATTGAGTGGATGGACAATCCGAGGAGTGCGCCTGTTCAGGCATTTCGTATACCGTCTGCAAGCGCTGCTTTGGAACTGCAGGTAAAAGTGCGATAAAGATGGGAAATTACATATGCTGGAAATACAGCATGACCACTCCGCTCTCCATATCGGCACACTGCAACACGGGGTTTGAGCAAGTACTCTCAACAGCGCGCAGACGTGAGCGGGTGAAGAGGGGTGCGGCAAGCAGACGAGGCACTCTGTTGAAGTCGTTGCTTACAACAAGACGATTTCGAGGGTGATTCCGCCACGTGTCCCCCAGCGGCTGAAAGGTGGCGAGGGAGTCGCATTTCCAGTATTCACAATGAAAAGACGCGCAGAAAACGCGGCTGCGCAGACGAACAAACTACAGCTTCCGCTGAAGGCGACGAATTGGCCCGAACAAGCCAGCTGATTTCTCCGTTAACTACGGAAATATCATTGTGCAAGTTGTACGGCTTCTCGAGAAGGCAGCCAGGCATATGCCGACTCAACCGCGGTGAATCCTGCTTTCAGGGACAGGGGGTGGGATTGGGCATTGTTGCGGTAGTACACCCGTCGGTGCACGTTCACCTATACTTGCGAAAACCTGCTGGGACAAATTTCCATCCTGGGTTTTCAAAGCCTTCGCGTGAAGTTGCGCTCACGCACCGGTGTGGCGTTTGATGGAACGGGCATGGAACGTGAGATCCTGCGAGCGTGAGGGACCCGGGCGCCAGCCAGACGGGGCTGAGACCTTTTGTCCCACATGGTGAGGCCGCGTCCGAAAAGAAAACTGTCCAATGTAGTATCGCATGAAATCACGACTGCAAATTTTTCTACGCATGATATGTAGTGAAACGTTCAAAGCAGCAGAGGGAGCGTCGAGCCGTATCGGTTGTCGCTCCCACCCGGCCACGAAACGCCGTCGCCGCCGCCACGCGGCTGCAAATGTACAGAAAAAGGAGAAAGGAGTAGATGACGCGATCCCTTACGTGCGACGCAGGACCGAATGGTGAATTAACAGGTGTTCCTTCTGCGGGAGGACACTCACTCGCTGCGACCGTCCCATGCAGGGTACCTGCCCGTGCGGTAGCTTCTCCGGTCCACTCACCGCGGCATTCGCAGTCACCTTCCCAGAGAACCGTGTGCAGCATCAGCAGCTACTAGCGTTGACACCGTAAGATACGACGTTCTATTAAGTGCTCAAGTTTCCGGAAGGGCCACTAACGCCAATTTACCTTCACGACTAAACATCGCGTCCTGCATGCAACAGTTGAATGCTAGGCTTTGTGTTCATGCGTGAAGCAGCACGCGCGAGCTACGAGTTGCGGGAAGTTCCACGCAGCCAGCTTAGTTGCAGATCTCTGGTGATACCGTGCTTTGTGTATATCCTACCCGCTTACAGAGATGCAAGTTTTACGGAGGACTATGCAGTCGTCTCCCCGGTAGTTATACACTTTGCACTTCATCGGCGGGCGGCAAGGCACAGCAGTGCTTCAACTGTTGTGTTGGTTAAACTGCTGCGCTTCTTGCCCTACAAGTGTGTGTTTCCGTCGTCTGCGTGGCGCAGTTGTATGTGGCGGGCGCAGCCCACTCTCCGCGGGCATACAAGCGTCCGCGGATGTGCTGTTACTGCTGTCACTGACCAACGGCCTTTGCCTCCCTATATTTGTTGCTTACCTGCTCCTTTCGACTGCGCGTTGTTCCGCATGAGGGGAACGGGGGCCTGTGCTGCCTCAATCGTGTCCTGAGATAGACCGGTTACTTCTACATGTGATACAAACACAGAGGATTCGTGCGTTGACACGCGTTTAATTGTACAGCTGATACATCTGCAAGGCAGAACACAACAAGCGGGGGTAAATTGAACGTGCTCGTCTGCGTCGTGCCAACACTTAAATGTATCCACCGTAGCCCTTCCTTCACATTGAGGGTGTCTTCAACAAGCCGGGTAGTAGTTACACTCCCATCGAGTGGTCTGGCGAATGTAGTCGTGAACTGTCTTAAGGCATCCATCGGCGGTGCATATGCTTTTAAAAGTATTCATTGTCTCCACACTTCACCACGTAAGCATTCACTGATGTGTGGTAAACATTATATTCAAAAACTTGCATCTCCTGGAACAACTGTGTATCTACGGGTCTCCAGGCTCACTACAGGGTGACGCGCAACCAAAGCGTTGTCCCGTGTCAGTTAAGTAACACCTCAACACCACCGCCTGATTAGTACCTCTACGCTTGCAACACTGTGAATATATGTGTTGCTTTCAGGTTCCATTCATGTGACATGCTCGTCACGTACACCGTATATCCTGCGTGTGTCCAGGATGCCGTTGTGAACTACTTGCGTAGTGCTCTCATCTGCACCCGCTGTTTTGCAGACAGTAGCACTATTTCCCGAGCATGTGGTCTAGGCCGCCCCGTGGCGCCTGCTGGCTTCCTCCACTCCATCCTGCACAGAGGTAGGCCGTTGGCGCCACACCGTGCCGGTGCAGTGTCTGAGAAAAGACTCGACTCTTCAGTGTCACGTCCGGGCGTCACTCGTCATGTGAGGCGCCTAAGAGGATGTTCAGACGGCACGACAGACACCGCTGTGGACTGTACTGTATGGCAACTACGTTCATGCAACTTACATTTCCGCGTGTTTTGTCTCGTGTTCCTCGTGCCTTGCAGTCCCGATATATCCGTCAAGCACTCAAAGACTGCTCGTACGTTTCGCCGTTGAAGTAAGCTTCCGAACATACGTAGCCTTCGCTACGTTTTGAAGCGCCACCAGCGCAGGTACAACGTAGACTACCCACACAGCTACCACCTACCGAAACTTGCAGGCCCTCCTTAACAACTGTCCTCAAAATTACAGACTGACTACACGTTTCTGCACGGCTTCAGGCTTTTTCAGTTGCATGTACACATGTTATTGCATCGATCGCCGGTTTTGCGTGGCGGGCGCAAGCTTCCGGCCCACCGGCTTACGACATGCAAGAATGATGTTGTGGCATTAGAGGGGACACGGAACTCCGAGGTGGCAAGTCTGAGCACACTCTGTGAAGAGTTAAAGGGTTGTCGTCCCCGTCGCATGCCAGCATTGCTCAGACACAGGCGGTCAAGTGCTAAGCTTGTTTTGCGGGCTACTAGGAATTGCGTCTTTCCTTCCCAGCGTAGGGGGACTCAGGACGCAGCAACAGCAGCGCATTGCTGCGCACGTCTGCGTAAATGCTTGGTGGAGCTGCAGTTCGCGGGAGATTTCAGCCCCCGCAGGCCGGCCGTAAACCAGGCTGTTCTAAAGATGCCAGCGAGTGCGACGACACATACATCCAGTAAAAAGAGCGATACTGCAGTGTGTGCGATCCAGTGAACAGGTTCTCTTCTCGTGCAGCTGGTGCCGCAGAAAAATTCGCACCGCGAACGAGTTTTTTAAAGAGCCAGTTTTCGGGTGAAAAACGTGCTGCGGCATAATACACAAATAAATCCCAGTATGTGTATACGTGAATACGTATATATACCTTACCACTGAGAGCCTTCCATACACGTACTCAGGGCATAGACTCAGACACGTGTATACCAATCGTTGAGATTTTAGCACACAATCGATCTTCGTATACGCCGTGTGGCCACTGCACATCCACGTGTGTGCAGGGTTGCACACATATATCGTTAACTATAATTGGAAGAAGTCTTTTCTACAAGGAACTCTTCTCTTCGTGGAAATTTTGAATTAGTTCCTCGATGCCTTCTGTCCACTCTCGCGGAGTTGGTCGGGATTCCTGTGTGCAACTTTATTTTGCCCTTGTATAAAAGCTGTGAACAGCAGTCTCGCAGGAAGAGACTCTGGGTCAGACAGAAGGTCTTTCAAATGTGTAATGGAATGTTGAACTTGCAGGGGCGCTTTGTAAATTTGAAATTGTGTTCCGCTGAATAGAAATGCAGCGTTGGAAAACCTGTGCACAGTTTAAGGCGCCATAATTTTTATGGAATGGAAAAACCGGTGAGCCTTAAAGATACAAATTTGAGACGTTCTGCTTGCAGGTTCAGGAAGCCTACAGTCTGTCAGCGGTCAACCGGAATATAGGAGAACGAAGTTGCTCACCTCGCTATCGAAAAGGACCCCATGTTGCGTACTCATAATGCTAACGAGATATTGGGGAGTCATGCAGTGCTTCGCTCTGAGTCAGGTTATAAATCTGCGGCGAGGGAAGCTAAAAATTATAACTTGTGCTGCAATGCCGGGAAACCATCGTGTATACTGTGTCTCGAGCCACCAAATAAAAGTGGTCCGGTCATACAGATGCGCAAACACAGATTTTAAAAGACGCGCACACAGACGGACGACTTTACATAGCAGGTAAGTATCGACAGAGGTTTTGCACAAGGCAGGTCGTTGCACAGTTGAAGGCGTTATGGAAGTTAAGACATATATATGGGTAAAGCATATGCATAGAGTTATACTTAGATGCGTACCTGCATCCCTACAGACCTGCACCCGTAACCGTCTGTAAGCGTCGACGTCGGATGTTGTATCATATTTCAGATGAAAGCGGAGATGCCTGTGCGCTACTAATGAGGTCCTCTGTAGAAGCCGGGATACCTTGAAAAATGTGGACACTGTCAGTCTCACAGAACGAAGACTCCGCCAGACCGTACCGTCTTGAATACCTGTATTCTCTTACTAGCTATCGTAACGGAAAGACTGTTGACTTCTGTTAACAGACCAGTCGCAGAGAAGATAATTTATATGCATGTTAAAGAGGGTCCAACGCTACACTTCATTCTACGTGTACTTTAACAAAACAGATAGAAAACGTTCTATCCTCTCAGCGTAGCAATCCGCCTACACGACGCGCATGCAAGGCACCTCGCCGGAAAAAGAGGAATCTCTGTTGAAAAGACAGGCTTCGTTTTTTTCGCTACTCTGTGGCTTGGTCGTCTCACCTCTTTTGAAGTAGTTGCCGGCAAGTTGCAGCTGCTCGTTGGTGCTGCCGTTTCTCTCTTCGTTTTTTCTTCGTCTTGTCGTCTTTCTTCTTCGTAGGACGTTGTTCCTCTCACCAAAGCAACGCTATCCATTGTTCCCATGTTTCGTACTACTCCGGCAGGGTGTGCAGCATTATTTCCTTTCAAGTGGCATTTTTTCGTGCAAAGGAAAGTTTTTAACCAGCTTCGCCGTACGAAGACGAATCCCCTGCGTTTTCGTCCGTCTTCGCAGTATGTCGCGTGCCGTGTACGCGAAGTTGTGGGCCAGCACGGCTCAGTTTACGCAACGCAGGCACTACGCGTGGTACCAGATATGGTAAGTTCACAAAAAGTAAAGGCCTTTTCTCACTGATGCGAATACATGAGCTTACGCCGTCACTCAGGAACTCCTGTTTTCTTGGAGGAAAACGGCGGAAGAAGAGTTGTTCCAGCTGCGGAACTATTGGGGGACGCATGCTTGGGAGCGCATCTTTTTCATCTGTATCTACGTAAATGGATACATCTCTTCGGTTTACCCGAGCACTTCCCGTATGCTGTACCACCAGAGTTCCTTGGCAACATTGCTCGAAACTCCTTTCCATGGGGAAGCAATCAGAAATCTTTGGCGTCTGCAGTTCTTAGGGCGACTATCGCCGTGAAACTTGCGAGCCACACTAGTTTCAGAATGAGCTACTTCAACGGGTGGCGCGTACGGCGAACTCCACGGCTCTGGCCGGCGTCGCTGCAGTTAACTTTATGTTCCATAACACCTCCCCTTTACGCGACAACATCCGCGTGTGTATTTATACGTACACATGCACATGATGTATACCTGTGAGTGGCTGTATGCAGATTCATATGTGTATACATGTCTTTTGAGTGCTTGCTTTGTAGTACACGTGCGAGTCTAAATTCCTTCTGGAACATCGGCACAACAGATGACGAAGCAGTCGTGTAAATCGTGAGGATTCTCTGGTGAACAAACCAATTCTTTTGCACGAATTTACAAACCACGTCATCATTTCTCTTTTACTGCATTCCCCGCTGCTTTTTTACCATCCGATGTATTCCGTACCGCATCTGTCGTCGTAGCCTGTCATTGCCCGTTTCCTTCTGCCTAATTAACACTCCTGCTTCCGAGGCTGACTGACGTCCTCCTGGCCGTATACGGTCAAGTATGTACACTGACAGCGGATATGCGAATATATATATATATATATATATATACTCGTGCAAATTTATGTGCGTGTGCAGACTGCTGCCTTATTTCCCTTTTAGTTTGTCACCGCTCCGTCTTTTCGTTCCAGTCGACAATATTTTGACACGGTGCCCAATGTTACTCGAAAACGTAATGACTTCTGAAGCCGGAACGACCGACTACAGGCATGCGGGGCCTTTTTTGCCGCTGCTGCTGCTGATGTTTCTTCGTCTCGTGTACGTATACGCTTGTTTTCACCCTGTCGTTGCTTCGGTGCGGCTGTCGGAATTTCTATGTCTACTGCTGTTCCGGAGTCTGCGGCTGCTTTTGCTGTGCGAGCTGTGGTTGCTCCTGCGGCAGCTTCCGGTGGTCTACTTTTCTCCTTGCTTTTTCTGCTCTTGCTGCCGGCGCTCCTACAGCGGCGGGGACTTGTCCCGCTGCCGTTGCCTCTCACCAGAGGCGTCCACTCACGTCCATGCAAGCCTCAACGCGAACAGTCGTCTTCGAATTCTCCCACGTGCGGAGAGGAGAAAAATTTACTGCAGCTGCCGCATCGCTCTGCCGGACTGCATAAGAGGGGACTCGAGGTTCCTATGTATCCACACAACCGCTGTTCGACATACGTAGGGGACCGTGTGTGTTTGCGAAAGGGTTCCATGGCACAGATTTATGCCGTTGTTCCTCGACATATTCCGAGCTTACAGCTTTGTATATGCCCGCACATATCTCTCTGCGTCTGTGTGTGCACTTGCCCTTTATTACTACGTAAGGGCGGCTGGACTTTTGTCCACCTTTCTTATCCACACTTCAGTCCACGTACGTGTTTGTGTACATAGACCCTTCTCCATGTATCCTTCCTCTAAACGTCTTCTGCGCGTATCTATATACAGATCCACACTTACAGGTGTATTTTTTTGTACGTGTAGAGAAAAATTCCTCTGTCCTGTTCTTTCTTCTAGGTCCCGCGTGCTGCCCTGGTCACTGCCGTGGGGAATCTTCGCCATGTGGATGGTCTTCCCTGCGCTCCCGGTGGAGTACCGACGCTCTTTAACTGCCGGCATTTGGAAAGTGCCTGACTACGGCACTCACGGACCTGACTTCGAAGAGAAGAAGCCTTCAAAGGCAGATGCGTGAAGGCGTGGACAGCTCTACTCGTAGCTTTACTTGCGTAGGTGTCCCGGGTAGACAAGTGTCGCTGTCTGCTGTAGGCCACGTACATGTAGGAGACGTGCGTGTATGTGTGTGTGTGTGTAAATGCTTACTAATGTGAAATCTATATTTGTCTCGATCCGTGTGCCGTGCGCCTGGGCGCATTTAACGCCGAAGCCTGATTTTCGAACAGCGTTGAAACTGGGCGGGCACTCAGCACAAACATATATACATATATGTATAAATGTTTATATGCATAGATGTATAGGTATTGAACTATGCATGTTTAGAGCACACGTGCCCACACGTTGGACGGTTTGACCGGTGCGTCGCCGTCGTTACTTCGCTGAACAGGTCTGAGAAAAGGGATGTGCCAGGGAAATTCACACGTATGCGCGTTTGTGTGTATATGTGTCTACCTCTCTATACTCCATATTTGTTGACGTTGCTCAGGGTTTTTTGTTGAGCGCATAAGATTCAGAAAGACAAGAGAAGCTCCCAGCAGCCCTGCACGCCCACGACACACGCGCGATTTCCCCGTCCATGTGTATGAGTCTCCGCCTAGCAAGGCATGTGGCGCGCTGGGGAGTGACGGGAGACTGGCTGCAAGGCAGGAAAACACAGCTACGTACACGTGCGGCTGTATAGACACGCGAAGACGACGCAACGTCCACACACGCGTGTACTTGTGTATGTAAGTGTCTGCGTTTACAGACTACGTGTGTACCTCTGCAGCGGAGTACTGATAAAAAGCAGCTATTGTAGCGGCTGTCTCGCTTCGCTGGAGAGATGTGCCCCTCCGCTTCTCTAAGTGGTACGACGTCTGCGCGCGTGTCTGAATAGATGTGGAAGGGTCAGCAGATGTTTATGCGCTTGTATCCCCCGTGCACGTATAGCGGAACGACGCATCTACGCGAGTGTGTCCGGTGAGCCCGACAAGTAGAGGCTCGGATACGAGCGGCAAGTATATGCGCTCCTGAAGTCGAAGTAGATGGATAGATAGACCAGGCAAGAGTTCAGTTGGCGGGGACGGCGCGCAGAAGGGGCAAACCGGGAAGCAGAACGTCTGTTCCACTTGCGGAAGGAGTTTGGAAGGGCGATCTTCTTTTTCGCGTGCGCGTCGTCGATATAAGTGAAGGCCGACACGCACCTACGGATATGTACACACACATATATACACATATGTGTATATATATGTATATATATGTGATCCGTTTGTATGGAATTATATATTGCAACTGCACTGGGGCAGACAGTGTGCAAGTGGTGTAATACACTGGCGTTGGTGTTCAGAGTGAAATGCCTCTCGTGGTTCCCGCGAGCAGAGACGCCCGTAGGCGCTGCCGGAGGCTGACGGACTACCTACGTATATTCACGTATGCACATGTGTCTGTCTGCGTACGTGCGGGGATTGTGCCGCACTCGTATGGAGCGTTCATCTGTTCTGAGTGACGGAGACACAAGTCTTTAGAAGACCATCTGTCAAAAAGTCTATACATTTACACTCGCATGGGGACACACACACACACACACACACGCACACACACACACACACGCGCATACATGCGTGAGGATTTGTGCGCTCTGGCACATAGACAAATGCGTATGTAAACGTAGTTACGTGCATAGCTGCTGCGTGTGCGCGTATGGCTTACTTCCTGCGTCGCGCTGGAGCAGTACTCCTAACACCTATTCGTGTCAGATAAGCGGCTACGAAGGAGCTCACCGATCTGCGTAGACAGTCGTCGCCTGCTGTATTTGGCGTAAGCAGAGAGAAGTGAGCGGGCGGATCATCTTCAGGCCATCCAAAGTACCTGCACTCGTTTCAACTGCACAGCTCGTAGCGGCGAAATGAAGGGTGTTCCTTCCGCGCTGCAACGACGTGGGTTTTTACGGGTTGAAACTCCAAGACAGAGAGGTGCTAGCCAACACGACTACGCCTCACTACGCACGTACGTATGGTCTGCTCTACATTTAGATGTAGAAAACATGTATGTATGTTTCAGACACGAGAATATATATGTATATATATATATATATGTGCTGTGACCGCATGGTAAAAGAAAGGTCACACTTGTTTCTGCACCGTGTTTCTCTAATTCCACGCAGCCACATGGAACCGTTAGAGATATACGTCTTTCGCAGCCGTATACCAACGTATACGTAAGTGATATACTTACTTGGTACATGACGTGAAGTACTTGTGCAAATGCAAATGAATTATTGATATGCGTTGAGGTGTGTATATCTATCTATCTATCTTTATATGTGTGTATATATGTATACACACATCAACTTAAGGCGTAGCTCAAATTGCTGACACGCACGTGTGTGCAGCTTTATTAAGTTCCGCGGGCTGGCAGTTCGGCGAAGTGCACAACTTCGCATTTCGACTCTTTCGCGGACGTTTTTTAAAGTCTTTTTGACTCCTTTCGGAAACTTCGTGCGAATGCATTACGTCCTGCACATGGACACGCTATTTCGCTTATTGTAACACCGTCAGCAGAACAGGTAGTGCCGTTTGGATACCAACGTCCGCCGTTAGAAGACAGCACAATGCTGCACGCGGATTCCAACACAAAAAAGTGCAGAAAAAGCGTGCTAGACAGTACTGTCGCGTGAACGGGTGCGAAAGTTTCCCACTGCAGCTCGTGCTGAGGAGTTATGAGGGGCAACGTTGAGTTTTTGTGAACCCAACAGGATTTCTGTTCTTAGAGAGAGAGCCATTAACGAATTTGGGCTGCAACTCTTCGCTTTTGTGCATCGCTGTCGCCCTTGTGACGAGGGCGTCAAGTAGCCCGCTTCTTCATTTTCGTATACTCCCATCGTATTCCGGTAATGCGTATCGACCAGCACGCCCAACAGTGTGCCTGTGCGTATGCTTGTACGTTGCTACGTGTGTATCCAGATCCATTCTTCGGTGCGTTCAAACTGCTGACCACGCGCCCAGGCATCAACATACACATATGTGAACTCGTGCCAGCCTCTAGAAACTCTGGCTGTCGTGAAAAGCTCGTCTGGATAAGGAAGTGTATGGCACTTCTAGAGGTGCACGAAATTGGCGATATATACAAGAGTGGGGGTTACACCCCGTACACACACCAGCACATACGTACACAGGGGTATACTGAAGTTCTCTGTCTACGGACAGCTGTATGTACTTTTAACGTGGGTACACAGCACTATATATAGTTGTGTAGTTATGTCAGTAAACTTTACTATATATATGGCGTAGAAAATTTTAAGCACCTGTTCCACCGGTGGCACGATGACCCACACACATATATGGGGATATGCGATAAAAGTAGATATGCCTGACAGAAAAGGATCCAAAAAAAAAGTGCTTCTTTTGTGTCTTGTGTTCCGTACCGGCGCTGCTGGTCTTCAGAGCTCTTTATATACGCATGTGGTAGTAGTCGCCTCTCGCTCTGCACACGGTTGTGCGGATCTGTCTTTACCCATTTGGTCCACGCAACAGATACAGAGTACTCGTGGTAGCGTATAGATGAAAGGTATACGTATCCTGGAGGTGTATGAACTGTGTGACAGCGTACGCTGGTGTATGTGGTATATAAGAACACTCTCGGGGAGCGTAGCCCCACGATTTTCACTTCTCGCATTCCCGCGCCATTCGCAGTTACGGTCGAGGAGTGGGCAAGAGTGCCCACCCTTCTCACCAATCGTGTGCGACAGGGAAATTTAGTACTTACATGTTGTACGGGGCATGGCATTTTTGTATACACACTTCTGATCCATGACACCTCGCAGTGTGGACGCAGAGCAAGACTTGTACACACTGTCTCGTGCCTGCGATTTCCCCCCCGGATTTGTAGCTTGCCGTTTGCTGCTGCTGCTGCTGCTTCTGGCGGCTGTTTTGCTAAATCTGGGACTAGGCTGCTTTGCTAAATCTGGGACGAGTGTTGGTGGCTCTGGCGGCGCTGCTGCACGTGCTGCTACGCTTCGCGCCCGCAAGCAGCTAGCTGAACCCTCCCGCTGTCAACGGGCAAGCACAGAGGAAGCTTACCCGAGAACAAGGCTTCACGGCCGCCTTCTGTCGCTGCACTGCTGCTGCACGTGTGGATTTCACTAAGTTCCACTGGAAGTTGCTGCTCAGGAGCACAAGACCAATTGCAAGAGGTGCTACGGGTGCTGGTGTTGCCGTTGCTGCTCCTGCTGCGATGTTGCTGTCGCTCCTGCTCCTGTGCGGCAGGTGCAAAGGTGTGTAATACATACGTGGGTGTGTGTGCACCTTGTCCCCGGCAAACCGCTGCCAGGCAGGATTTTCGGGCCTCACGTTAGACACGGTCGTTGAAAGCGCTCCCAGCCTATTTCGTTTTGCCTTCCCCCGTCTTCGCTGCTCATCCGATGCCGCCCCTTTCTGTGTCGCAGCACACAAAGCAGCCGCCGTGCACCAGCAGTACCAGCAACAGCAGTTGTTGACTCGCGGTGGCGGGTAAGGTGCGGCTGCTCCCGCCGCCGGTGCAGCCGCGGCTGTTGCTGGTGCCGCCGTTACTGCTGCTGCTGTTGCTGCGGATTTGTAGTCGTAGTCGTTAGCAGAACTAGCAGATGTTACAAGACTGGGAAGCGAGTGGGGAATTTCTGCAATAATGCGTCGTAGGTCCTTCCTTCTATGTGCACTGCCTCGTGGACATATCGGAACAGCGGGCCCGGACCAGCGCTGCGTTACGGCAACGACGTGCATCTAGCGATACACAAGCAACGCATGTTGATCTACGACGAGACCTCTGCAGCAGCTGTTGGTGGTCTTCTTCCCGGTTTCTTTCTTCGTCCTTATACAGACCGTGCTGATCTCTTTTTAGCAGCTGCGGGCGCAAAGAGCAGTGCTTCCCGCTGCACCTCAGTGGCACCGCGGCCGCGGCGCGCTGCTGATCCACCACAGGCTCGAGTCACCCGTGCCACAGCAGCACGAGCAGCAGGAGTTCATGAACTGGCAGCAATAGCACCAGATCACCAGCAACGACGACGGCAGCGGCAGTCGGACGAAGACGAGATCTGCATAGATGTTCACACGCAAGGGAGGGGCACGGAGAGGGCAGAAACTCCAAGGGGTGGCGAGGGCAGGACGAACGGCAGCAGCGGCGAGCCTTTTTCGAGCGCTTTGGGCGAATCATTGACACTTAGAGTGCCTCTTAAATCTCAGAGTGAAGTTGCTAGACAGGCGGCGCTGCAGTGCCGCGCCCCTTGCAGTCTTGTAGCGTGCACACATCAGCAACAACCCGATGCGACCGTGACAGCAGGTCCACGCGAACACGACGCGGTGGGCAGAACCTTTCTGCTGATTCGTTTGATCCCTTTGTTTAAAGCAGCCGCACGCACGAGAGGATCTGGTTGCAGCCGCAGCTCAGTTCTCTTCTGCTTCGAGCACAGAACAGCAGCAACAAGGAACCCCTCCCGCAACAGGTGTGGATTGCTACATGTTGACTCAACGCTCTCGCGCAGGAACACACTGCAGCGGAACAACGGCAAAGCAGAAGAAAAACGGCGGCAGTCCGTCGACAGCATTTTCAGCAGGAGTCGCGACCACATACGCGCAGCGGCCGCACCCACAAGAGCAGCGATAGTAATAAGTGATCTGGCAGCAACACCAGTCGCAACAGCAGCAGCAGCAGCGGCAACCGACAGTTCTCACCACACCGCAGCAACGTCGACGAACGTGTACGAAGCAGCTGCGCTCCCCCGACCGCGAGAACCAGGGGCACCACGTGTTACCATTTCCTCCTACAACAAAACCCCGAGGCTTACGCGCGTACTTGTGCGTCGTCGCATACAAATGTTTGTACATCCGTAAATATATGTCCGCGTATGTATATATACATGCATGTGTTCTTATAGGACACACACATGTAGACGCATACACATATACATATATGTGTGTGTACACGTGCGTCAACCCATGCGTGCGTGTATACGGCACACACACACACACGCATGTGCCCGCGTAGGAATTCACTGAGGCAGGCACTCACACGTGCATCTGGACGCACAACCAAAAACGTGCGTAAAGGCATATATACGAATATAATCGTACATACATACAGATCTGTGCGTATCATTATACAACGTACAAGGCAGATAAATATACATCTGCATATACATATCTGTACACATATATATACCTCTATACAGATATATGTATATATCATATACATATGTATACATCTATATATATACATATGCATATATATATCTCTATGTCTAGATACATATATATATATATATATTCACGCATATAAATATACCTGTGTCTCTCTCTCTCTCTCCCTATACATATATATATATATATATGTATGCGGATAGACGTACCTATATATAGGTACGTAGATATATGTAGATGTGAATATATATACATATAGGTGCATGTAGCCATCTGGCTTGTCTGTCTGTCGGTCTACGTATCATCCAGCCGTCTGTCTTCCCGGTCTGCACATCAGCGTATCTATCTGTCTACCTACATCTATATATTGAGCCGTTTATATACATACAGAGAAAGTGACGAGAGGCTGGAGGTCAGTGTCAAGGCGTTACTACATTCTTAGATATTCCATGAGACATATGTGGGAGAAGAGACGTGACGATCCGTCGTCGGCATGAGTGCTGGGGTGGCTGCTGCCCTTGCTTCCGCTGTCTGCGTAGGGGTCGGAAGATGACAGAAGCAGCGGGGGCAGCAGGGGGAGGCGCAGCGACGGGCAGCGCTGGCTACGACGACCCGCCTGCGCTGGCGCAATTTCGGAGAGAAGCAGGAGAAGCTTCTGCTGTCGTCATCCTGGAAGGGGACCGGCAGCTGCAGTGCACGGTGCGGGCCCTGCATGCGGAGGACGATCAGGTAGAGAGGCAGGAGGAAGAGGCTGCAGCAACGGCAACAGCAGCAGCGACCCCACCGGAAAGTGTTGACAAAGTGTTCGGCGTCGAGGTCCTCTTCGTCTTCCGGCAGCCTGTCTTTGGCTCCCATGAAAGGCGAAGGCTGTTCATGCACTGGTGAGTGTGCTGCACCTGCTGCTGCCCTGCAGCTGCTGTTCCTGGGCTGCTGCTGTTGCTCCGACCCCGCTGCTCTTATTCATTATCGCTGGTTCTTGCTGCTGGGCCGCTGCTAGTAACTGCTGCTTCTTCTTCTCCTGCTTCCTGTTGCGGCCGTGCTAGCAACAGCTGGTGCTTCTGCTGCTCATTGATACTGCTGCCGCTCCTGCGCGCCTGCCACTGCACTGCTGCTGCTGCTGCTCGTGCTGCTGCCGCTCTTGTCTGGCACGTCGACAGACGTTTCTCTGCTGCAACGCGCTCTGCAGCTCGTTTTTCTCCGCCACTGGTACTGCTGCTGCTCCCTCTCCTCCGCGTCCGCCTCTTCGTGCCGCTGCTGCTCCTTCCTGCTGAGTCGGCGCTCGTGCCGCTTCCCGTTGCGGATGCTGCTACCGCTGTCCTGATCACCATCACCACCTGCAGCTGCTGCAGTGGCTGTTCGGCATGGCTATACGTGCAGTCCCGTTGTTTTGGTTATCTTCTCCCAAGGAGCGTCCCATAGAATTTACCGAGTCCCAACACCGAAGAACACGAGTATACGTGTGTACGCATGCAGGCGTTAGACAGCCACGCGCGTATGATACTACACACAGCCGGCCACTTCCCAACATCTATAGGCACAATCGAATGGATCCTCCCACTTATCGTAACGAAAAACGTGTGCGTATCCTTCCACGTACTATTCCATATATATATATATATATACACGCAGAGGACAGTCGCGATGGAAAAGCACACGCGAAGTAGTTTGTGCGTGGCGGCAGTGCCCGTCTATTTGAGGAGTGGGCGCACATGTGCAGCCTCATACCGAAGTACGCGGAGAACCAGGAAGTCCTCCCTCTAGCTGCACCCCTCTCGCTGCTTCTCCAGAGGAAATATGTCTACGGCCACCGTTCTTCGTTGAATAGACGCAGGTGCCATTTGTCCACACATGCGACTTCTCCTGTTGACGAATCCTGTGAGTTGCGTATCGAGGCGCGCGCACGCCGACTGAACTTTCTTGAGTCTTCCTTATAAAATTTGGAAGAATTTGTCGAGGACGCACGAGCAGCAATTTGCACGCACACTTCTACTGCGTCACACGGTTGCTGCAGTGCTCCCCACGTGTATTCGAAGGCTGCCCCTCCCAGCGTTGTTGCTGCTGCCCGGCAGCGACTGTCACTGTGTTACGATACGGCTGCTGCTGCTACACCGGTGCCGCTGTTGGAGGTCCGCACCATCCGAGGGGCTGCGAACGCTGCGCGTGTTGCCGCCGTCGCTGGTCGACGTCCAGCTGGTGGCGCTGCTGCTGTGCTGCGTGGCCATCGCGACTTTCCTTATGGAAAGCCTAGTGCACTGCTGTAACTCCTGTTGCTTGTCCTTGTTCTGCTGGTGCTGCTGCTACTGCTTCTTTTCGTGCTCGCCGTCCGGGTCTGAACGCCGCTGGTGCTGCTGTGGCCGCTGCTGCGGTGGTTTCTGGTCCTCCTGCTCACCGGGATGCTGCTACTGTTGCAACTGGTCTTTCCACTGCTGTTTCTAGTCCTTACATATTCCGTCCGGCCTTGTACGCTGTTGAGATTGCCGCTGCTCTGCTCCTTTTCGTATTGCTGCTGCTGCTGTCGGTGGTGCTGCTGTTGCCGCTGCAGGGGCGTCGGCAGTCGTCCTGACGCGTGGGAAGCCTTTCCTGCGGACTTCTCAGAGCACTTCTCATGTTCTGCTGCTACTTCGTTTAAGAGCAGCAACGCAGCAGAGACTGAGTTCCCTTCTCCTTCGTCTTCTCCTCCTCCGGTGGTTTGTTTTTCGTTCCGAGCTCCTCGCCTCCCCGCATGCATCTCCTTCCTTTTTTACGCGACCAGCGAGGATGCACCGCATGCAGGGCTGCTGTGGATACGCGGACAGCAGCCGCGCGGCAACGTTTCCATCAGTGTACAACAGCTGCTGCAGCAGACTCTGCAGCAGCGCTGCTTCCTGCACCAGGTCACCCAGACCAGGAAGGACCTCGCTGCTGCTGCCGCCGCTGCGGCAGCTGAAGCCAAAAAAACGGGCGCCTCAGTCGCCGAGCTCCCGCCCTTACTCACTCCCGAGACTTGCGTGTAAGTCCGTGTATGGCATCCTCTCTTTTGCGTACAATTTTTGCTGATCTGTTGTAAATAGAGGCTTGAATGCCCATACTTCTATGTACCAGTCTCCATATATATATATATATATGCGTACGCATCTGCTAGACATGTATGCATGTACACCCATGTATTTGTAGAGGCAGGGATGTAGATGTGTGTCTATTACGACTGTCTTTTACGCATGCAGGCTGTAAACACACACGGCTGTACGTCTTCCTGGGTGTTACTCAGGTGTGTACCTGCGTCTTCGCATACACATTGGCGCTCAGACAAATATACATCTTGTATGCATACAGGGAGCTAGGCGAGGACTACCGTATGCCTTTAGTAGTCATATACACGTATAAGTATATTTATGCTTAAGTGTCAGGTAGAGGAGGGAGTGTGCTTCGAGGGACGCACTGCTGCGCATCAAAGTCAGTACGAGAAATATGTTGGCGCGCAGATGCGGCTGCCAGGCTGCCCCTGCGGGTCTTTCTGTTGACGCTGTTGTGCTGCTGCTATCGCGGGGACAACAGAGTCGTTGCTGTTGCCAGAATTCCTGTGCTTTTGCTGGTCCCTCCATGCTCGCAGTCGCGCTTCTGTTGTGCTTGCTTTTGCTGCTCATGGCACTGGGCTTCTGCTGCTGCCGTTGTTCTGCCAACACCGCATCCCTCTCCGGTTTTTGCTGCTGATCCCCTGCATTGCCTGCTGTGGCATGTGCCGGCCCTCTGCCTTGGTGCTTGCTGGGGACGGGCTTCTGCTGCTGCGGCTGTCCGCACACCATTTGCCCCGAGAGACGTGCTTCTTCCTGCAGCCGCTGTGCAGCTGCTAGAAGTACTGCAAACGCGCACAGCGGTGCCAACCTCAGGGAATGCACCCATCTCTGCCGCGCAGCCCAGGTACTGCCCAGGCCACCTTTTCTGAAGGGGTTGCATGCCACGCCAGTACGTGGATTTACTTACTCGACGTGCGTGCATAAGGATACTTGTGCATCTACCGGTGTATACGACAACGCATGTGCGTGTTGTACTTGGTCTGGAGGCGCGAGGCGCCGGTGTATATACCTCTTCCTCGTCTGCCTCTCCAGCTCTTGTCTTCCGAGGTTTACTCTCCCAGCAGGTTCTACGGGGGCATTCTGCGCCGCGCTGTCGTGCTTGCAAACTTTCACGTGTCTACATTTCAAATTTCCAGGTGTCCACATTTGTGTGTGTGTGTGTCTGTGTCTATGTGTATGTGTGTGTGCAAATCTGTAAACATAATCCTGTATAAGTATACATCTGTACTCATGTACAAATACACGTTTATGTTATGCGTCAACGCACATGTATAGGTGCCCCTCTACGTATACGGATACGGGTACATCCGTTTGTAGACGCACATGTGTGAATATACGAATGCATCTGTACGTATTTGTACGCACACAGACACAGACACAGACACAGACACACACACAGCAACGTAACTCCTATGTAAACTCACTCCGTACATGTACATGGACTACCTGCGTGTGTGTATGTGAAGATATGTTTGACAGGGAAGCCTGTCCGTCTCCGTCCGCGTATGTGTGGGTACATGTGAGTGCCTGGCGGAATGTTCTCTCCTATGTTTAACGTGCGGCTTGTAGCGCACCTGTAACATCCGTCGCCAGACCACCCACCTGTCTGTTATATGCACCCGTGTGAACAGGTACAGATGGTAGACAGACACAAACAGATGACGTGCGTAGACCAGCTCCCCTCCAGTGGATACTACTTTGGCATATATTTGCATGCAAATACGCCCGACCGCTGCTGCAGCGTTCGGTGTATATGCATGTGCAGACGTGTGACCCCTGCTGCAGCATTTTGGTATATATGCGTGCACAGACGTACGTGCGTCAAACTCTGACTGCTGCTCCAGCAGCAAAGAGACCGCCACTCCGCGACAGGCACCGCCAACCCCGTGTCCTCGTCGTTCTCCCTGCTCCCCAGCTTGATCTTGGCAAAAGCAGCCGTACAGCTCCCCAAATATGTTAGCAAGTGTATGTGTGTGTATGTGCGTGTGTGTACGCGTGGGTAACCTGTCTTCTGCGTGCGCGTGTATCCCGTGTAAGTCCTTGCATGCGGAGGAGGTACGTGCGAGTGTGTCGCGAGGGTGCGTAGTTGACTCACATCCATAGTTACGTGGG